>CM069863.1:4078250-4670750 GCA_036172795.1 Pelodytes ibericus | reverse complement strand
TCTATGACTTTGTCTATGTGTATATGTGTGTCTATGACTTTGTCTATGTGTATATGTGTGTCTATAGCTGTGTCTGTGTGTCTATGACTTTGTCTATGTGTATATGTGTGTCTATGACTTTGTCTATGTGTATATGTGTGTCTATGACTGTGTCTATGTGTATATGTGTGTCTTTGTGTATATGAGTGTCTATGGCTCTGTCTATTTGTAAATGTGTATCTATGACTCTGTGTGAGTATATGTGTGTCTCTGTATGTGTGTTTGTGTCTGTCTGTGTGTGTGCCTTTGTCTAGTTCTGTGTGTGTGTATATCTATGTCTCTGTGTGTGTTATTGTGTTATCCTACATTATACGATATGCATTACAACATAATAGTGTCCCCTCTATATAGACACCAACATCAATACAATCAATCTGTCTCCTGAATTGTGTGTCACAGGTTGTTAAAGTAAACTTTATAGGGGGGGGGGGGGGGAGCGACCAAAATCCCGGGCTGGGGGTAAACACAAAGCAGCCATGCACCATCCCACCCAAATATGACTCAACATCTCACATAAGATTATATATATATATATAAATGTGCTTAGATCAGCTGCAATATAGGATATTATACAGCACATTGATCACAGGAATTGATTACAATAAAATGTAAAATAGAGAGGTAAATAAATCCTGGTTATTCTAGGTCAGGACATGGGTGGGATATATTACTGATAGGATCATACCTTCACTAGCCACAGACCCCATAATCCCCCTCTACACTCCTAGCTCCCTCCAGAGATGACTTACCACGTCCATGTCTCTTAATTAAATCCCAGACTACTTACCAAATGACAGTTCTGGGAATGGAGATCACTGAGGTATCACAACTCATCTACACATATTATTTCATTTTACCCTATTTATTTCAAATCTAGTAGTCTGAAGAAATCCACTTGACGTTTACTCCAACTCCCATCAGACCTAAACGCACAAGATCTGGCTGGGAGAGGTGGGAGTTATGATCCTTTTGCCCTTTAAACGCTACAAATGCAAACCCCAATTTTACGAACTGGATTACTGTTTTTTTTTTTCACATGGAAAAATGACTATGTATTTTTGCCTGTTTATCACTGGAGTTGGATTTAATAATAAAGCTTTTTTCAGCTACAAATGTATTTTTTTCTTGCAATTGTGATCTGGACAATTGTTGTGTTTTAATTTCCTAAAGCATCAAGAAATCTTCTAATACAGATAAATAAATGTGTGGGGTTTTATATATATATATATATATATATATATATATTTATAAGCTAATTAGTCTTAGTTTATTCTGGGTAATTGACTTAGGTTTGAAGGCAAAAAAATATCTATACATTGTAATAATATCTTTCAAATACCTTCTAGTAATTAAACGGTAGTTTCTAAATGGAGAGTGATTTCTATAGTCATTAAGTATTTTTTATTTAAAACGAATTTCTATCCGACAATTTGGGTAATTCCGTTAAATGACCAAAACCCATGTTATTAATACTGGTAGGGAACTAAATGAGCAAATTGGTTCACATTTCTTTCACACGTTGTATTGCTAAAATCTTATTAGAATTATCTTTTGTTAATTCATAGCACAATGTTGCAAATATTTTAATTGCCCCTCGCAGCTTGGTAATTAGCCCCAGAAAATGATTCTTTAAACAGAAATTCCTGTATGTTTCTGTCTTGCTCAATTGCGAATATATTTCCAGTTTGTATAAAAAAAAATGTGCATTTAAAAAAAAAAAATCCATTACATTTTTATCAATTAAAGAAGGATAAAAAACAGGTAGTATTTCTGTGAAGTGATGTTCGCTACATATTAATCTACATTGTATCAGGTATCGTTTCGTTTATTTGCTAATCACTGGGATTTTCATACATTTATACACAGCCTTGTATGATAACTATTTCTATTTTATATGTGCTTTGTATTTTAATACATATACAGTTGTTCATGTTTTTCCTTTTTGTTGCCCAATCACAATATATAACTTTTCTTTGTATTAACAGATCGTCATACTGACACTAGCAGTTGGGGATTGTAAATATATCTATTGTGTGTTTTTTATTTTTAAGAGAGAGAGAGAGAGAGAGAGAGAGAGAGAGAGAGAGAGAGAGAGAGAGAGAGAGATTTATTTATTTAGAAAGTGTTTTACCAGGAAAAATACATTGAGATTTCTCTCGTTTTCAAGTATGTCCTGGGGACCCAGTCCAGAATGGAGTTACACAGAGTTACACATTTAACAGTAGATTCAAAAATACATACATACATACATACATATATTAAACAAGTTGGAAGGGGAACATACAGGGTAAATCATTATTGATACAAAAAGGAACAACATGTACAGTATACAGATAATAGATTGATAGATAGATAGATAGATAGATAGATAGATAGATGATAGATAGATAGACAGACCGATGATTGATAGATAGATAGATAGATAGATAGATAGATAGACAGACAGACAGACAGACAGACAGACAGATAGATAGATAGATAGATAAATAGATAGATGATAGATAGATAGATAGATAGATAGATAGATGATAGATAGATAGACAGACCGATGATTGATAGATAGATAGATAGATAGATAGATAGATAGACAGATAGATAGATAGATGATAGATAGATAGACAGACCGATGATTGATAGATAGATAGATAGATAGATAGATAGATAGATAGATAGATGATAGATAGATAGACAGACCGATGATTGATAGATAGATAGATAGATAGATAGATAGATAGATAGATAGATAGATAAATAGATGATAGATAGATAGATAGATAGATAGACAGACAGACAGACAGACAGATAGATAGATAAATAGATAGATGATAGATAGATAGATAGATAGATAGATAGACAGACCGATGATTGATAGATAGATAGATAGATAGATAGATAAATAGATGATAGATAGATAGATAGATAGATAGATAGACAGACAGATAGATGATAGATAGATAGATAGATAGATAGATAGATAGACAGATAGATGATAGATAGATAGATAGATAGATAGATAGATAGACAGATAGATAGATAGATGATATATAGGCAGATAGACAGACAGATGATAGATAGATAGATAGATAGATGATAGATAGATAGATAGATAGATAGATAGATAGATAGACAGATAGATGATAGATAGATAGATAGATAGATAGATAGATAGATAGACAGATAGATGATAGATAGATAGATAGATAGATAGATAGACAGATAGATAGATAGATAGATAGATAGATAGATAGATAGATAGACAGATAGATAGATAGATAATATTAAGGTAATTAGGCTGCAGTGAGTGACAGAACTGTTCCAATCTCTGGGGGGCACTGTTTATTATGGATTTATTGTGAATACCGACAAATATTTACACAGAAAAATCAGACCAACAGCGCCACCACAGAATGCAATGGCTGCAAAGCAAACTGCACCCAGATACTTTGAAGTGAAAAAAAAATTTTCTTTCCAAATAATCTGGGTGCCGTTTGCAAAATCTGCAGCAGAGAAACAAAATATTATACATGCACTGAACCATGAACCCAGCAGCTCTCCATAAACTGCAGTGCATACTGAACCCTGCAGCTCTCCATAAACTGCAGTGCATACTGAACCCAGCAGCTCTCCATAAACTGCAGTGCATACTGAACCCAGCAGCTCTCCATAAACTGCAGTGCATACTGAACCCTGCAGCTCTGCATAAACTGCAGTGCATACTGAACCCTGCAGCTCTCCATAAACTGCAGTGCATACTGAACCCTGCAGCTCTCCATAAACTGCAGTGCATACTGAACCCAGCAGCTCTCCATAAACTGCAGTGCATACTGAACCCTGCAGCTCTGCATAAACTGCAGTGCATACTGAACCCTGCAGCTCTCCATAAACTGCAGTGCATACTGAACCCTGCAGCTCTCCATAAACTGCAGTGCATACTGAACCCTGCAGCTCTCCATAAACTGCAGTGCATACTGAACCCTGCAGCTCTCCATAAACTGCAGTGCATACTGAACCCAGCAACTCTCCATAAACTGCAGTGCATACTGAACCCTGCAGCTCTCCATAAACTGCAGTGCATACTGAACCCTGCAGCTCTCCATAAACTGCAGTGCATACTGAACCCTGCAGCTCTCCATAAACTGCAGTGCATACTGAACCCAGCAGCTCTCCATAAACTGCAGTGCATACTGAACCCAGCAGCTCTCCATAAACTGCAGTGCATACTGAACCCTGCAGCTCTCCATAAACTGCAGTGCATACTGAACCCTGCAGCTCTCCATAAACTGCAGTGCATACTGAACCCTGCAGCTCTCCATAAACTGCAGTGCATACTGAACCCAGCAGCTCTCCATAAACTGCAGTGCATACTGAACCCTGCAGCTCTCCATAAACTGCAGTGCATACTGAACCCTGCAGCTCTCCATAAACTGCAGTGCATACTGAACCCAGCAGCTCTCCATAAACTGCAGTGCATACTGAACCCTGCAGCTCTGCATAAACTGCAGTGCATACTGAACCCTGCAGCTCTCCATAAACTGCAGTGCATACTGAACCCTGCAGCTCTCCATAAACTGCAGTGCATACTGAACCCTGCAGCTCTCCATAAACTGCAGTGCATACTGAACCCTGCAGCTCTCCATAAACTGCAGTGCATACTGAACCCAGCAGCTCTCCATAAACTGCAGTGCATACTGAACCCAGCAGCTCTCCATAAACTGCAGTGCATACTGAACCCAGCAGCTCTCCATAGACTCCATAGACTTCACACTGAACCCTGCAGCTCTCCATAAACTTCACACAGAACCCTGCAGCTCTCCATAAACTTCACACAGAACCCTGCAGCTCTCCATACACTTCACACTGAACCCTGCAGCTCTCCATAGACTTCACACTGAACCCTGCAGCTCTCCATAAACTTCACACTGAACCCTGCAGCTCTCCATAAACTTCACACAGAACCCTGCAGCTCTCCATAGAGTGCACACTGAACCCTGCAGCTCTCCATAAACTTCACACAGAACCCTGCAGCTCTCCATAAACTTCACACTGAACTCTGCAGCTCTCCATAGAGTGCACACTGAACCCTGCAGCTCTCCATAAACTTCACACAGAACCCTGCAGCTCTCCATAGAGTGCACACTGAACCCTGCAGCTTTCCATAAACTTCACACAGAACCCTGCAGCTCTTCCTAGAACAGGGAAAAACATTTTGCACTTAACCTATTTACAATTCCAGTTCTGCCACCACAATGTACATTTTATTCTGTACATTGACACTGCAGGTATGCACCACTAAACGCACAGCCACCCCATCGTCACAGGATCAATTCCTTTCCCCACCTTTCATCCTGCTGAGATTCATATAGTGAGCACCATAAAGCAGTGTAACAATAACCTCTGGTGTTGGCTGCTGACTTGGTTCAGTGTGGCACAAAGAGAGTTATTATTTAATCCATGCTTTTGGAGAGTTCTGTTTTTGTTTAGATTGTATACTGAGCATTGCTGTAATAATATGTAGCGCACTATGCATTTGTATTTTACACAGACTAATGCAAGACATAGCTTAATACAGTTCCTTAGTCAAATAACCAAAGGGAAATTATTCAGATGTCTCACTCTCTCACCCAAGCTTCTTGGTATTTCTGATATTTAAAAGAAATATGTAAAAAATCCAATGGAGGTGACCATTCCCCTCAGGCCTGGAAAATTACACAACCCTTTCTCATGCAATACAATATCTGTATTCTAAATATGTTTAACAAATTATCAGGTTTGCATTTTCTACTGATCCTTCTACTCAGCTCTCAGGATTTGTCTGGAGCCTGGGATGGAAAAAAAAGCAACATTTTAAAGTTACAAAAACAAAACAAAGTTTCCCAAATGATAGCTATACTTGCAATGTGTGCATACATATATTATAAAGGAGTCTGTACAGAGCAGACATATAATAATACCAGGGGAATGCTAACTATACTTGCAATGTGTGCATACATATATTACACAGGAGCCTGTACAGAGCAGACATATAATAATACCAGGTGAATGATAACTATACTTGCAATGTGTGCATACATATATTACACAGGAGCCTGTACAGAGCAGACATATAATAATACCAGGTGAATGATAACTATACTTGCAGTGTGTGCATACATATATTATAAAGGAGTCTGTACAGAGCACACATATAATAATACCAGGTGAATGATAACTATACTTGCAGTGTGTGCATACATATATTACACAGGAGTCTGTACAGAGCACACATATAATAATACCAGGTGAATGATAACTATACCTGCAGTGTGTGCATACATATATTACACAGGAGCCTGTACAGAGCAGACATATAATAATACCAGGTGAATGATAACTATACTTGCAGTGTGTGCATACATATATTACACAGGAGCCTGTACAGAGCAGACATATAATAATACCAGGTGAATGATAACTATACTTGCAGTGTGTGCATACATATATTACACAGGAGTCTGTACAGAGCAGACATATAATAATACCAGGTGAATGATAACTATACTTGCAGTGTGTGCATACATATATTACAAAGGAGTCTGTACAGAGCAGACATATAATAATACCAGGTGAATGATAACTATACTTGCAGTGTGTGCATACATATATTACACAGGAGTCTGTAATGAGCACACATATAATAATACCAGGTGAATGATAACTATACTTGCAGTGTGTGCATACATATATTACACAGGAGTCTGTACAGAGCAGACATATAATAATACCAGGTGAATGATAACTATACTTGCAATGTGTGCGTACATATATTACACAGGAGTCTGTACAGAGCAGACATATAATAATACCAGGTGTATGATAACTATACTTGCAGTGTGTGCATACATATATTACACAGGAGTCTGTACAGAGCACACATATAATAATACCAGGTGAATGATAACTATACTTGCAGTGTGTGCATACATATATTACACAGGAGTCTGTACAGAGCAGACAAATAATAATACCAGGTGAATGATAACTATACTTGCAGTGTGTGCATACATATATTACACAGGAGTCTGTATAGAGCAGACATATAATAATACCAGGTGAATGATAACTATACTTGCAGTGTGTGCATATATATATTACACAGGAGTCTGTACAGAGCAGACATATAATAATACCAGGTGAATGATAACTATACTTGCAATGTGTGCACACATATATTACACAGGAGTCTGTACAGAGCAGACATATAATAATACCAGGTGAATGATAACTATACTTGCAGCGTGTGCATTCATATATTACACAGGAGTCACTCTGTACAGAGCAGACATATAATAATACCAGGTGAATAATAACTATACTTGCAGTGTGTGCATACATATATTACACAGGAGTCTGTACTGAGCAGACATATAATAATACCAGGTGTATGATAACTATACTTGTAATGTGTCCATACATATATTACACAGGAGTCTGTACAGAGCAGACATATAATAATACCAGGTGAATGATAACTATACTTGCAGTGTGTGCATACATATATTACACAGGAGTCTGTACAGAGCAGACATATAATAATACCAGGTGAATGATAACTATACTAGCAGTGTGTGCATACATATATTACACAGGAGTCTGTACAGAGCAGACATATAATAATATCAGGTGAATGATAACTATACTTGCAGTGTGTGCATACATATATTACACAGGAGTCTGTACAGAGCACACATATAATAATACCAGGGGAATGATAACTATACTTGCAGTGTGTGCATACATATATTACACAGGAGTCTGTACAGAGCAGACATATAATAATACCAGTTGAATGATAACTATACTAGCAGTGTGTGCATACATATATTACACAGGAGTCTGTACAGAGCAGACATATAATAATATCAGGTGAATGATAACTATACTTACATTGTATGCATACATATATTACACAAGAGTCAGTACAGAGCAGACATAATAATACCAGGTGAATGATAACTATACTTGCAGTGTGTCCATACATATATTACACAGGAGCCTGTACAGAGCAGACATATAATAATACCAGGTGAATGATAACTATACTTGCAGTGTGTGCATACATATATTACACAGGAGTCTGTACAGAGCAGACAAATAATAATACCAGGTGAATGATAACTATACTTGCAGTGTGTGCATACATATATTACGCAGGAGTCTGTACAGAGCAGACATATAATAATACCAGGTGAATGATAACTATACATGCAGTGTGTGCATACATATATTACACAGGAGTCTGTACAGAGCAGACATATAATAATACCAGGTGAATGATAACTATACTTGCAGTATGTGCATACATATATTACACAGGAGTCTGTAATGAGCACACATATAATAATACCAGGTGAATGATAACTATACTTGCAGTGTGTGCATACATATATTACACAGGAGTCTGTACAGAGCAGACATATAATTATACCAGGTGAATGATAACTCTACTTGCAGTGTGTCCATACATATATTACACAGGAGCCTGTACAGAGCAGACATATAATAATACCAGGTGAATGATAACTATACTTGCAGTGTGTGCATACATATATTACACAGGAGTCTGTACAGAGCAGACATATAATAATACCAGGTGAATGATAACTATACTTGCAATGTGTGCATACATATATTACACAGGAGTCTGTACAGAGAAGACATATAATAATACCAGGTGAATGATAACTATACTTGCAGTGTGTGCATACATATATTACACAGGAGCCTGTACAGAGCACACATATAATAATACCAGGTGAATGATAACTGTACTTGCAATGTGTGCATACATATATTACACAGGAGCCTGTATAGAGCAGACATATAATAATACCAGGTGAATGATAACTATACTTGCAGTGTGTGCAGACATATATTACACAGGAGTCTGTACAGAGCAGACATATAATAATACCAGCTGAATGATAACTGTACTCAGGGCCGGCGCTACCGTAAGGCAGCACAGGCGGCTGCCTTAGGGCGCACCAATGGGGGGGCGGGAAAATCGGCCGCTCCCCCAGACCCCAGTACTTACCTCCATGCCGCTGTTCATGTCCGTGGCTGAGAGGGAAGCGTTGTGAGCTCCTCTCAGGCCGTGCGCATTCAATAAAGTGTGTTGAAACTTTTTTTTTCAACACACTTTATTGAATGCGCACGGCCTGAGAGGAGCTCACAACGCTTCCCTCTCAGCCACGGACATGAACAGCGGCATGGAGGTAAGTACTGGGGTCTGGGTAATGGGGGAGGAGGGAGGTATAACGAGCATCTGACTGGCATAATATTCCTGGGCATCTGACTGGCATAATATTCCTGGGCATCTGACTGGCATAATATTCCTGGGCATCTGACTGGCATAATATTACTGGGCATCTGACTGGCATAATATTACTGGGCATCTGAATGGCATAATATTCCTGGGCATCTGACTGGCACACTATTCCTGGGCTCTGACTGGCATAATATTCCTGGGCATCTGACTGGCATAATATTACTGGGCATCTTAATGGCATAATATTCCTGGGCATCTGAATGGCATAATATTCCTGGGCATCTGAATGGCATAATATCACTGGGCATCTGACTGGCATAATATTCCTGGGCATCTGACTGGTATAATATTCCTGGGCATCTTAATGGCATAATATTGCTGGGCTCTGACTGGCACAATATTCCTGGGCATCTGAATGGCATAATATTCCTGGGCATCTGAATGGCATAATATTCCTGGGATCTGACTGGCATAATATTCCTGGGCTATGACTGGCATAATATTCCTGGGCATCTGAATGGCATAATATTCCTGGGCATCTGACTGGCACAATATTCCTGGGCATCTGACTGGCATAATATTCCTGGGCATCTGAATGGTATAATATTCCTGGGCATCTGACTGGCATAATATTCCTGGGTATCTGAATGGCATAATATTCCTGGGCATCTGAATGGTATAATATTCCTGGGCATCTGACTGGCATATTATTCCTGGGCATCTGAATGGCATAATATTCCTGGGCATCTGAATGGCATAATATTCCTGGGCATCTGAATGGCATAATATTACTGGGCTCTGACTGGCATAATATTACTGGGCTCTGACTGGCACAATATTCCTGGGAATCTGACTGGCATAATATTCCTGGGCATCTGAATGGCATAATATTCCTGGGCATCTGAATGGCATAATATTCCTGGGCATCTGAATGGCATAATATTACTGGGCTCTGACTGGCATAATATTCCTGGGAATCTGACTGGCATAATATTCCTGGGCATCTGACTGGCATAATATTCCTGGGAATCTGACTGGCATAATATTCCTGGGCATCTGACTGGCATCATATTCCTGGGAATCTGACTGGCATAATATTACTGGGTACTGACTGGCATAATATTACTGGGCACTGACTGGCATAATATTCCTGGGCTATGACTGGCATAATATTCCTGGGCATCTGACTGGCACAATATTCCTGGGCATCTGAATGGCATAATATTCCTGGGCTCTGACTGGCATAATATTCCTGGGCATCTGAATGGCATAATATTCCTGGGCATCTGAATGGCATAATATTCCTGGGCTTTGACTGGCATAATATTCCTGGGCATCTGAATGGCATAATATTCCTGGGCATCTGAATGGCATAATATTCCTGGGCTCTGACTGGCATAATATTACTGGGCATCTGAATGGCATAATATTCCTGGGCATCTGAATGGCATAATTTTCCTGGGCATCTGACTGGCATAATATTCTTGGGCTCTGACTGGCATAATTCTCTTGGGCTCTGACTGACTGGCATAATATTCCTGGGCATCTGACTGGCATAATATTCCTGGGCATCTGAATGGCATAATATTCCTGGGCATCTGACTGGCACACTATTCCTGGGCTCTGACTGGCATAATATTACTGGGCATCTGAATGGCATAATATTCCTGGGCATCTGAATGGCATATTCCTGGGCATCTGAATGGCATAATATTCCTGGGCATCTGAATGGCATATTCCTGGGCATCTGACTGGCATAATATTACTGGGCTCTGACTGGCATAATATTCCTGGGCATCTGATTGGCACACTATTCCTGGGCTCTGACTGGCATAATATTACTGGGCTCTGACTGGCATAATGTTCCTGGGCATCTAACTGGCATAATATTCCTGGGCATCTGACTGGCATAATATTACTGGGCTCTGACTGGCATAATGTTCCTGGGCATCTGACTGGCATAATATTCCTGGGCTCTGACTGGCATAATATTACTGGGCTCTGACTGGCATAATATTACTGGGCTCTGACTGGCATAATGTTCCTGGGCATCTGACTGGCATAATATTACTGGGCTCTGACTGGCATAATATTCCCATTGAAATACTGGTAAGTTTGTTGATTTAACTTTACTTCATTTTAAATATTGTATTTGTTCCCATTTTGTTTCTTCACTTCAAAATAAGATATATTCAGTGTGCATAGGAATTTGTTCATAGTTTTTGTTTTTACTATAGTCCGGCCCTCCAACGGTCTGAGGGACAGTGAACTGGCCCCCGTTTAAAAAGTTTAAGGAACCTGGGCTAAATACTGGCATATTGAGTGGCAAAATAGTGTGTCTCAGGTTATGTGTGAATTGGTGTAACTGTGTGTGTGTAAGTGGTAAGGGTGTCTGTGTGTGTGACTGCAAGGGTGTCTTTGTGTTTAAGGGTTTCAATGTGTGACACATTTAGAGCATGCGAGTTGAATATTTAGATGTATTTATTTTCTACACTATACATTATTCATATATATATATATATATATATATATATATATATATATATATATATATATAATGTAAGGAGGCTTAATGGTGTGGGAGGCGTGGCGGATCAGAGCAGGGGGGCACCAAAATGCACCTTCGCCTGTGTAGACGAAAATCCTTGCACCGGCCCTGACTGTACTTGCAATGTGTGCATACATATATTACACAGGAGCCTGTACAGAGCAGACATGTAATAATACCAGGTGAATGATAACTATACTTGCAGTGTGTGCATACATATATTACACAGGAGTCTGTACAGAGCAGACATATAATAATACCATGTGAATGATAACTATACTTGCAGTGTGTGCATACATATATTACACAGGAGTCTGTACAGAGCACACATATAATAATACCAGGTGAATGATAACTATACTTGCAGTGTGTGCATACATATATTACACAGGAGTCTGTACAGAGCAGACAAATAATAATACCAGGTGAATGATAACTATACTTGCAGTGTGTGCATACATATATTACACAGGAGTCTGTATAGAGCAGACATATAATAATACCAGGTGAATGATAACTATACTTGCAGTGTGTGCATATATATATTACACAGGAGTCTGTACAGAGCAGACATATAATAATACCAGGTGAATGATAACTATACTTGCAATGTGTGCACACATATATTACACAGGAGTCTGTACAGAGCAGACATATAATAATACCAGGTGAATGATAACTATACTTGCAGTGTGTGCATACATATATTACACAGGAGTCTGTACAGAGCAGACATATAATAATACCAGGTGAATGATAACTATACTTGCAGTGTGTGCATACATATATTACACAGGAGTCTGTACAGAGCAGACATGTAATAATACCAGGTGAATGATAACTATACTAGCAATGTGTGCATACATATATTACACAGGAGTCTGTACAGAGCAGACATATAATAATACCAGGGGAATGCTAACTATACTTGCAATGTGTGCATACATATATTACACAGGAGTCTGTACAGAGCAGACATATAATAATACCAGGTGAATGATAACTATACTTGTAGTGTGTGCATATATATATTACACAGGAGTCTGTACAGAGCAGACATGTAATAATACCAGGTGTATGATAACTATACTTGCAGTGTGTGCTACATATATTACACAGGAGTCTGTACAGAGCAGACATGTAATAATACCAGGTGTATGATAACTATACTTGCAGTG
Organism: Pelodytes ibericus; assembly: GCA_036172795.1. NCBI lineage: Eukaryota > Metazoa > Chordata > Amphibia > Anura > Pelodytidae > Pelodytes > Pelodytes ibericus. Next base: position 4,657,681 of record CM069863.1, on the reverse strand, counting down.
TGTGCTACATATATTACACAGGAGCCTGTACAGAGCAGGTTAAAATAATTAATTAAAATGAACGCTGAGTTGAAGTCTTGGTAAAGAGATCAGGAGACAAAGGAGGTAAATGGAAATGTGTTATTAAATCTACTGCATAGAGCCACTCTGAAATGTGTTATTAAATCTACTGCATAGAGCCACTCTGAAATGTGTTATTAAATCTACTGCATAGAGCCACTCTGAAATGTGTTATTAAATCTACTGCATAGAGCCACTCTGAAATGTGTTATTAAATCTACTGCAGAGAGCCACTCTGAAATGTGTTATTAAATCTACTGCATAGAGCCACTCTGAAATGTGTTATTAAATCTACTGCAGAGAGCCACTCTGAAGTGTGTTATTAAATCTACTGCAGAGAGCCACTCTGAAATGTGTTATTAAATCTACTGCATAGAGCCACTCTGAAATGTGTTATTAAATCTACTGCAGAGAGCCACTCTGAAATGTGTTATTAAATCTACTGCAGAGAGCCACTCTGAAATGTGTTATTAAATCTACTGCATAGAGCCACTCTGAAATGTGTTATTAAATCTACTGCATAGAGCCACTCTGAAATGTGTTATTAAATCTACTGCATAGAGCCACTCTGAAATGTGTTATTAAATCTACTGCAGAGAGCCACTCTGAAATGTGTTATTAAATCTACTGCAGAGAGCCACTCTGAAATGTGTTATTAAATCTACTGCATAGAGCCACTCTGAAATGTGTTATTAAATCTACTGCATAGAGCCACTCTGAAATGTGTTATTAAATCTACTGCATAGAGCCACTCTGAAATGTGTTATTAAATCTACTGCAGAGAGCCACTCTGAAATGTGTTATTAAATCTACTGCATAGAGCCACTCTGAAATGTGTTGATAAATCTACTGCAGAGAGCCACTCTGAAATGTGTTATTAAATATACTGCATAGAGCCACTCTGAAATGTGTTATTAAATCTACTGCATAGAGCCACTCTGAAATGTGTTATTAAATCTACTGCAGAGAGCCACTCTGAAATGTGTTATTAAATCTACTGCAGAGAGCCACTCTGAAATGTGTTATTAAATCTACTGCATAGAGCCACTCTGAAATGTGTTATTAAATCTACTGCATAGAGCCACTCTGAAATGTGTTATTAAATCTACTGCAGAGAGCCACTCTGAAATGTGTTATTAAATCTACTGCATAGAGCCACTCTGAAATGTGTTATTAAATCTACTGCAGAGAGCCACTCTGAAACGTGTTATTAAATCTACTGCATAGAGCCACTCTGAAATGTGTTATTAAATCTACTGCATAGAGCCACTCTGAAATGTGTTATTAAATCTACTGCATAGAGCCACTCTGAAATGTGTTATTAAATCTACTGCATAGAGCCACTCTGAAATGTGTTATTAAATCTACTGCAGAGAGCCACTCTGAAATGTGTTATTAAATCTACTGCATAGAGCCACTCTGAAATGTGTTATTAAATCTACTGCATAGAGCCACTCAAATGTGTTATTAAATCTACTGCATAGAGCCACTCTGAAATGTGTTATTAAATCTACTGCATAGAGCCACTCTGAAATGTGTTATTAAATCTACTGCAGAGAGCCACTCTGAAATGTGTTATTAAATCTACTGCATAGAGTCACTCTGAAATGTGTGAACACAGCAAACAGAGCAGTTTATGCACTAATGATTAATGGTCAGATGTTTTCCATGACTGTGTCCTCTAATGGGAAATAAAACTCATTTACCTTTAAACATAATGACCGTCTCTTAAAGGAATCTTTAGTCCTTTACAAGGTATCATTATTACTGCCTAACACAATCGTTATTTAACATTGAAAGGGGGAGTTAAGTCAACATTTGGGAATCCCTCATTAATTGGCCGTGTTTTACATATATAACTTCTTATATACCGGCCTGTACCCATCAATACACAAGTGACACAATTCTGGGGCTACACATTACTAAGCTGGTGCCATGCCACAGGATTGTAATATATTGTGTAAATGAAGCATGTTCAAATGTGTGAAAAAATGGCAAATGAATGCTGACCAGAGGGCCATTTTACTGGTGGGCCCCCTCTCTAATATAAACACATATTTATAAAAATGTCAAATAGCTATAAACCAAATGATTCCCCATTACCACCTTTCATTTCCACCCATTCTTTTTTACTCTGAATTGAACCCTCGTCAGTGGCCTCTTCATTTAACCTCGGACCATGGCTAACCAGTGGTGGAAGGAGTTATTACTTTGCAAACTTTTCTGTAATTTTTCTCTTCTTTTGGTGGAATAAATGGCTTTTGGGCAAATGGTGGAGGGCCCGGGGCAAATGCCCACCTTGACCATTGGATACGGAGAACTTGCTTTTACCATATTCCAAATCTAATGCTTCTTTCCTCTTGACATAAAGATATGGAGGAAAGTACATATAACCAGAGACATTGGGAAGAAAGTAGCACCAACATCTCTCAGACGTAATAATACATTGCATTGTGTGCGTGAGAGCTGGTTGACTGATTTTTATTGGGTCACCAAAACATAGGCCTCCAGATGGGTTTGAAATGCAAATCCTATGATGCTGTGCCAGCCGAGGGATGCTGTAGTTCCGAAGCAGATGAAAAGCTAGCCCTGGGCTAGCGTCAGGGTTCTGCACTGATCTTCTGACTCATGCATTTAGAAGTCATCATTTATGTGCGTGTATACCTCCTAGTGGCCTCCCTACCTTACTTTGGTTGTATTCCTTCCCCTCTGTTTGGTGTCAGGTGGGCTCGTTACCTTTTGCTCACACCCAGGTTAAATAGCTGCAGTTTCTGGCAAACAGTGCTTTTGCATTGAAGTTGGATGCCTGACTTCTGAGAGCTGCTGCTTCTGTTCCTGATCCTCTGCATAAAGCACATTTGAACTGTGACCCTGTCCATGAACTGGGAATCTGAACCTGAGTGGCTCAACCATCTCAGTGGATGATTTTCAGCATCTCCTGAGACCCTGTGTCTACAGCAAGATTTATTCAGCTAAGTTGCTCCCTTAAAGTCACTCTTGCTCAGACCTTACCCTGCTCAGTCCTCACCCTCTCTGGGGTGTTACACCTGCTAATCTACCCTGCTCAGTCCTCACCCTCTCTGGGGTGTTCCACCTGCTAATCTACCCTGCTCAGTCCTCACCCTCTCTAAGGTGTTCCTCCTGCTTAGCTACCCTACTCAGTCCTCACCCTCTCTGGAGTGTTCCATCTGCTTAGCTACCCTACTCAGTCCTCACCCTCTCTGGAGTGTTCCACCTGCTTAGCTACCCTGCTCAGTCCTCACCCTCTCTAGGGTGTTACACCTGCTTAGCTACCCTTCTCAGTCCTCACCCTCTCTGGGGTGTTCCACCTGCTAATCTACCCTGCTCAGTCATCACCCTCTCTAGGGTGTTCCACCTGCTTAGCTACCCTACTCAGTCCTCACCCTCTCTGGGGTGTTACACCTGCTAATCTACCCTGCTCAGTCCTCACCCTCTCTAGGGTGTTCCACCTGCTTAGCTACCCTGCTCAGTCCTTACACTCTCTAGGGCGTTCCACCTGCTTAGCTACCCTACTCAGTCCTCACCCTCCCTAGGGTGCTTACCTGACCTGGTAAAGGCTCTGACAGTAACCTGCTTAGCTACCCTTACCTCAGGCCTCACCCTAACCTCCTCAGGCCTCCCACCTTGTGTGTCTCTCTCTCCCCGTACCTCTGCTTTGTCTTCAGTCCATTCTATAGCTCTTTGTTTATACTGCAGTTCCTACTCAAACCCTTTTCCTATTATGCAGTTCTTTGCTAAATTCCCTTTTGTCTATCCTTCAATCTTTATTCCAATCCCTTCTTTCTATCTGTTGTCACTCTGCACATTAAATAAAATGCAACCAGACACCTCCACTATTCCTGCACTGACACTCCTACCTGAACTGGTAAAGGCCCTGACAGTAACAAAGATGAATGATAGCACAGTGACTTGTCCAGCCGGTGAAAACAGAAAGGTTTCCTTCATTTCGGTAAAGATTTTCTGGGTCGGCCAATGGCAGACAAAGATTTATTGGCTGAATCGGGGATGACAGAGTATTTGTTGGCCCAAACAAGGTTTTGTTGAAACATCAAGCATTCGTGTGTTGGCCTCATCCAAGTCCGAGCGAGAGCGGAACGTTCTACTCAACGTTATCGGTTTAGAACGCCAAAGTCGGAAAGGTCACCGACAAAGCTGGTCATCCTCCATATTACTCACATCCCAGGACACAACGTTTCAGCAGGTGACTCGCCGGACGGTGAGGCTTGAAACGCATATGTGGTGACGGGGGGGATATCAAAGGCTTGACAAGGCAGGAATTGAAAGCTTGAAAAAAAATATAGGCAAAAGATGGAGAAAAACCTAGTTTTTCCATTTACAGGTGTCAGTTACTCCGGGGCATTAAATAGCCAGTTCTACCGAGCTTATCTGTATGTTGCACATGTGATGAATATATGTGGCATGCACTTATTTTTACTTTAAAGGGCAATGACATTTTTTTTTACCCTTGCTTCCACAGTGGTCTTCCTTAATTCTCTGCCATTGGAAGAGGCCTTGAAATATGAATATTATGGATATTCTAGTGTATCAGCCATTTAAAAAGTTAGTCCCTATGCTATCATAGTTACTCACAAAATAATCCTCGTACAACACAGGGCTCAGTCAATAGACCTCTGGGTGCAACACCAAATCATTCAGGTAAGACAGAAAGCAGGGGCGAATCTTTTCGTAAACGTGAGAGTCCATATTGCGATCCCTTTAAGGTTTTTCTAGAAGAGGCGGGCAATAAACACAAGGAATTAAATGTATGACTCAACTGACTTATTTTAGAAACCTGTCATTGATTAGTATTGATTTTAAGTTTGCAGCCAATCCTAGCGATGGAGAGACCAGGGAACCACTGTATAATTTTTAAATGAAAGATGAAACATCCTTTTTGGCAAGAGAGAGGCGGACTCATTCAGAATGACAATGAGTGTCCATTCCTAAGGAAAATGCTGTGTGAGTAACGAGGGACTGGCCGGCTTGGAAGAAAAATGCTATTTATTAAGCCTCATGTGTGCCAGAGGGAGGAGGTTGTGGTAGCACATCCCTTCGACAACGAAAGAGCTAATAAACCATGAAAAATATTCCTGTTTTCCACACAGAACCGTATTTTATATTACTTAGTCATAATAGGCATTAGACAAAAGCACTGGGTGATGTAATGCTCCGATGATATCATCTGTCTAGATGTCTCTGGCATTTTTAGCTCTGTATCTTGTGTTTAATCTGTGCCCCATTCCCTCTAGATTGTAAGCTCTGTGAGCAGGATCCTCTCTATACCTTGTGTATCACCTGTCCCCCATTCCCTCTAGATTGTAAGCTCTGTGAGCAGGATCCTCTCTATACCTTGTGTATCACCTGTCCCCCATTCCCTCTAGATTGTAAGCTCTGTGAGCAGGATCCTCTCTATACCTTGTGTATCACCTGTCCCCCATTCCCTCTAGATTGTAAGCTCTGTGAGCAGGATCCTCTCTATACCTTGTGTATCACCTGTCCCCCATTCCCTCTAGATTGTAAGCTCTGTGAGTAGGATCCTCTCTATACCTTGTGTATCACCTGTCCCCCATTCCCTCTAGATTGTAAGCACTGTGAGCAGGATCCTCTCTATACCTTGTGAATCACCTGTCCCCCATTCCCTCTAGATTGTAAGCTCTGTGAGCAGAACCCTCTCTATACCTTGTGTATCACCTGTCCCCCATTCCCTCTAGGTTGTAAGCTCTGTGAGCAGGATCCTCTCTATACCTTGTGTATCACCTGTCCCCCATTCCCTCTAGATTGTAAGCTCTGTGAGCAGAACCCTCTCTTTACCTTGTGTATCACCTGTCCCCCATTCCCTCTAGATTGTAAGCTCTGTGAGCAGGATCCTCTCTATACCTTGTGTATCACCTGTCCCCCATTCCCTCTAGATTGTAAGCTCTGTGAGCAGAACCCTCTCTATACCTTGTGTATCACCTGTCCCCCATTCCCTCTAGATTGTAAGCTCTGTGAGCAGGATCCTCTCTATACCTTGTGTATCACCTGTCCCCCATTCCCTCTAGATTGTAAGCTCTGTGAGCAGGATCCTCTCTATACCTTGTGTATCACCTGTCCCCCATTCCCTCTAGGTTGTAAGCTCTGTGAGCAGGATCCTCTCTATACCTTGTGTATTACCTGTCCCTCATTCCCTCTAGATTGTAAGCTCTGTGAGCAGGATCCTCTCTATACATGCCCTCTGGTCAGCATTCCAAGTGATGTTTTGCTCTATACACTTCATATTCCTGTTGTACTTTCATTAATCTGACATTACTATTTATGATAAAACATTTATATCAGCTGCTTCTTATTCCATATTGGTTTTTGCCAGAACGATCAATGTGTTACAGTAAAAGCCTGTAAGTGATACATGACCATCGAAAAGCCTTTAACCTAATCACTTGGGAAAGAATAAAGGGGTTAAATTAAAAATGCAATCAAAATACTGCCCTAGAGGCAGTCTGCCACCTAGATAGTATGTACAATAATATATAGCTAGTGTTAGCATCTAATTCACAGTAATAACACCGGGGTCCCTTTAATTAATAAATGGCTTTTACTAAGAAATAGAAAAAAAAAGTCCCTGAATTATGACACATTTTCCTATTACACTGTAACCAACGATACACTAATTAGTCTCCTGTCTAGCAGATGTATATGCATTATTACAAGCAAGAAAATAGAAATTCATAGAATAATATTCAGTGTAGAATACCCTAGTGACAGAAATCACAGGAAGAAAACCTGTCCCGTTTCGCCCAGAGGCATGTGGAAAGATGAAAAAAAAGACTGGGTGGTAGAAGGATAAAGGTAATTTGAGCAGGGGACATGATGTAACACTAGAAACAGGGCAGATATCATTATCCTGTGATTTAAATATTACACAGAGGGATTTATCAAATGATAAACCAGAGTGAATGTCCTTAGTGATACAAAAAGAATGTACAAAAAATACATATAAGTTGTATCGGGTAATTAATACTGATCTTAAGTGAAGAAGTAACTAAAAATAATTTGTAAAGTACAACTATATTCTGCAGGTAGCCGCAGGCTTAGAAAGACATGGGAGTCTATTCAATAAAAGGTGAGCTGCAGGTCAGAGGGACATTTTTTTGTGCAGGGACAAACCTGCTAAGCATCTCACTAGGTATGTCCCTATACAATCTACAGCAAAATCTAATGAGATGAACTGTTCATCTCACCTCAACTCACCTTTTAGTGAATAGACCCCATAGAGGGCTTCATTCATGAAAGAGGGACTTGCAGGGAACTGAGAAGGGGATTTCAAACTTAAGGCCAAAGTAGCAGAAAGTTTGCTCCTGCAGTTGTACATATTATTATTTTTGGCCTATGTTGCGTAAACGTTATTTAAAGAAAGGGAGTACACAGGCTTTTCCACAATTTTCATGCTCGCCTCGGAGAAAGTTCTGTAATTAGCCATGAGCTGTGGAATCAGCCTCCCTGTCTGTTGAGCTCCGCTGTTTCGAGTTCTTGGAATGCAGGTGGGCGTGGTTTCAGAGCCAGTTCTCTGTGGTGTCCAAGCAAGGGGGCTTCGGGAGATAGGCAGGAACTCTAATAACCTTTATATGCAGCTTTTGGGAGATAAGAATAAATAGATCTGGATCTTCGTCTTTACACGGTTATCTATCGCTCATCGAAAAATATATATTTGGTCATTAGCGTTGAAGTCTGTTCATCTGCCCCAGCAATAAACAGGTATTCCCAGAGATTCCTTATCTTCTGGTAACAGCCAGGTATCAGGTGAATGGGAGGTCAGTGACTTGTAGACAGCGTAAAACTTCAAAGCACAGGAACGGAAATTCAACAGGTCAAAAGTCACTTGCTGTTTGTTGGCTTATAGCACAGATTCTGCTCCCGTAGCAGAGAGGATCCAAACACGGTCACCCCTTCCACACTGGGCAACTTCACTCTATCTGAGCCAATGTACTAAAAATGTTTAAAAAAAAAAAAAAGGTCTTAAAGCAAAACGCGTGGTCTCCACACTACCAGATGATTAGCTGGCCCATGAGGAGATGTATAGCATTATTCTGCTTTGCTGAATAGAAGGGCAATGGCTTTTTATGCAATAAAATGTTAAACACAGTGTTTAAATTGCCCAACTACATATGAAAGATTAAAAAACACCAAAGAATAATATAATCCAATTTATTTCATGCCCCTCTCCCTCTTCCCCACTCCCCGACTTAACCAATCTGATTTAATTAGTTCCCTGTAAGAAGGAAAATATTGACAAACTACGAGAAAGCAATTAGGACAGATCTGTTTAGTAATTGATCAAGTCCTCCGGCTCGTTATCCTAAAGAGAGGGGTAAAGATTTACCATGTGAAATTGGATACAACGCTTTCTAGGAAAAAAGAGCATATAGCAAGTGAGAGTATCCTACTTCTGGCATCAGTCAAGGTGTATTAAAGGGGCAGTGTCTGTCCGAAAAATATTTAGATGAGTGTTATATCATGTAAAATAAAGAAAGGGAGGCAGATCTCTCTGGTCTGTTTTTTTCTCAACTCTTCCTGTCTCAAATCAAGTATAACAGAGTTATTTCTGTAGCTATAGTTACAGCCCCGCCCATCTCTCTAAGCTCCTCCTTATTGGAATGTGACTGAATTTATAAGCCCCGCTGGAATTCTTTCCAATGTAAAACTACAAGAGAACTGGAAATTGTTTTAAAGTAAAAATAAATGCATGTCACAGATACCAAACATATGTAAAACATACAGAATTTTTTGATTATACACCTGCTAACAATGGGCCAACCCTCGCCGCCATGTCTATGACTGTGTGTGTGAGAGTGTGGGATTGTGTGTGTGACTGTGTCTCTATATATGGGTGTATGCGTGACTGTGTCTGTGTGAGAGTGTGTGACTGTGTGTTTGATTATGTATGCGGGCGTGACTGTATGTGTGTAGGGGGGTGAGCAGCAATTCAATGTCGGACCAAGGCAGCACACTGTCTTGGGCTGGCCCTGATCTGTATTATCAGTAACGGGACAATAAGCTTGTGAGCAGGGCTCTCTACATACACAAATATATTTATATAATGTATAATAAGCAGCTGCTTCCTAAGCCCACTGAGTAAGTTTCCTGCTATGGATTTCCCCTAAATCCTCTCTAGAAAAAGCAGAAGTTGGAAATCGTGGGACATTTTGAATGTTGTGCTATAGTTGCCACAATAGTCAATAAAACATATGTTTAATGCATATTAGTGTATTTAAATGGAAGGCACATAGGGGGCTAGATATAGATATAGAGAGCAACAAAGTTCTGAAAAGTGAAACAATCTGCATTAAAGAGACAGAGTGACACTAAACATTGTGCATACTGTGAATGTAAAGAATGGAAGATTTGAGGATATTGGGCATATTAGAGCGAAGATTTCACCAAAACTCATTGGTGCAAAGGGAAGGAGAGCAGGAATGAGCAGGGTGGGTGATATTATAGGAAGGGAAGGAGAGCAGGAATGAGCAGGGTGATGATATTATATGAAGGGAAGGAGAGCAGGAATGAGCAGGGTGATGATATTATAGGAAGGGAAGGAGAGCGGGAATGAGCAGGGTGATGGTATTATAGGAAGGGAAGGAGAGCAGGAATGAGCAGGGTGATGATATTATAGGAAGGGAAGGAGAGCGGGAATGAGCAGGGTGATGATATTATAGGAAGGGAAGGAGAGCAGGAATGAGCAGGGTGATGATATTATAGGAAGCGAAGGAGAGCAGGAATGAGCAGGGTGATGATATTATAGGAAGGGAAGGAGAGCAGGAATGAGCAGGGTGATGATATTATAGGAAGGGAAGGAGAGCGGGAATGTGCAGGGTGATGATATTATAGGAAGGGAAGGAGAGCAGGAATGAGCAGGGTGATGATATTATAGGAAGGGAAGGAGAGCGGGAATGAGCAGGGTGATGATATTATAGGAAGGGAAGGAGAGCAGGAATGAGCAGGGTGATGATATTATAGGAAGGGAAGGAGAGCAGGAATGAGCAGGGTGATGATATTATAGGAAGGGAAGGAGAGCGGGAATGAGCAGGGTGATGATATTATAGGAAGGGAAGGAGAGCAGGAATGAGCAGGGTGATGATATTATATGAAGGGAAGGAGAGCAGGAATGAGCAGGGTGATGATATTATAGGAAGGGAAGGAGAGCAGGAATGAGCAGGGTGATGATATTACAGGAAGGGAAGGAGAGCAGGAATGAGCAGGGTGGGTGATATAGGAAGGGAAGGAGAGCAGGAATGAGCAGGGTGATGATATTATAGGAAGGGAAGGAGAGCAGGAATGAGCAGGGGGATGATATTATAGGAAGGGAAGGAGAGCAGGAATGAGCAGGGTGATGATATTACAGGAAGGGAAGGAGAGCAGGAATGAGCAGGGTGATGATATTATAGGAAGGGATGGAGAGCGGGAATGAGCAGGGTGATGATATTATAGGAAGGGAAGGAGAGCAGGAATGAGCAGGGTGATGATATTATAGGAAGGGAAGGAGAGCAGGAATGAGCAGGGTGATGATATTATAGGAAGGGAAGGAGAGCAGGAATGAGCAGGGTGATGATATTATAGGAAGGGAAGGAGAGCAGGAATGAGCAGGGTGATGATATTATAGGAAGGGAAGGAGAGCAGGAATGAGCAGGGTGATGATATTACAGGAAGGGAAGGAGAGCAGGAATGAGCAGGGTGATGATATAGGAAGGGAAGGAGAGCAGGAATGAGCAGGGTGATGATATTATAGGAAGGGAAGGAGAGCGGGAATGAGCAGGGTGATGATATTATAGGAAGGGAAGGAGAGCGGGAATGAGCAGGGTGATGGTATTATAGGAAGAGAAGGAGAGCGGGAATGAGCAGGGTGATGATATTATAGGAAGGGATGGAGAGCGGGAATGAGCAGGGTGATGATATTATAGGAAGAGAAGGAGAGCGGGAATGAGCAGGGTGATGATATTATAGGAAGGGAAGGAGAGCGGGAATGAGCAGGGTGATGATATTATAGGAAGGGAAGGAGAGCGGGAATGAGCAGGGTGATGATATTATAGGAAGGGAAGGAGAGCGGGTATGAGCAGGGTGATGATATTATAGGAAGGGAAGGAGAGCAGGAATGAGCAGGGTGATGATATTATAGGAAGGGAAGGAGAGCGGGAATGAGCAGGGTGATGATATTATTGGAAGGAAAGGAGAGCAGGAATGAGCAGGGTGATGATATTATAAGAAGGGATGGAGAGCGGGAATGAGCAGGGTGATGATATTATAGGAAGGGAAGGAGAGCAGGAATGAGCAGGGTGATGATATTATAGGAAGGGAAGGAGAGCAGGAATGAGCAGGGTGATGATATTATAGGAAGGGAAGGAGAGCAGGAATGAGCAGGGTGATGATATTATAGGAAGGGAAGGAGAGCAGGAATGAGCAGGGTGATGATATTATAGGAAGGGAAGGAGAGCAGGAATGAGCAGGGTGATGATATTATAGGAAGGGAAGGAGAGCAGGAATGAGCAGGGTGATGATATTATAGGAAGGGAAGGAGAGCAGGAATGAGCAGGGTGATGATATTATAGGAAGGGAATGAGAGCAGGAATGAGCAGGGTGATGATATTATAGGAAGGGAATGAGAGCAGGAATGAGCAGGGTGATGATATTATAGGAAGGGAAGGAGAGCAGGAATGAGCAGGGTGATGATATTACAGGAAGGGAAGGAGAGCAGGAATGAGCAGGGTGATGATATTATAGGAAGGGATGGAGAGCGGGAATGAGCAGGGTGATGGTATTATAGGAAGAGAAGGAGAGCGGGAATGAGCAGGGTGATGATATTATAGGAAGGGAAGGAGAGCAGGAATGAGCAGGGTGATGATATTATAGGAAGGGAAGGAGAGCGGGAATGAGCAGGGTGAGGATATTATAGGAAGGGAAGGAGAGAGGAATGAGCAGGGTGATGATATTATAGGAAGGGAAGGAGAGCGGGAATGAGCAGGGTGAGGATATTATAGGAAGGGAAGGAGAGCAGGAATGAGCAGGGTGATGGTATTATAGGAAGGGAAGGAGAGCAGGAATGAGCAGGGTGATGATATTATAGGAAGGGAAGGAGAGCAGGAATGAGCAGGGTGATGATATTATAGGAAGGGAAGGAGAGCAGGAATGAGCAGGGTGATGATATTATAGGAAGGGAAGGAGAGCGGGAATGAGCAGGGTGAGGATATTATAGGAAGGGAAGGAGAGCAGGAATGAGCAGGGTGATGATATTATAGGAAGGGAAGGAGAGCAGGAATGAGCAGGGTGATGATATTATAGGAAGGGAAGGAGAGCAGGAATGAGCAGGGTGATGATATTATAGGAAGGGAAGGAGAGCAGGAATGAGCAGGGTGATGATATTATAGGAAGGGAAGGAGTCGGGAATGTGCAGGGTGATGATATTATAGGAAGGGAAAAAACAGCAAAAAAGGGAGAAAGCTAACCCTAGATGTACTAACCCTAGACCTAGTTTTTTGGGGGGTAACTGAGTAATTAGCATATCAAACCACACGGTGATGTCATCAGCAGGAGACACATTTAAACCATATATTTCTCTAATTTTATGTATTTGCTGCTATTTTACTAACACAATGTATCATTTTGTCTTCTCTACTTTCACTTATCAGCGTTGTTTATGCTGATAGGATGCCTTTAACATTCCAACGGTTGCCATGGTGATTGCTCCACGTTTAGAATGTTGCCCCAGGAAAATTTTGCTACAAAACATTCCATTTAGAATTCAGCCACCTACACGAGCCAATCAGAAGGAAGGCAGGATAAAACTACTGACCAATTAGATGGTGGGGGAGGAATCAGGAAGTGGCTGCTCACATAACACACACGTGGGAAAGGATAGGCTTTTTTTTAATTACCTCTGCTGCTGGGAGGAGCTGCCATGCATCGTGGGCAGTGAATGGGAGGGGGTTATTAACAGTGTCTAGGATGGGAGAAGGGTCCTGGGAGCAAAGCATGGGTCCCCTGGCTCTGTTGTCTGCTGCTCTGGCCAGCACTGCTGTGATCCTAATCGCTGCCTTCACTGTCAGACACATCCTGAAACAGAGGAGACCCAGAGGCTTCCCCCCAGGACCCACTGGGGTGCCCTTCATTGGGAATATCCTGGCCATGGCATCTGACCCCCATGTCTACATGAAGAAGCAAAGTAATGTCCATGGAGAGGTATTTCACACTCAATCCATACACTGCTCTGTACTCCAGCAGCTAAGGGGTTAGTTTCCCCCCTCTCCTTCCAGTAGTGCCAGATGCGGGTGGGAGGGGAACTTGCAGTCTCAGTTTTGCACTCAGTGACCTGCTGGGGAACCCACAGGGTTTTTGCTCCAGTTTGTGAAAGTTTAGGACTTGGAGATCAAATCTGGGGTAACGTTCTAAAAGTGATGTAATCAGCAGGGACATTCCTTTGGTTTCCATGGTGACTGCAACACTTTTAGAACTTTGCCCCAGAATTTGCCTTCTTGTATAAGCTCCTAACTGCCAAGATACTAAACATAACTGAGAGTAGCTGCAGATACTGTGAGTGACAGCACTGGAGTGAGTGAGCTGTGAGTGACAACACGAGTGAGTGAGCTGTGAGTGACAGCACTGGAGTGAGTGAGCTGTGAGTGACAACACGAGTGAGTGAGCTGTGAGTGACAGCACTGGAGTGAGTGAGCTGTGAGTGATAGCACTGGAGGGAAGGCATGAGCTTTGAGGGTCTGCACTGGAGTGAGTGAGCTGTGAGTGACAGCACTGGAGTGAGTGTGCTGTGAGTGACAGTACTGGAATGAGTGAGCTGTGAGTAACAGCACTGGAGTGAGTGGCGGCACTGGAGGGAAGGAGTGAGCTTTGAGTCACTGCACAGGAGTGAGAGAGCTGTAAGTGACAGCACTGGACTGAGTGAGCTGTAAGTGACAGCACTGGACTGAGTGAGCTGTAAGTGACAGCACTGGACTGAGTGAGCTGTAAGTGACAGCACTGGACTGAGTGAGCTGTAAGTGACAGCACTGGGCTGAGTGAGCTGTAAGTGACAGCACTGGACTGAGTGAGCTGTAAGTGACAGCACTGGACTGAGTGAGCTGTAAGTGACAGCACTGAACTGAGTGAGCTGTAAGTGACAGCACTGGACTGAGTGAGCTGTAAGTGACAGCACTGGACTGAGTGAGCTGTAAGTGACAGCACTGAACTGAGTGAGCTGTAAGTGACAGCACTGGACTGAGTGAGCTGTAAGTGACAGCACTGGACTGAGTGAGCTGTAAGTGACAGCACTGAACTGAGTGAGCTGTAAGTGACAGCACTGGGCTGAGTGAGCTGTAAGTGACAGCACTGGGCTGAGTGAGCTGTAAGTGACAACTCTGGGCTGAGTGAGCTGTAAGTGACAGCTCTGGAGGGAAGGAGTGAGCTTTGAGTGTCTGCACTGGAGTGAGTGAGTGCCAGCTCTGGAGGGAAGGAGGGAGCTTTGAGTGTCTGCACTGGAGTGAGGGAGGAAGTGAGCTTTGAGTGACAGCACTGGAGAGAGAGAGGGAGGGAGTGAGCTGTGAGTTTAACACTGGAGGGATCTGTGAGTGCCTGCACGGGAGGGAGGGAGCACTCAGAGCAGTCATTTAACCCCTTAATAAACCTAAGAACTTATGCCCTCATAGCTATAATAGAGGCTTTTTTCTGCATGGAAGTGTCTGACGCATTTCACGTTAGCCAGGCTCCAAAGAGCAGACGATGGTAAATTGGCCATCCTATATCTTACATGTGTACAATGCTTAATATCACCCTGGGAGGTTTTAATACTTTAAATGTCCCATAAAACACGTGCAGAACTTGGAACGATCAGTATGAAGGCCTTCCTCTGTGCAGTACACCTGGTGCAAAGCTTACCAAACGAACTGATGTAGTAAAATATACTTTATATAAAAAAAAAACCTCTAGAAAAATAACAATGCTCAAAAACAACTGCTCAGGTGCAGCACTCGAAGCCTGTACCCATCAGGCTGATAAACAGTACATACAAAGTAGGAGCTGCACACAATATGAAACTGAATAGAGTAGCCTGTGCAAGAGGTGAGTGATGGCAAGCTCCAACTCACCTCACAATTTAAGTGAGTTAGAGATGGGAGGTCGAGGTGGGAGAGGGAGGCCGGGTGTCCTCCAGTGAATAGCGTGAGGAGGTCGGCATTTAAAGTTAAACTTGACCTCCCAAGTCGACCTCCTTGCACTATACTAAACTTTTAGTAAGTAATCTGTGCTTATACTGTGAAAATGCATCTGTAAAGAGAGAAATATGGCTTTATTCACCATAGAGGGAATTATAGGGAATCAATAAGGGAATTGCAAATGTAAGTCCATTATTTGAGTCTGATAAAGTCTCTCCTTCCGCTATGGGTCATACTCTGCTATTCTGGCCGTAATTATGCAATTCCCTCATTCAGGAATAAAGCCCTAGTGATTGTCTCTCCCTCTCAGATCTTCAGTCTGGACCTGGGTGGCATCTCTACCGTTGTGCTGAATGGATTTGACGCGGTTAAGGAGTGTTTGATCCGTCAGAGTGATGTGTTTGCTGATCGACCTTCGCTGCCGTTGTTCCACAAGCTGACGAAAATGGGTGGTAAGTTTCGCCCCGGTCTGCCGAGGTGACGCAGGTTACTACAGGCCGGTAAGCAGGAAAACGAGCTTGGGGAGGGAGCTCTGTACATGCTCCAATCTGATTGACCGAGACAAATTTTCCTTTTACGGACCACTAAACATTTTTTTTTCCATGTGTCACTTGGATATCAAGCCACAAGGTGATGTCATAAGCAGGAGACGGACCATACATTTCTCTTATTTTATGCGTTTGCTACAATTCTGCCAACACAATGTATAGATTCTCGACACAGCCATAGTATAAGCTGTAGGTAGACACTCCCTTTAAATGCTACAACATCTTTCCCAAAAATCATCATTATCTTTTTTTTTTTTTTGTGTTTGCAAATAATCAAATCTTTTGTTTCTCGTCTAGTGATGAGACGATGCGGCAGGATGTGAGTTTCCCTGACACTTTGCCGGGATGTTCTGTCTCCGGACTCCTATGTCTGAAGTGTAGCATTAATCTGCTGGTGCCAGTCAGCCACGGATGACATAAAATGCTGTTTATTGTCAGTTTCTACTTCTTTCCCTTTTAACTGCGGTTAATTGAAAGTGCTGCTCTCTAATTGATAACAGACGATGCACAGTGAGCCTATTAAGTACCAAGCGCTCTGATTTCACAGGAATTAATAGGGTGTTTTGTACAGAATCAGGACAAACCTCACGCGGTAGACTGTGCACTGGATGTTCCGCCATAAAAGAGATCATTTACATCACATTAACAATTAGCTATATAGCGCCAACAATTTACGAAGTGTTAGGTACAGAGCTAAGTTAGACGAACAAGAACAGACTGATACATGAGGTAGAGAGCCCTGCTCACAAGAGCTTACAATCTAGAGGGAGATGAATAGTAAGCTTCCTTATTCCTAACAGTATTTGGGGACAGTGAGAGCTGGGTGGGTTTGGCCAGAGGTTAATTAATGGGTGTTCTAGTGGGATGAATAGTAAGCTTCCTTATTCCTAACAGTATTTGGGGACAGTGGGAGCTGGGTGGGTTTGGCCAGAGGTTAATTAATGGGTGTTCTAGTGGGATGAATATTAAGCTTCCTTATTCCTAACAGTATTTGGGGACAGTGGGAGCTGGGTGGGTTTGGTCAGAGGTTAATTAATGGGTGTTCTAGTGGGATGAATAGTAAGCTTCCTTATTCCTAACAGTATTTGGGGACAGTGGGAGCTGGGTGGGTTTGGCCAGAGGTTAATTAATGGATGTTCTAGTGGGATGAATAGTAATCTTCCTTATTCCTAACAGTATTTGGGGACAGTGGGAGCTGGGTGGGTTTGGCCAGAGGTTAATTAATGGGTGTTCTAGTGGGATGAATATTAAGCTTCCTTATTCCTAACAGTATTTGGGGACAGTGGGAGCTGGGTGGGTTTGGTCAGAGGTTAATTAATGGGTGTTCTAGTTGGATGAATAGTAAGTTTCCTTATTCCTAACAGTATTTTGGGGACAGTGAGAGCTGGGTGGGTTTGGCTAGAGGTTAATTAATGGGTGTTCTAGTGGGATGAATAGTAAGCTTCCTTATTCCTAACAGTATTTGGGGACAGTGAGAGCTGGGTGGGTTAGGTCAGAGGTTAATAAATGGGTGTTCTCGTGGGATGAATAGTAAGCTTCCTTATTCCTAACAGTATTAGGGGACAGTGAGAGCTGGGTGGGTTTTGTCAGAGGTTAATTAATGGGTGTTCTAGTGGGATGAATAGTAAGCTTCCTTATTCCTAACAGTATTTGGGGACAGTGGGAGCTGGGTGGGTTTTGTCAGAGGTTAATTAATGGGTGTTCTAATGAGATGAATAGTAAGCTTCCTTATTCCTAACAGTATTTGGGGACAGTGAGAGCTGGGTGGGTTTGGTCAGAGGTTAATTAATGGGTGTTCTCGTGGGATGAATAGTAAGCTTCCTTATTCCTAACAGTATTAGGGGACAGTGAGAGCTGGGTGGGTTTTGTCAGAGGTTAATTAATGGGTGTTCTAGTGGGATGAATAGTAAGCTTCCTTATTCCTAACAGTATTTGGGGACAGTGAGAGCTGGGTGGGTTTGGTTAGAGGTTAATTAATGGATGTTCTAGTGAGGTGAATAGCAAGCTTCCTTATTCCTAACAGTATTTGGGGACAGTGGGAGCTGGGTGGGTTTTGTCAGAGGTTAATTAATGGGTGTTCTAATGAGATGAATAGTAAGCTTCCTTATTCCTGACAGTATTTGGGGACAGTGAGAGCTGGGTGGGTTTGGCCAGAGGTTAATTAATGGATGTTCTAGTGGGATGAATAGAAACATAGAATGTGTCGCCAGATAAGAACCATTCGGTCCATCTAGTCAGCCCCATTTTTTTTTAGTCCCCATTTCCCGGTCTTATAGCTAGGATAGCCTCAAATTCTATCCTAGAGCAGGTGGGAAGCCAGTGGAGGGCCTTGCCGAGAGGAGCAGCCGAATAGATTGCAGGGGATAAAAATGAGCCAGAGGTGGGCCCGTCAGGAGGGTATTAGAGTAGTCTGGATGACAGTGCACTAGGATTTAAGCAGTCTCTTTGCTGAGGAACAGGCGAATGCATGCAATGTTACTTAGGTGTAGATGACCGGATTTGGCTAAAGGTTTTCTTGTCTTTCTTAAAGTGCCAAAAACCTTTTTTTTTTTCGATTGTGATCCTAATAATGAAGAACAGGAGAGAGAGCTGCTTTGAGGATCGTCCTCTGTAATTTCAGGTCTCCTCAATGCCAAATACGGTCGTTGTTGGACAGAGCATCGGAAGTTGGCCGTTAGCTGTTTTCGGAACTTTGGCACGGGCCAGAAATCGTTTGAGAGCAAGATCTCTGAAGAAACCTTATTCTTCCTTGACGCGGTCGACACCTACAAAGGTAAAGAGTTCGATCCCAAGCACTTGATAACCATTGCCGTGTCCAACGTCTCCAACCTGATCATCTTTGGGGAGCGCTTCCGCTACGACGACAATGACTTCCTGCACATGATCGAGATATTCAGCGAGAATATCGAACTGGCGACGAGTGCCTGGGTGTTCCTCTACAACGCCTTCCCCGTGATCGGCATCCTGCCCTTCGGAAAGCACCAGCAGCTGTTCAGAAACGCCTCGGAGGTCTACGACTTCCTCTTTCGAATTATCGAGCGGTTCTCGGCCAACCGCAAACCACTGGCTCCTCGTCACTTTATCGACGCCTACATGGACGAGATGGAGAACTACCAGACTGACCCGGAAAGTACTTACTCAACGGAGAATCTGATCTTTTCCGTCGGGGAGCTCATTATAGCCGGGACCGAAACCACTACCAACGTCCTGAGATGGGCCATTTTATTTATGGCTCTTTATCCAAATATCCAAGGTGAGCACAGTACTATGGGCGGTAAAAAGATAATAATGGAGCCATTCACTAGCCAATGTTTCATGTACTTACTTCCCATTCCGTGTAAGAAAATAAACATCAGGTGAGTTAAATGAATTCAGTGGGTTTTACATTTTGTTTTTTTATTGTAAGTTTAAATATGGTGTTACATAGTGATGTCATAACCATAAAGGTGTTATTGAGCTAAAAGTCTACCAATGTGTTCCTTTCGTTTCCCTATAACAGGTCAGGTTCAGAAGGAAATAGATTTAGTTGTTGAGCCAAACAGGATCCCAACATTGGAAGAGAAATCGCGCATGCCGTACACAGAAGCCGTACTGCATGAGATTTTAAGGTTCTGCAACATCGCCCCCTTGGGGATCTTCCACGCCACTTCTAGAGACACTGTGGTCCGAGGTTATTCGATCCCTGAAGGCACCACCGTCATTACGAACCTGTACTCTGTGCATTTTGACGAAAAGTATTGGATCGATCCAGAGATTTTTTACCCTGAGCGTTTTTTGGACAGCAACGGTCAATTTATCAAGAAAGAAGCCTTCGTCCCTTTCTCACTGGGTATGGTATAGCATTATTTTGGTTTTGAGTTTGCTAAAATTCATATTAGTATTTCCTGTGATGTGCTGGTCGAAAATGGCTGCTACCTGGGAAAGGAATTATTAAAAGTTTAAAATGTCTAAATCGGCAACAGAGACCATAGCACTGTACAAACGGCTAACCTAACATACAAGGTTATCTTAGCACAAATTATTTTTAATATTTCTCTTGTAGGTTTACATTGAAAATAATTTCACTGACAGGGTAGTATACAGGAGGTGGGGCTTCCTCTGCTGCAGTATACAATAAAAGTATACAAATAAAGTACTTTATTGAGCCCTCCTTGCTCTCTATAGCTCTTTCAGAGGGCGGACATGTTCATTAGAATCTTTTCTCTATATAGCTCTATCAGGGGGCGGATATGTTGTTTACAATCTTTGCTCTGTATAGCTCTATCAGGGGGAGCACATGTTGTTTAGAATCTTTGCTCTGTATAGCTCTATCAGGGAGCGGACATGTTGTTTAGCATCTTTGCTCTGTATAGCTCCATCAGAGGGCGGACATTTTGTTTAGAATCTTTGCTCTGTATAGCTCTATCAGGGGGCACACATGTTGGTTAGAATCTTTGCTCTGTATAGCTCTATCAGGGAGCGGACATGTTATTTAGCATCTTTGCTCTGTATAGCTCCATCAGAGGGTGGACATGTTGTTTAGAATCTTGAGAAGACAGAAGATCTGACCCAAGATTATAAACATGTCCAACCCCTGATAGAGCATTAAAGTTGTCCTTCAATGTGCAAGTTAAAAAAAAAAAAACTCCTCTCCAAAGTAACACTATCTTCACCCACATGTTCAGCAACAGGAAAAAAAATCTGTATTTTATTAAAAGTGTCCTTTTTGCATTTGTCCCGTCAGGTCGCAGACATTGTCTTGGGGAGCAGCTGGCGCGGATGGAAATGTACCTCTTCTTCACCTCTCTATTACAGCGCTTTCACCTTCACTTCCCACATGGCTTTGTGCCAAATCTCAAGCCAAAACTAGGCATGACACTGCAGCCCTATCCGTACCTCATCTGTGCAGAAAGGAGATAATATATAGTGAGTAGAATTCCCTGGCATTTCCGTCGTAACGTAACCTTCCACCTAGCATGATGAGTTGTGATTCTTCTAGTGGTTTTCTCCCTGCACAACGTGATTTACAAATCTGAGTGGCCAATTAAAGTAAGAGCTATTAGTCAAGGAAGTGGTGAGTTTGAGGCTTTTTATAGAGGGGAATTTCCACCTACATTGTATCTTCCCATCCCCTTCTTTTTTGTGACAAATTGTGCATGTGTAGCAGCTGAGTTCAAAAGAGAGAGGGGCTGATTCCACAATAATGGCAAATGACATTACTTTTCCCAGGGTAGAGCATGAAAACTGCAAGTCTGAGAAGGCTGTTACATAGTGTTAAGTTAACTTGCTAGGGAGATGGGAGGGAACAGGTCTGAGAAGGCTGTTACATAGTGTTAAGTTAACTTGCTAGGGAGATGGGAGGGAACAGGTCTGAGAAGGCTGTTACATAGTGTTAAGTTAACTTGCTAGGGAGATGGGAGGGAACAGGTCTGAGAAGCTGTTACACAGTGTTAAGTTAACTTGCTAGGGAGATGGGAGGGAACAGGTCTGAGAAGGCTGTTACATAGTGTTAAGTTAACTTGCTAGGGAGATGGGAGGGAACAGGTCTGAGAAGCTGTTACACAGTGTTAAGTTAACTTGCTAGGGAGATGGGAGGGAACAGGTCTGAGAAGGCTGTTACAAGTGTTAAGTTACCTTACTAGGGAGATGGGAGGGAACAGGTCTGAGAAGCTGTTACACTGTGTTAAGTTAACTTGCTAGGGAGATGGGAGGGAACAGGTCTGAGAAGGCTGTTACATAGTGTTAAGTTAGCTTCTCAGACCTGTTCCCTCCCATCTCCCTAGCAAGCTAACTTAACACTATGTAACAGCCTTCTCAGACCTGTTCCTTCCCATCTCCCTAGCAAGCTGTTACATAATGTTAAGTTAACTTGCTAGGGAGATGGGAGGGAACAGGTCTGAGAAGCTGTTACATAGTGTTAAGTTAACTTGCTAGGGAGATGGGAGGGAACAGGTCTGAGAAGGCTGTTACATATTGTTAAGTTAGCTTGCTAGGGAGATGGGAGGGAACAGGTCTGAGAAGGCTGTTACATAGTGTTAAGTTAACTTGCTAGGGAGATGGGAGGGAACAGGTCTGAGAAGGATGTTACATAGTGTTAAGTTAACTTGCTAGAGAGATGGGAAGGAACAGGTCTGAGAAGGCTGTTACATAGTGTTAAGTTAGCTTGCTGCTAGGGAGATGGGAGGGAACAGGTCTGAGAAGGCTGTTACATATTGTTAAGTTAGCTTGCTAGGGAGATGGGAGGGAACAGGTCTGAGAAGGATGTTACATAGTGTTAAGTTAGCTTGCTAGGGAGATGGGACACACTCAGGTGACATTACCAGGTGAATCAGATGGAGGAGTACCCTCTTCCTCGGCAGTTTGCATTGTCCCAGGGGGCAGACAGGAACAGGGAGCCTGTGTCTCAGACAATCCAGCTGCAGATAGTCAGGGGACTGGGCTTTGGCAGAGATACATGGGAACCAGAATCAAATAGGTAAATGTAATAGTCCCTTCCAGGGATTTTTTTTTTTATAGTTTAGTCCTATTAACTAAGTTTTTATTTACTTATTGTTTCGTTTTAAGCCACTGAAACCATGTAGTTGACAAAAAGGAAATTCCCAGCATGCCTTGGCACCCTGTTCCTGATTGGCTGCTGGTTTTTAAAATGCTAAAAAAAAATGTTCACACAAGACATAAATAGTCTACACTATTACTAGTAAACTCGTATTTTTATTCTTGTTTTTTTAAGTGAAGTCAAGAATTCCTGCTTGAACACCGGTGAAATCCGAAGGCTAAGCAGGGATATCGAGGGGATGCCCTGTAACTTAATGTAAACTCCACATAAAATAAATACTATACTACTTCTATGTACAGATTGTATAAATTAATCAGTGGGAAAAATGTTCCTTTATAAAATGCTTTTGTTTTGTGTGATATTTATACGTATAGATTATAGAAAATGTACTTTATACAGCAAAACATTCTCCACTCCAATGAATAAATATATATAATACATTTAAGTTACAACTCTGCTACAGAAAGTGTTTTTGACCCTTCTAGGGAAATAAAAGTACTCAACACCTGTGGAATTGTGACATATGTTTTATTACAAATTGCTCCATTTGTAAATAAATTTCATATATAATTTTGTGTGTAAGTTTTTGTGGGGGGACAGGAGGGCTGGCTTGTACTGCCCACCATACAAGAGCACCTCTGTATTTCTTGACTGCATGTGATTTAGCTGTGCCCACCCTCTCAGATAAAGACATTTATAGACATCTTCTCTGATCAAGTTTTTTTTTTTTTATTGCTATAGAAACATAACTATCAAGGTTGAGATAAGATCAACCAGTTCTCAAGGCCCCACAGATTGAAATTAATGACCAATTACCAGAGCTCAAAGGCTCTCATTTTAATTGCAAAAAGAAAAAAATCTATATAACACCAGCTTGTATTGCACTCCAACTCCTATCATGCTCCACCCACATTAGTTTTAGGACTTTTTGCTTATGCTAAGCAAAGTTGCCAGGTTTGTCCCTGCTATAATGTATAGCTAAAGGGCAGTAGCTTAGAGAGATCTCTCAGATTATAAAGAACACCAAACTGACTGGCTGAGGCTCATGGGAGTCTGTATGATGCTGATGGGTCACCTATGGTACAAGAAACTCCCAAGTACTGTTCACAGAACTATAAATCTGCAATAACATCTGCGTCTTTGATGGGAATGCATTTTTTGGGCCGTTCACCCACTCTTGCTGGGACCCTGTATGGAGAAAATGGCATGTCATAAAGCACATACCTTCTGTGTCAACAAGACCTGTGTGACTGTGACCTCTCTCTCCCAGTAATCAACATCTGGGAATCGCTGCACCATCGGAATATGGTATTTACTGGCCATTTTCAGCATAAATGATTGAAAATGATCTATACGTTGGGTATTAGCAGAATTGCTGCAAATGTCTAAATTAGGAGAAAAGGGTGCTTTAAATGTGCCTGCGGAGTCTGCAGCTTATGACATCACCTGTGGCACGGTATGCAAATTACATCTTTTCCATTGAAAAGCAGTTCATTTGCATACCGTGCCACAGGTGATGTCATACGAAGGATACTCCACGGACACATTTAAAACACATTTTTTTGCCAAATTTAAGCATTTGTTTGCAGTAATACAATGTATAGATCATTTTCAATCATTTTTTATGCTCTACATGCGCAGTAAATACAATATTCAGGTGATACCGTCCCTTTAAGGTACATGGTTAGCAAATGATGCAAAATGTATGGATCAAAAGCATGTGTGCCAGTGATTGAAAAAGCACATTATCATTCCTGTATGAGCCCAATCAGCTCACAGTATCGAGCATGTTTACTACAGAGGCCGTGATGCTGTACAGAGTGTGATTGTGTTTGTTTTACATTCATTTTATTTCAAATGTAGTTGTCCTGAAGGATTACCACACAATGTCTGTGTTGCCTACAGACACCTTTAAAACACTTTCTCCTTGATCCATGCATTTGCTTGTAATTCTGCAGACACAATGCATAGATATATTTATTTATTCTCTACTATTTTCAAGCGTCACAGTCCCTTTAAGTTCAGTTTTTGCATTGAAGGTAATATGAAAAGCAAAGAACAATCTTTCCTCTCCCGTCTCCTCATTACCACATTTTTTTCCCCTGCAGCTGATTAAACAGTAATAAATCAAAGCGTCTTAAATCATTGCTCTCAGAAAGCAGGTCTGAGCACACACAATAACCCTCCATCCTGCTCTCAAAAGCCTCTTCTCGGGGCCTGCGTCATGCTACCTCAGCGCGGACATAAAGCACTGTAAATTCAAGATGTCCCCTTAGCGCAGCATTACACGCACCCTTCAGAATCGAGGCTATTTCACACAGGATCAGGCTCCGGGAAATGTATTTTAAAAGGGAAAAATAAAAGTACATTTATCATCAAGACAATCTCTGAATTTTTCACCAGGCTTGGCAGAAAAAAAAACAATGAAACTGATCCATACATTGCGTTCGAATTGCAAGCAAATGCATAGATTAAGGTCAAATGCATTGAGAGTCTGTGGTGTCTCCAGTAAGGTCAAATGCATTGAGAGTCTGTGGTGTCTCCAGTAAGGTCAAATGCATTGAGAGTCTGTGGTGTCTCCAGTAAGGTCAAATGCATTGAGAGTCTGTGGTGTCTCCAGTAAGGTCAAATGCATTGAGAGTCTGTGGTGTCTCTATCATGGTCAAATGCATTGAGAGTCTGTGGTGTCTGCATTAAGGTCAAATGCATTGAGAGTCTGTGGTGTCTCCATTATGGTCAAATGCATTGAGAGTCTGTGGTGTCTCCATTAAGGTCAAATGCATTGAGAGTTTGTGGTGTCTCCAGTAAGGTCAAATGCATTGAGAGTCTGTGGTGTCTGCATTAAGGTCAAATGCATTGAGAGTCTGTGGTGTCTCCATTAAGGTCAAATGCATTGAGAGTCTGTGGTGTCTCCATTAAGGTCAAATGCATTGAGAGTCTGTGGTGTCTCCATTAAGGTCAAATGCATTGAGAGTCTGTGGTGTCTCCATTATGGTCAAATGCATTGAGAGTCTGTGGTGTCTCCATTAAGGTCAAATGCATTGAGAGTCTGTGGTGTCTCCATTAAGGTCAAATGCATTGAGAGTCTGTGGTGTCTCCATTAAGGTCAAATGCATTGAGAGTCTGTGGTGTCTCCATTATGGTCAAATGCATTGAGAGTCTGTGGTGTCTGCATTAAGGTCAAATGCATTGAGAGTCTGTGGTGTCTCCATTATGGTCAAATGCATTGAGAGTCTGTGGTGTCTCCATTATGGTCAAATGCATTGAGAGTCTGTGGTGTCTGCCCTTTATGACATCACCTGCAGCTTGGTCAGCAAATGAAGCACTTTTCAACAGGAACTCTGTCATTTGCATATGAAGCCGAGGTGATGTCATAAGCATGAGACCCATTCAAATGACATTCTACTCACAATCTCCGCATCTACTTTCAGTTCAGCTAACACAATGTATAGATCATTTCCCATATAGATTCACAGTACAAGCAGTGTTTAGGTGACGAAGCCCCATTAATAAATCTATCAATGTAACCGGTGTATCAGCTCATCCATCTCTTAGCAGACAGGACCAGTCACCCCAGCAGAATCAATGTGGAGAGAAGGTAAGAAGGCCTCCATTCATACATCAGTTTAAAACAGTTACATTTTATTAGCAGTAGAAATGTTTTGTGGGAACACTGCCCATGTGTTACAAAGTGTGTGAGATTGGGGGGGGGATCGCAGTGATGAAGGGCAAAGGTGGGAGTCTGGCACAGTGTACAATTAATAGGTGAGCTCAAGGTAAATAATAAAATTCGGAGTTCCCCCTTCCCCTCCTATGCACAATATCTGTGCCTTAGAATAAAGTTATTTATAAAAAGACAGAAATGGACAGTGTTTTTTTTTTTGTTGTTTTTTTTTTTTATAAAAATCAATTCATTTTATATTAAAAAATAGATTTATTAATTAAAAAAATGGAGCAGCAGGTGCACCACACGTCAGTCGCGCAGGGAATATTTTATAGTCAATACCAGTTGCAAGCAGGGATCATACACACTAATTACCACCTTACACTCAGGTGGTAAACATACCCGAGTCCATCTTCCAGCAGGAGTCCTGTCCCTTGTGACAATATGATCTCAGCGAGTATTTAAAGGTAATAGCCAACCACTATTCAAACTAAAAATGCAGACAAAAAAGAAATCTAGAAACTGCATCAGTAGGTGTGCAAGCAAATAGATAAATGAAGTTTAAATGTCTGTGTCGCCTGCTTATGACATCACCTGTGGGCCGATATGCAAATTAACTGCTTCACAGTGGGGTGATGTGATACACATTCACGTATCCAGCCACAAGGTGAATGAATCGAGATGAGCATTTCTTGCAACCATATCGTTACCGATATTTATAAATAATTTTACAGTCACAAACATAGAATTCTACGAATTGTAACCAGCCCCCGCATTTATTAAAGGGAATTTTTCATTAAACATCTGAGCAAAGTCGCCATAATTCAAACACGATTGTTCCATCCAGATTCCCTGGTGCAATAAAAAAAATAATCTCCTAAAACATCTCTAGCAACTAACTTGCACAATGCAACACGTGTCAGACTATTCTACCACTGAAGAGCTCTGTGTTGTGCCTTTCGTTGCCCCCCTGTCCTCAGCTCACCTTTCTTACCCTTGTTTTACAAACATAACATAGAATAAACGATTGGGGGGCGGGGGATATTTAGAGTAATAAGATAGAGATTTACTTGGGTAAAGGTCTGTTACAGAGATCCCACCACATAAACATTGTTTGTTTTAAATAGTGTCGTATAGATCATTGTTCGGATTCTCTGTGTTAACCTACGCATTGGCTTGCCATTTTGCAAAAAGAAATTGGTTTTTGATGGGGGTGTGTCTGAGTCATGCTTGCCCCATGTCCTGATTTTGGTGGTATTTTCACTGCCCTGTGGAGCCCAGGGACCGTTGTCATGGCCCCCCATATGGATTATCGTTGCCAGGAGCCATGGCAGCTACTGGCACAGTTTTCATAGTGGTCCTGGGAATCATTTGGGGAGCCCCTGAGACCTGGGAATGGTCTCAGGGAATGAGTTTTTTTGGGGGGGTTTAATGCAACTCCGCACCTGTAAAAGATCGCAAGTTGTGGTCAGAGGTCTGGATGGCAAAAGTCCAACTGGCCTTCTCATTCATACCTCCTTTCATTTTTCTTAGTTAATATCAAATTTTTATTACTCTTTACTGATGATTTTTGTACAGCGACCTCAAATTTTAGGGATTTTTAGTATTTCAGAAGAGAGGTAAAGGTCAGCACAATACTACCGCGCAATCAATATACACCTGCGCAGTATTGCTGCCAGCGCATAATTATTACAAATACCCTGATCCTGTCAATTTTTTGTTTGTTTGTTTGTTTGTGTCAGGGGCTATACAAGTGCCATACAAAAAAAATAATAACAAATAATAGGGTACTTTTCTCTGTTCACAGGGGAAGTATGAACTTAAAATAATAAAATAAAAATGGGGCTGGAATAATATACAATAATAAATAATTTGCTACTACATAAACATTGTTATAGATAATTTACAGATTTTCGTACATGTTTAATAAAAATACAATTTGTTTTAATGAAAATTTCCCTTTAAACCTATCAAACCATTTTGAAAGTAAATCGGCTAAGGTTTTGTTTTGGAGAATTAATTTGATACTCGTCAGTTGGGAGTTAAAAGACGGCAGAAACACTGTGTACAATATATTATAATAATGTTAGAAATATGGAAAAAAAAAAATTTAAAAAGTATTTGCACCTCTCTATCTTTTTTTTTTTTGTATGTAGAATTTGGTAATTAATTCAAGGTTTCCACTCCCAAAGGAGTGGAATTTAAAATGAAAATTAATTTTCCCAAGTCAAGAGTGGCAATACTTTTTGCACGTGTGGATTTTCCATTCTATCTAGCACCCCACAGATATTGGAGCACCTCAGTGTGGTTTGTTTGTTTATATTTCTACATTCTAGTTTAACCACACAAAAAGCATGATTATCATTACTAAATCACAGAAGCCAAGAGAGGCCATGTATTTTAAATATTTTTGTTTCTCGCGATAAGTCAGAAAAATATTAAAAATGCATGGCCTCTCCGAGCTTCTGTACAAAAAAACACGTTTGGTAGTATATTTTAAATTATTTCTAAATCCAATATTACCTGATTGCAGCACACAAACCAGTTTCCCATATTTGTTGATCTGCATTACAACCCAACTTTATCAGCTCTTTATGTTTACAGTAATAATACACTTTAATCCTGTTTTCCCAGTATATCAGAAATTGGGGTCTTCCTAGAGATGCAACTGGCTTTTTATTTTTCTGAGAAGACATTAATAAGCTTGTCAATTCCCCACATAACCCTTTGTAACTTCTTGATGTGCAGTCACTAATCTCTAAATATTGCAGGTTTACGATTTGCATTAATTGCTTTATTAGAACAGGATTTTGTGTAATGATTTCTCACACTGTGTACTTAAAATTGATCTGTCATCACAAATATACTAGTCATTTCAAAAATTGCCCCTACCTGGGTGTTGATCATTTTTTAAATTTGTTCAGCACTGGGGTCTTCTCTTTTTTAAATTGAACAAAACAATGAAAGCAGTCACAATTCTTTGTGTACAGTGGGAAGATTGCATCATTCATTCCCTCCTACACTTAACACAGAACGGCAAACATTTCTCTGCCAGCAGCTTTTGGTCTCTCACCAGTAACCGCATCTGAAGAGGGGAAACTAAAAAGATAATAGATAACCATTTCCTTAAAAAAAAATTGCTACTCTGTCTGGGAGGAGGGGTAGGGGGGGGGGGGGAACGGTTCGAAAACAAATGTACAAAGAAAATTTTAGGTGACACAGATGCTACAAGCCAAGGCATACAGGGGAGGCAGAATTATAGTTCTGTGTGTGGTTTGCTCCAAAAAGAGTGATCAAAAGGTGATACATAAAGACAGAAAATTTAAGTTTCAGTGCTTGAGCAGGATCTCTGCCACCTCAAAGAGTATACATTTTTAACAGGTTACATACATACATACATACACACATAGATATACATATATACATACAGATGTATACACAAACACATATATACACACATACATACATACATACACACACACACACACACATATATATCAATTCAACGTGACAAAGCGTGATCTTCTACAGATGTCAAAGTACGGCTGTAGAGGTGTGTCTGTAAGAGTGGTTACCTGTTTATGATTTTGGAAATGTTTCAGATTATTCTGAAAGGCTGGTTCCAAAACACATGCATACAGTTAATATGTAATGTCCCCAAAAAAATAATTATCAGAGGTGCAAGAACTATTACGCAGTTTTTTTTTTGTTTGTTTGTTTTTTTGTTTTGTTTTTTTACCTGCTACGTGGGGTTTAATATCGGACATAGATCTACTTACGAAGCCTGAGTAAGAGTGGAAAAATATATCTTTTTTTACATCATTGCCTGAATAAAAATAAAAATAAAACCCCTTTCAAAACTGAAATACTTAAGTTATTTTTTTGTTTGTTTCATTTTCTTTTTTTTTTTTTTCTTTTCTTTTCCTCGCTTGTTGTTTTGGGGAAGAACAGGAAAGGGATCTACCACAGAACTCCAAAAAGAAAAAGAAATATATATATATATATATAAAGAACTTATTTAGACACTGCAGACCTGAAAAATAAATGTCATCAGTAAAATATAATAGGCAGATTATACACAACAATAAAAGTGCATCAGAATCAGACGCATCCGGAATTTTCCAATCATGAAAATTTTGAATTTTTTTTTTTTTTTTTGAAGATCGTATAGTCATTTCAACTGGATGAAAGGGTTAGAATTTGCTCATGCTACCAATTAATCCATAAATTTGTTCCACACCAATTTCTTCAAGAGCTATTTCAATACAGGTTTACACTTTCAGAATCCATTAAAAAAAAAAAAAACTTAGGGGGAAAAAAAAAAAAAAACTCCAGTCAAATTTAGAAAATGAATAAATAAAAAATAAAATTCTGTGGCCACTTTGGAAAGAGAAGTCACTTCTTTTTATGAGTGTAAGTACCTTATGGAAAATAGGATCTCTGTATTGAGCAAGGCAGCATTAGAACATGGTATCAGTATACCAGATAGGGCACAAAAGGACTTTTGCATCAAGGTTTTCAATAAATCGACGTTTGAATATAAAGTTTATATATTCCACGTGGTGAAAAATAGTGCATAGAGTCGGGGAGGTGCAAGGACAGCAGATATCCTCTCACAGTATTAAGGCCTTTCATAGTTACATTATGTGAAGAGCACATAGAAAACCAGGGTATCTGCTCCCCCATTGCACACTTTAAAAAAAAATATATATATAATAATAATATTAATAATAATAAAATGTTCTCAGCATTTTCTTTCCTCTCCGGACTGTCGTTCCTCCTCTTCGTCTGCTTCCTCAATAACCTGTATATCGTCCGACTGGGGTAGCGAACTTTCGCCCGGCTGTTTAATTGTCTCTGTTCTACTTTTTTCTTCCTCCTCGATGATTTTCTTCCACGCTTTGTGATTCTCTCGGAGGTGGTGAATCAAGGGGCAGAACATCCGCCGCCTACCTTTTCTCCTCTGTGGTTCTGAAAAACAAAAGGATAAAGAAGGGTCAAAAAAATAAAAATAAGGAAATCCGACACGGGTTGGCACGCCAAAACTCTGAGAACTCCTTAAAACATTTTGGGGTATGGTGAAGTAGCTTTGCATTTAGAAGAATTTGGGAATATTTTAAGTATTACCATACCTCCCAACACTTGCCCCGGCAAATCGGTACAGAGCTAGGGTGGGGACGGAACTTGGGATGTACAGTGTCAGTGCATGTGCCATAACCAGTCTCAGATGTCTTGGATTTCAGTATGAAGGTCTGCTGTCCAGAAAAATGAGACAGAGGTAGAGCTTGGCAGGACAATGAGACGGCCTTCCAAAATCTGGACGGTCCCACGCAATGGCGGACCCTTGGGAGGCATGTATTACTGCAGTAACCAATTAACTTCAACAGTAAGTCATTCTCATTGACGCCTGGTCAAGATCTACTCCATACGCCAAGATCATAGACCTGAAAGTAACTACAAGGAATCAACCTCCCCCAGAGGAGACACCACAGACATTGGTTTTGCTGCAATTTTGCCAGCACAATGCATACACCATTTTTCATTCTTTTTTATTCTCTACATTCACACCATAATAAAATGCTTAGGTTGACAGTCCTTTTCAAAGGGACACTAAGAACTATTTTGTAACCCTTGTTTGCATTTCAAAAAGGAAGACGGGAAGTAATTGCAATCTTGGGGATCATGAAATGACCAGCCCTAGGAATATCTTGGGAATGCTTACTTGAACTATCGTCATCCTCCATTTCTTCGTCTTCTGAATCCATATCATCATTGTCCTCTTCCTCGCTCTTCATTTCATCCTCGTCTTCATCGACCCACCGTCCAGGAAGCAAGCCAGCTGCATCGTAGGAGTTACACAGGGGCCCCACGATGTGCGTTATGAAGGACTCCTGCAGTTTGGCCAGTTGGGGAGAAGACCGGTCCATGAACGGGCTGATGGGAAGGCCGAGACTTGCTTCTTCATCTCCCTGGGATTTGTTGGGATTTGAAAGCATATGTAGCATTATCGACTGCTAATTATTTCATTCTAATATCCAACACATCGTACCCTACTCCGCAAACGCCTTATCACTCAGGGAGAGGGATAAGGGAGCAACAGGGAGAAACTTTCCCAAATCGAAAAGGTGGTCTTGGATAAAAGGTTAATTATAGGACAAAAAGTTCTAAAAGTCGTCCAGTAACCATTCAAGGGAAGGTTCGATCTGATTAGATCCCTTTAAGAATGAATCTGTAGGCAAATAAGCCAAACATCGACAAACCAATCTTGGCACTGCAGATGCTGTGAAACTATTAAACCCATTATACTCAGGCAGACATATCATGGAATAAGTGGTTCCTGTCTACAGTTGCAAGGTTCACCATCACGGATATAAGCCAACCTGAGCATCTGAATTAGAGAGCAATGCAATCCCAAAAAGAAAATATAACTTTTCCCCGTAGCCTTTGCTACATAAAAATCGAGCATGACCCCGATGCAGGGGACTATTCTTCGTAGGCAGCCATTTCCCACTGAAATATCTGCGCTACTAAGGCATCATCTCCCTACCTGCTCGTAAAATTCATTCACTATCCCCTCGGTCCACTTCAAGTGCAAGTCCCGCGTTTTTGCCGGACCGTTGATGTCAGCCAGTTTGATGCACACTTGGCAGACTAAGAGGCGGTCGTTCTCATTGTTCCAGTCAATGCCGTTACTGTTCACATCGTTCACCTGTGAAGAGATGGAAAGAGAAAAAAAAAAAATCAACCATGAAGAAGGCTTATGTTTTATGGAAAGACTGCATCAAGTGTAGGCATTTTAAAAAGAAATGCTAATAGTCTGCCGACAGCCGTCCATCAAATCTAGCCACTAGAACATTAGAATGGTCTACAAAGATTTAGGTCTACAAAAAACCAGCCCATGGTCTACAAATATTTCCTAAATCACATTACAAATTATCCTTCAAACCCCACCCACCCAAAAATGTTTTAATAAATAATAATAATAATAATAATAATAATGCAAACACATT
The DNA here is from genome assembly GCA_036172795.1 of Pelodytes ibericus. Classification (NCBI taxonomy): domain Eukaryota; kingdom Metazoa; phylum Chordata; class Amphibia; order Anura; family Pelodytidae; genus Pelodytes; species Pelodytes ibericus. The sequence goes on along the minus strand of CM069863.1, from coordinate 4,624,679 downwards.
AACACCATTATGTTTTAGTGGATAAAGAGTGAGACCGAGTACCAACCTTGGCATTGAACTCTGCCAGAAAGTCAAAGTGCTTCTTCAGATCGGTGGCAAGGATTGCCTCAATCACCAGGAAGCGGAAACGTTTGAACTGAACATGATCCAAGTAAGAGAGGAAATTGTAATCTGACTGAGACAGGAAGAGATGCCAGGCGGAGGCAGCATGGTGATTTTCCAGGACGGACCGGTCGTTGTACAGAACGGCCTATAACAAGATCAGAAATCGGTGAATGGAATGTGGGTCTGCGGCGGTGGCATGGTCTTGTATAAATTGGAGAGTGCTCTCCTTACTAGCATAATGGGCCCCTACCACCAGCCAACTCGTGAAAGAGTAGGGAACTCTGCAAGCAAACGGATGGAGCCTGAACTAGCAAATTATGGAAAGCGGTTAAATTGAAGCTCTCATGGAAATACTATAGAGAGGAGGGATATAAAAAGGGTTTCTCTAAATATATCCAAGGAATTTGGCCTATACGTTTATCCCAAACTGTGTTCTTTATCACTATCCAAAACAGTTTGTGGAATCCTTTACAGAAAATAAATATAAAAAAAATTATAATAAATTAAAAGCTCGTACTATAAATGTTGAATGATTCAACGCTAAGAATCAATTTAGGAGTCTTAATGTCTGCCCTGAAAAATTTCCCAATCTGCCTTCATAGCCCCATGTCAAATCGATCTTTATAATAGGATTAGAACTCCACTCAGCTGATACAGTGTAATCATATTATATAAAAAGGGTGAATTCTTGTTATGTGCCGTCTAATCAACTAGAGCTGGGGCAAGAGCTAGCGGTAAAGAAGCTTAAAAAAAAGAAAAAGAAGACATATCTACTGGCTGGTTCCTTTCAACAAAATGCCGGAATTTCTGTCTAATTGAAAGGGAGAACGTTAAAACCATCTCTCGGAGGAGAAGCGCACCGTAAAACAGAACACTTTCTCTCGATCTCGTGACTCTGGCCTTCAATTAATTAAGAATGAAATTAATTAATAAAAAAAAAAAAATCGACAAAAATTATTGTGCTCTGGTAACTGGGCATATCCCGATACAATAATAAATGGAGATACTCTATGGGTCTCCGGTATGTCTCGGGGATAGGTTACGGTTGTCCAATTTAATGGCTCTCATTTTATCGACCTCAGAAGGATGAAGGGACGAGTGAAACCCCGCCAGGAATTCAACCTGCAACACTGGGGAAAGAGCAGATTTTTCCAGTTGGTGCACTTGCCCATTGAGCCATCTCATCCAAGCTATAATGAGCTCAGGAGGGAGTCGTGCGAGCTCCACATAGCTCATACTGTGAACGTAGAGATTAAAAAAAAAAAAAGAAAAAAAAAAAAAGATCTATACATTGAGTTGGCAGAATTGCAAGTAAATAAATAAAAAAGGAATATATGTTTTAAATGCCCCTGCAGCGTCTACCATTTATGACATCACATGTGGCTCGATTTGTAAATTGAACTACTTTTCGATTGGAAATGTGTCCATTGTATGTCAGGCCACAAGGTGATGTCATAAACGGAAGACATTTAAACCATATATTTCTCTTGGTTTATGCCTTTGCAGAAATTCTGCTGACACAATGTATAGATCGTTTTTCCATCTTTTTTGTTCTCTGCATTCACGGTATAAGCAATGTTTAGGTGAGAGAGTCCCTTTTGAACCCCAACTCAACATACTTAAACCTGTGATTTGCTTTTTACTCCTGGTGGGGAAAAAAATAAATGAAGGTTTTGTGGGACAATAAAAATCAGGAGAGATTGGATAATAAGGCATCCCTATATATCACACCTTCTGTTCAGATCATTAATAGTCAAATAAATAAACAACATTTGCCACTTACGCCAACGCATTTCACACCAGGAATGGCGCCTCATCCTTATCGAGCTTAACATTATCTCCATTTATCGTCCCATTGGCACAAAATGACATATTTTTTTTTTTGTACATTCACATACAACAAAAACAATCCTACATACCTGGGGTGCATTTGTAGCCACAAGAAACGCGTTGGTACGTCCAGGGTGGTCATAGTCATGCATTGCAGCTGCCACATAGAGAGCCATGAGCTCTAGTGCTGGGATGTTGGTGGCTATACACCCATAACTGTCGTCTACGAACGTGCAGCTTTTTGAAGACAGATAGACATGAGCAGGACCATCCACGTTATCTGGATCTACCAAGGAGGAGAAGAGAGACCTTGTAATAGCTGCCCTATCCTACACCCCCTGCCCCCACCCAAAAAAAAAATATTTAAAAAAAAATCTCACAATCTAGACATCTCCCTCTTCAGACCTGTAGCCACTTTATGCTTTTTTAATGTTTTTACAAATCACTTTTAAATTACAGTTAGCTTTGTAAGTTTTTCTACGACATGGACGGACTCTACTAACAGCTGAGCTGTGTGTCTGTCTGTTTACTGTGTTGAGACACCACAGACATTTAAAACATTTTTTATTTTATGCATTTCCTGCAACCCATGGCCTGCGGGCCAGGTCTGGTCCGGGCCAAGAGCCAATTCTGTCCGAACCCCAGTCACCAAACACCAAGGAATGATTACTGCGCATGCATGGACATGTTTGGTAGCGCTGACACTCCACACCGCCGCGGCCGGAGTTCCGTTCATTGGCCCGCCTTTCTATCGGGCCCATGAGCCAGACCCCAGCTCTTGGTTGACAAGAGTCCCTCTAATATGCGCTGTGTCTGCGTTGGGAGCATGCGATCGGATTCTTTGTAAAAAAAAAAAAAAGAAGTAAAAGGAATGTATAGAATTGGAATCGATCCAGCACTCTGCAACGCTCCACATGGCCAGGCATTTCCTACAGAGAAACCTGCCGCATCTCTCAGGGCAGCCGTCACAAGCTCTGAATCATTGGAAAGGGAATGCAGGATCTCAGTCTCTCCCCTTTCCTCTTCCAAGTCGCTGCAATCAAGTTAAACATTGTTCAGCTCCCCGGGATATTTTTAGTTTTGGAGATGTTTTACTTTCCTAATTATGTAAAGAAATATTAGCCTAATGCACCACAATCCTGGGAAATCTGCTGACTTGAGCACCTCTCCTCCCTCCCACCCCCCCCGCCACCGGCGTGCAGTCAGGAAGCGCCACTAAGTGTCCTCCCACTTGGCAGAGGAGTAGAAGAAAGATCAGCATTAGCTCATCAAGCCTTAAACCCCTCAGAGAAACGGCACACAAAGTGTTAAACAGGGGCACGAAAAGGATAATAGGGAATAGAAGGGGGACACACCTCCGGTCGCATTGAAAATAAACTGATTTCATTTGACCTTATTTACGAAAAAAAAAATATTGTAAAATCATGGATTAGAGCGACAGAGATGTCATCATTCAGGGGGTTTGCAATGGACAATTGTTTAGACACCAACTGAAATTCTTAAACGACATACTTTAATCATATAAAGGATCTGACACAATAAAGAGAGGATGGTGTGGATTCGAGATGGGAATTTCCAACTTTAGGCCAATGTAGCAAAAATTCTCCAATGCAGCTGAATGGGAGATTGTTTCCAACTACTTTGGCCGCGAGTTTGAACATAAAAGCACTAATGTTTTCCTGATTCTTCTGTAAATGTCTGGAGACATGTCAAGACAGTCAGTCGAGGATGAGAGAGACTTCTACAGATCCCCAGATCTCTACCCAGTAAATCCAAATAACCAATTCCAGACGTGTGTCCACAGGGTGGATCTTCAGACCAAGAAGTTATGACGTTCTAGACTAGAGGCGAATGTCTAGACCAGGGGTCATTAACACGGTGCCCACGGGCATCAGGTCGCCCCTAAGGACGACATGAGTCGCCCACAGGACCAGGGGGCAATACTGGCGTCCCGGGCCTGGCGAGTCCAGGGGGTCGAGGTCACGCCAGGTAAAAAATAAATATTAAAAAAAATTCTGTTAAAAGCCGGTCCGTGGCTGTGAGGGAAGCGTTGTGCGCTCCCCTCCAGCCGCGCGGCTTCAATAAAGTTTTTTCAAACTTTTTTTTAAAACTTTATTGAATCCGCACGGCTGGAAGGGAGCGCAGAACGCTTCCCTCACAGCCACGGACCTGCACCGGGAGACAGCAGCAAGGAGGTAAGTACTGACTGGGGAAGGGGGGTGGGAAAATCCTGGCATATTAATTGGAATTATCCTGGCATATTGGTATAATCCTGTCATATTAATTGCCATAATCCTGGCATATTGAGAGGCATAATCCTGGCATATTGAGGGGCATAATCCTGACATTTTAAGGGGCATAATCCTGGCATATTGAGGGGCAAAATCCTGGCATATTAAATGGCAAAATACTGTCTGTCTAAGTGTGTGTGTGTGTCTAAGTGTGTGTGTGTGTCTAAGTGTGTGAGACTGTGTGTGTGAGACTGTGTGTGTGAGACTGTGTGTGTGAGACTGTGTGTGTGTGACTGTGTGTGTGACTGTGTGTGTGTGACTGTGTGTGTGTGTGACTGGGTTTATGTGTGTGTGTGTGACTGGGTTTATGTGTGTGTGTGCAGTGCTGTATTTACCGCGAGGCATCCTAGGCGGATGCCTAGGGCGGCAAATTTTGGGGGGCGGCAGCGCCCCCCAGCACTGAAAATTCAAAAAAAAAAAAAAATAAATAATAATAATAATAAAAAAAAAAAAAAAAAATGCGGCCCTTTAAAAAAAAAAAAAAATAAATAATAATAATAATAAAAAAAAAAAAAAAAAATGCGGCCCTTTAAAAAAAAAAAAAAAAAAAAAAAGACCGCGCTTGCAGGCAGAGACTGAGGTGAGAAGGGATCGGAAGAACCCCCCTCACCATCGCTCTGCCTGCCAGGCTGCACGGGGAGCCGAACAGGCAGCACAGAGAAACCTCCGTGCTGCCTGTTCGGCTCCCCGTGCAGTGTGACAAGGAAGTGCCGACAGTCACGTGACGGGCGCGCTGACGTCATACGGGCGCCCGGTCACGTGACCTGTCGGCACAATCGCCGGGAAGCCGAACAGGCAGCATGGAGGGACCATGCTGCCTGCCTGCCGGGGAAAGGTAAGTGCTGATGGGAGACTGTGTGTGTGTGTGTGTGTGTGACTGAGTGTGATGGGAGACAGTGTGTGTGTGATGGGAGTCAGAGTGTGTGTGATGGGAGTCAGTGTGTGTGACTGAGTGTGATGGGAGTCAGAGTGTGTGTGTGATGGGAGACAGTGTGTGTGACTGAGTGTGATGGGAGTCAGAGTGTGTGTGATGGGAGACAGTGTGTGTGACTGAGTGTGATGGGAGTATGAGCTTGATGTGAGTCTGAATGATGGGGCATGTCTTAGGTGTGTAACGTGTGTGTGCAGCTTGGGTAGGGGGGTGCCTGGATTTTGTCTGCCTAGGGCAGCACACAATCAAGATACACCACTGTGTGTGTGACTGGGTTTATGTGTGTGTGTGTGACTGGGTTTATGTGTGTGTGTGTGACTGGGTTTATGTGTGTGTGTGTGACTGGGTTTATGTGTGTGTGTGTGACTGGGTTTATGTGTGTGTGTGTGACTGGGTTTATGTGTGTGTGTGTGACTGGGTTTATGTGTGTGTGTGTGACTGGGTTTATGTGTGTGTGTGTGACTGGGTTTATGTGTGTGTGTGTGACTGGGTTTATGTGTGTGTGTGTGTGTGTGTGTGACTGGGTTTATGTGTGTGTGTGTGTGTGTGTGACTGGGTTTATGTGTGTGTGTGTGTGTGTGTGTGTGACTGGGTTTATGTGTGTGTGTGTGTGTGTGTGTGACTGGGTTTATGTGTGTGTGTGTGTGACTGGGTTTATGTGTGTGTGTGTGTGACTGGGTTTATGTGTGTGTGTGTGTGACTGGGTTTATGTGTGTGTGTGTGTGTGACTGGGTTTATGTGTGTGTGTGTGTGTGACTGGGTTTATGTGTGTGTGTGTGTGACTGGGTTTATGTGTGTGTGTGACTGGGTTTATGTGTGTGTGTGTGACTGGGTTTATGTGTGTGTGTGTGACTGGGTTTATCTGTGTGTGTGTGACTGGGTTTATCTGTGTGTGTGTGACTGTGTGACATCATGGGAACGGTAGTATAAACTCATTCTGCTAGCCAGCAAAAAGTCTCCCACGTTGCATTTTTCCTATGAAATGTAGTGATGTAAGTGATTATCTAAAAATGTAACAATTACTGAGATTAAAGTGCTGAATATTGATAGGTTTCCCTCCTTATTGTCATTATGAGAAATCATTTACATGATTAGTGTCTTCACATAGATGAGTATTATTAATAATGTATATCTAAAGGAAAACTGAGTAAATGTGTTATTTCAGAAGAGCGAATCAAACTGCTCGCCCCTCGTATGACTCAGTACCCATGAAGTAGGTCTCAGTTTCAAAAAGGTTGGTGACCCCTGGTCTAGACCCACCATGGACACAGCACCTCGGTGAATGTTTCTGAATGTTACCTGCTTCGTCACTGTTTATCTCTTGAAATCCTGGAATTGGCCTGGTGGTCAGGTACCATACAGCATGGAGTACGTCAGTGGCATGTATACGATTATGGTCTAGGAAGGAGATGTACAAATAAACCTTCTGCTACAGTTTGTACAAAACGAGTCCCATCAGCAGGTTATTAAGAGACAGCTATAGGAGACTGATTTGGAGAATATATATTGACAATTGGACCAAATATCTTTGCTTGCAATTTTAACCAAGGAGAACTAGCTCAACTAAGACAGAAGGCGTCACCAAACCAGATTTTTAGGGCTCTCAATTTTAATGTAATTAAAAGAACAAAATGTTATATTGCTCTGGCTTTTACAGAAACAAAATGTTCTGCCGAAACCCAAGAACGAATAGGCCCATCGAGGTTGCCAGTTATTCCCGCCATAAACGTTTATAAACATTTTCCTGTGTTTTTTTTTTTTATAAAGCTGCATACATATCCTTGCCATTTTTTTGTGACCACAATGCTTCAGAATAAAAATGATACCTACAAAATATATTAAGAACATAAGCAGTGCCCAATAAATACCCAAGTTCCTCCCCCCCCTTTACGGACACTGCGTTTAGAATGTTGTCATAGTCGGAGGTGACCAATCAATGTGAAGCAGTCAGATGAACTTCTCCGACCACAACATTCTAGAGTGATCAGAAAAGAGGAGGAGCTTGGACTGGATTATATTGTATACATATTATGTGTGTGTGTCCAGTTACAGAGGGTTATGATTTGGGAAACATAATCTCACAATAAACACCATTAAGGGGTCACTCATTTTTTCTACCACACAGAACCTCTTCCATTAAAATATTTTTTGCAAAAAGTTTTTTTTGATGTTTAAAGAAGTTTATAGTCCAGGAAAAAATATATATATATATTTTTTTTTTAAAGGTTCATTTTAGACACTTCATTCATGATAGAGGGTATTAGGAACTGAATTCCAAACTTAACGTGAAAATAGCAGAGTTGGAAAAATAGACATTTAGAATCTTGGGTTAGATGAAGGAAGATCTGACCCAAGATGTCTGCCCTCTGATAGAGCTATACAGAGCAAAGAGGGCTCAATAAAAAGGTACTGTATGTAAATTTTCATTAAAGCATTTCTACTTAAAATATATACACTTGATGCAATCTTTCAAATAAACAGAACTTATTTTCTTGCCGAAAATTGAAACGAGTTGTATTGGAGAATTTCTCCCAACTCCTCTAATTTCGCTGTTGGTTTGAAATTCCCGTCTCAATTCCCTTTCTCATGAATGAATGCCCAAATCCATGTCCACTGTGTCTACAGTCGTCTGACCACCACAGTTGGGCAGGCTCAGATTTGTACTCGCAGTCCGAACTTACAGGGAATATCTCTGTATCCGTTCTCCAAAGCCTGGAAGAAATTCCTAAACTCGGTTAGTGGGATCTTGAAGATGTTGAACAACCCGGCATCTTCAAATAAACTGTAGGACACCTGGGAAAACGAATAGGAAAGCCAGCCATTGGGCACAGGTTAATAATTGTGTTCTTCTTCAGGGTCCAAAACCTTACTACACTGGATCCCATCTCTCGTTTACTTATTTCTTCATAAATACATTGATCTGAGCAAGATCTCCGATTTACATGGACAGTAGATTTAGCCTTATTTGCAGGGACTTTGTTTTTTTTATTAAATGGATTATTTTTTGTTTTATTCAATCATTAATAAAATCTAGATTAATCCAAATTGCTTGCAGAACATTGTCGGTCATTCTTCTGCACATACACAAAAAGCCCGGGTTCGTTTCTGTAATTGAAATGATTCCAGGGCAAATTTTCGAAAAAGGTGGAGCAATTTAGATAGCACACTCCAGGGTGACTGCTCCAGAATTGCTTATTTAGACTACGTAAGGCTCTGAGTGACGGACTTCACAACATTAATTGTACAGTCTGTTAACTCTTGTAAGTGAATAAACAGGGAAATAGATGCATCCTGTGTAGAAGTTGCACCCACGCGTTCCGCTCTCCAGTCACTGATCCATAACAAATGTTCCGTGAATGCAAGCTAAAACCATTCACAGAGCATCTAAAAACCACTGTAGCCCTTTAAGTATCCGGGACGGAGCAGGGCCAGCTCACAAACCGTTAAAGCAGGTCATCTAAATGGAGTACTCCTTAATTAAGTTATACAGTTTTTTTTCTGTGTACAGCAATTTGTCTAATTATTATTGCAGGTATCCTGGAAAGACCCTGGCATTAGTCATTGTATAATTTTAGAGGTAAATGATCTCAGAGCTCTGAGCTGGCACAAAATCTTAAACTACCTACTTCAGCTGCATTAGATAATTTTGTAGAAAACCTTTTTATTGGAAGGCAGCTTTGCCAAAAAAAAAAAAAAAAAGTTTAGTCACTGTAAGAAGCTGTCATCCTGATAATGATGGCTCTGTGGCTATAAAGTGATCAATAAGCTTTAATCCTTTGGCAACTCAAAATTCTAACAGTCAAAACAAGAAAATCCTGTTACTTGTACACTACTTGTAAGTTATCTCACATACATCCATATAGGTACACACACACACTTCAGAACTATAGAATAGAAGGTAAGGGCCTTCTCTAAAACTCATTTTTAGAAACCGTTACATGATTAACAGTTATGTTAAAGGAAAACTGTTGGCAAAAAAAAGTCAAAGATTGCATCAAGTGAAGACATTTTAAATATAAATGCTTTTATGAAAGAATACAAATACAGCACCATATTGGTCCCTCTTTGCTCTGTATAGCTCTATCAGGGGGCGGACATGTTGTTTAGAATCTTTGCTCTGTATAGCTCTATCAGGGGGTGGACATGTTGTTTAGAATCTTTGCTCTGTATAGCTCTATCAGGGGGCGGACATGTTGTTTAGAATCTTTGCTCTGTATAGCTCTATCAGGGGGTGGACATGTTTAGAATCTTTGCTCTGTATAGCTCTATCAGGGGGTGGACATGTTTAGAATCTTTGCTCTGTATAGCTGTATCAGGGACAGACATGTTGTTTAGAATCTTTGCTCTGTATAGCTCTATCAGGGGTTGACATGTTGTTCAGAATCTTTGCTCTGTATAGCTGTATCAGGGACGGACATGTTGTTTAGAATCTTTGCTCTGTATAGCTGTATCAGGGACAGACGTTGTTTAGAATCTTCTCTGTATAGCTCTATCAGGGGTTGACATGTTGTTTAGAATCTTTGCTCTGTACAGCTTTATCAGGAGGCAGACATGTTGTTTAGAATCTTTGCTCTGTATAGCTGTATCAGGGACAGACATGTTGTTTAGAATCTTTGCTCTGTACAGCTTTATCAGGAGGCAGACATGTTGTTTAGAATCTTTGCTCTGTATAGCTCTATCAGGGGTTGACTTGTTGTTTAGAATCTTTGCTCTGTATAGCTTTATCAGGAGGCAGACATGTTGTTTAGAATCTTGAGTCAGATGAAGGAAAATCTGACCCAACATTCTAAACTTGGCCGCCCCCTGATAGACATATGGAGCAAGGGGGCTCAGTAAGGTCCTTTTTATATTTTCTTTCATTACAGCATTTTATAATACCTACACTTGATGCAATTTTTCAGTTAAACAAAACATAATTTCTCCGTTATAATACAGTCCTATTCCTTTCTTGTATGAAGGAGCAAAAAGTTCTATAACTGGCACAGTCTCCATGCTCTTAGTCAATACTGGGGCAGAGAATCTAAAGGTAGATCTATTAGTAATATCGTTAATTACACGCAGTGAACACGCTCACCTGGCTGAGGATTCGGCCACATTTCCCCCCGGTTTTCTCCATTAAATCAAATATAGGGAAATTCCAATTGTCCAATTTTTCCAGTAATGCGTCCTGATCTTCTATTAGCAGTTCCAGAGAGGACTCTTCTTTCATCTGTCATTTTTTTGGAGGTAAAAGTTTACATTTATATTGTGTGCTGGCCATGCATGCTAAAAACAGGTATTAAATGAAAGTCTGGGAGAAAAAAAACTTGCACCAGCTTCCCCCCCCCCCCCCCCAAACGTTGGATATCTACAAAATGCATTGTCAGAGTTCTTTAGGGTTTCATCAGTCTTGCAAAAACACACTGTCTCTGGGATTTCTCCAGTCTTTGCCCAAAGCCTATTTTTGCACCAATGCATTTCGCCTTACCCTGCAGATTGTTATTCTGCAGTGGGTTTTAAATGTGCCCAACTTAGATCTGTGCGACTGCTACATTTTTTGTTTTGTTTTTTAAAAATATTTATCATTTTTCAATGTACACATCCAAAAAACACAAATACAGTATACAAGATATAAGGTTTAAATATGCTTAAATAAGAAGAGAGACATATAGACACATGTAAATATAAAGATTTTTTTACTCCATCTGGATATCCTATGTTCCTACTAGGTTCATCACTTAAATTCACAGATGAACACAACATATTACATCAACAATACAAAAAAAATATAAAAATACATAACATTCATCTGCAAACACCGAGACAGGAACACAGTATATTTAAATAATTTTATATCAGAAAGTTTGGTAACTTGTAAAGATCTAATTGGTAAACACCAAATACCTCGCAGTTATGTTGTATATGCGGCCGGTTTGTTTATCCAGCAGCTCCATATGTTGTAATTTGCCGATCTATTCTTTATATCTACTCTCATGCCTCTTTCCATCTTACATTGGATCATTATTTGTTGCCAGGTAGGGGTCGGAGTAGATTCCCACATTCTAGCAAGGAGATTCTTTGCACCAATATGTGTGATTATTATTATTTTGGGTTTATGCATACTAGGGATGTTCAAATGCAGGAGAAAACTGTCAGGGGTCCGAGGGACTTTTACCTGGGCATTATGTTCAATTTGATCGGATATCATTTTCCAGAAAGCCTTTAGTCTGCTACATTCCCCCCATGTGTGGAGGTAACTTCCCTGGTGCAATCCTCGTCTCCAACAGGTTCATTTGGATACATTTTGGCCATTGATTTAGGCACAAAGTACCATCTATTAGGAACTTAATAACGAATCTATGATAGGTTAAGACAATAGACTATTCTGTTGACCTCTGACGGGGACTTTTTCTATCGATGGAAGTGCGAAGATCTTTCCCCCAGTTTAATTGCCACAATATTCGGTCTCTTTTCTGAAGCCTTTATCAGATCCATACACTTAGAGATCGTCTTTGTACCTTCTTTCATCTAATAGGGCCTCCAGCTTAAGTATCCCGGCATTTTCTTCCCTCTACAGACTTTTGAGTAGATAACCTTTAAGTCTTATATAAATTATTATTTTCTTTTTGTTGGTTAAATGTTTTAAAACATTTTTTTTTATCTAACAGGATATGATCTATTTATACCGGCCCTTCGACTCTGCTCAATCTAATGCCCTTTCAGTCATACTTGTATTATGCAACTTGCCAGCGCTGCTTAAATAGACCCAGCTCTGCAGGTAGATAATTTATTTAAACTTGAAATTACACATTCATCCACAGGGGGCAGCCAAGTTACACAATATCATTTTATTATTCTGACCCCTATGTACCCCACCTACAAACAGAATTTGCAGTTTGTTTGTTTTATTTTCGAATCAAGCTTTATACATAACACTGTCACAAACAATCTCTAGCAGGGTCACATCAGTCTGACAGCCAGTACCACGACGAAGCAAGATAAAGCTTTACTGTGCTTTTTTAGCAGACCACCATTAAACCTTTAGACAAAATAAAGCAGCTTAGTGTTGTCAAAAATGTTGAAAACTAATTTTACATTTTAAATCTGAGAACAAAATTAAAAAAAAAAAAAAAAACATTTGAAATGTTGTAAAATGCGTGGGTAGCATTACCGTGAAGCATTCACCTACCTCGGACTGTTGATACGCCAGTTCAGCGCATTGATCACGATTGTCTGACGATCGTCTGCAGTCGATCTGTGATCTTCGGTCCCTGTCTGCGTGAACAGATTCATTCAAAGTACAACTGCCCACGGTATCACCTGCGAGGGGGAGCGGGGCGGGGCAGGTAACAAAAAGGAAAGAAAATTGTATGCAAATTAAAAAACTAATTGTCACAATTAACATTATTCATGAAAGAGAGAATTGCAGGGAACAGAGAAGGGAATGGCAAATTTAAGGCCAAACTAGCCAAGTGAAAAAAAAATTAAAAATCTTCCATTTAACTTTCAACCTCTGCTACTTTGGCCTTAATTGTCCTCTGCGATTCTCTCTTTTATGAGCAAAGCCAATTGGAGGAATTCCAGTCCTACCTGAATTGAGGCTGGAGGGGAAAGCTATAGTGCAATATGAGGCGCCCAATAAATCTACACGAGCAGCAAGATCCCTTCTTATATTAATATTTCAGGATCATTTAACCCGACGCGTCACCGTCACCCACCTGATTTCAAAACGTGATATTCCCCATCAGATTGAGAGCTGTTTTCTCCTAACTCGGAGTTTGAAAGAGGCTTAAAAATCGGACGACCACAGCTAAGGGAACAAAACAAAAACAGATACCATTATTGTGCAGGACTGAAAGATCCACTACGCTCTGTTACTCTAGATCTCTGCACGACCAGATAGAGGCGAGACTGGACACTATCAGATGTAGGGGACGAGCCCCCCACGCTGATTGGCTGAGCGCTGCCTCAGTGGAGAGGCAGAGCTCAGAGTCAACGTTTGTGTATCTTATATTAAATGAAGCAAAAGTTAAACACCTTTAGTGCCCCTCTAAGGAAGGATACTTCCCATCCTTGATCTTTTGTGTTTGATGGGGAGCTAGTAATGGCCCGTACAGTCTCTCCCTAACCCTAAAACCCCTCCTCCTAACCCTAAAACCCCCGCCAAACCCTAAAAAACCACGCCAAACCCTAAAAACACCCGCCAAACCCTAAAAACACCCGCCAAACCCTAAAACCCTCCTCCTAACCCTTAATCCACCACCTAACCCTTAATCCACCACCTAACCCTTAATCCACCACCTAACCCTTAATCCACCACCTAACCCTTAATCCACCACCTAACCCTTAATCCACCCTAAAACTAACCTGCGCTTTGATGATTTAACAATTCACCTGGCAGCACAGGTCAGGCGCTATAAGTGCCTCGAAGATCAGTCCCATTCCGGCTTACAAATAAGCACTTCTGGGTGCAAAATGTTCGGCCCAAGGTTATCCTATTCTATAGTCTGTCTAGTTAAAATGGATTCGGAAACATGACTTTTAGAACAGATATAGTCTCCCTTTTGTTCTCTCTGGAATTCAAGGCCACGGTGGCAACAACAGCCACAAAAACATCTACAAGGTGGAATCACCGAAGAACGCTGAACCTACACTGCTCGTAAAGAACGGATAGAATAAAGCCGGGAGACGGGAACAAACCTTTTACCTGTTACAGATATGGCTGGCAGAGGGTCGGCTCTGCGGCTGGAACTCCTGAGAAATTAATGTGCGCCCCACGGGTTTATGTAAAGTAATACTTGGCTTGGTGAGGAAATCTGTGGTATCGGGAAACTCCACCGGCGAACGACTGAACGCAGAGGATCCATGGCTGGGTGAATTCACAGGGCTCAAACTAGGAGAAGGGCCTGAAAAGTAAAGGACGATAGAGGAACAGATGCTCTCGTGAGGGACCCGGATCGACAACAACAAAAAAACGTATCTTGTTAGGGGGACAACAGAGTGGACAAGACAGACACATCCAATGGGGAGTCAATGGCTAGCTCGGCCATACCACGGGATGAGGGGGAAGCCAATTTTATAAGGAAGTCGACATTTGGTCAACGTAGATTTGGACTTGAACTAAATGTGTGTGAGGTGGATAGGACTCACTGTAAGGGGTCATATCTAGGTACCGCCGGACAGACCGTGTACTGGTCCACATGATGGAGATTGGCTTAATCCAAACAACAAGCCCAGCTCCAACATTAAAATAAATAAATAAATGAATAAAATAAAAACCAAAATGGACGTCTTACCTGCTCTCCTGGGGCCCATGTGGTGGGTCAGTGTAACAGAAGATGATCTTTGCTTTGGTATAGTGAGCAGGTTGGAGCTGAAAGATCCATTGGGGTAAGATCCTTGGCTAATTGGAAATTTAATTAAAAAAAAAAAAAATCAGATTCAGTTTTGGGGGGAGGAATTGGTTACTGTATGACAATACCAATCATTCTCAACCTGCAGCAAGCAAGACTTTGGAACACTCCACTGGTACATGACCTCAGGCTTAATATAACTCATGGCATAGGCTTAACAGGTATAATATAACAAAATGATCAAAACATTACCAATCCCCTACTACATATGGCTGGTGCTTAGAATAAACCTGGTCATAGGGTGGGGAGAAATGTGCAGGAATCTCACTCGGGGATGGTAAGAAATGTGGGTCATTGGTTTTTACTGAGCTCCCCCAATGGGAAAAACCTTCCAGAAACCATCAAATCACCCCCAGTTTAAAATACCTGAAAAAAGGGCTTTATCTGTTTGACTTTCCAGACAAGGATATTTAGCCAGGCTTATACCATGCACACAAACTATTCTCCCTGCAGAGATCGGTCTTGTAGCAAGTGAGCTGCGTGTATGGTGCCCTGTCTATAGTGCATCCAATACTAAAAATAATAATTATAATAATAATATTGAATCTAATAATAATAATAATAATAGTGCATCCAATACTAATAATAATAATATTATAATAATAATAATACTTATAGTGCATCTAATACTACTAAAAATAATAATTATAATTATTATTATTATTTTAGTAGTAGTATTAGATGCACTATAAGTATTATTATTATAATTATTATTATTAGTATTAGATGCATTATTATTATTATTATATTTATTATTAGTATTAGATGCATTATTATTATTATAAGTATTATAATAATAATGCAATACTAATAATACATTTAATAATAATAGTGCATCTAATACTAATTATAAAATAATATAATAATTATAATTATAATAGTGCATCTAATACTACTAATAATAATAGTGCATCTAATACTAATAATAATAATTATAATAATAATAATTATAATAGTGCATCTAATACTTATAATAATTATTATAATAGTGAATCTAATACTAATAATACTAATAATACTAATAATAATAGTGAATCTAATACTAATAAATAAAATTAGTGCATCTAGCATCCAATATTCACAGAATGTTTGTACATATCATTTAAGGATTGACCTCAGATGAAGCCTTTATAGCGAAACGTGTTTGGACGTGTGAATCATTTGGAAACTACCAACACGTGTTTAAACATCTAAAGAGATTGAACAATATGTTTGGAAACACGCACAATGGTGGATAAGTGCTTGTGAAGCTTATAATGCTGAATATAGCATTTTTTTAGCTATTGAAAGGAAAATATGTGTTTTTCTGCCCTGGATTCTCATTTGATATTTTAACATCTTGAAAACTTTTTTTTTCATATTTTATAATATTTTGATAACCGTTTTATTCTAGTTTTTTTTGCCATTATTCAGTCTATTCTTACTGGCTTTGATTCTATTGTCACATTTTGTTGTACACAGAGCAGTGATTCACATTTTTATTTCACACTATTTCGGTTTGACTGGCAGCAGTATCTAAAGTCTTCATCCAATTTACCTCTTTCCATTGATTGGAAAAATAACTTCTTTCTTTTATATACCTCAGACTACATTTTTAGAAATTCATCTCACCTCCAACTAACATGCAAACTGCATGTCAAAATGACTCCAAAAAAAAAAAAAAACTCAGTTTTGTTTTGTTTTTAAAGTCGTTAATTGTATGCAGAGAACTGTCCTGTGTACGTTGGACATTATAGACCTCAAATTAAATTCTGGTCTTCGGAATGAGATTGGGTCATTGGCTTACCAACTGGAATCTGGGTAAATACTGCCATCTGCTGGTAAATATGCTGTAACTGCCCATGAAAGCTAGTTGCAAATATCTCCACCAGGGATCTCGGGGGCCAGTCTGCACCCTGTATGTCCTAATCAAAGGGATGTATGGGAGGAATGCACAGGAGGTGTAGCACTCCCTGAATGCCGTGTCTTTAATCAATGCTTAGCCGGGCATGTCTACTCAAGGAGACCAGCCAACACAGAGCTGGATACATTTCTGCAGCCTTTAGGAGCCAGGAAGACCATCTCAGTTGACCACTACAACATGTCCTCACCTCGAACTGCCGTAGTCCTGGTAAAGACGCTTGCCATTGCTCCGCTCCCATCGAGAAGAAGCTGGTTCCATGGGCGGCAAGCTGGAGATTCCTGAGCTACGCCGGAGCTGAGGGGTGGGCAGACTGCTTCGACTGTTCATTCCCTGGCAGAAGGAGACAAAAAAACGTTAAAGAATTAAAATATTTTCAGATTCTTAGTAAATCCCAAGGAGAAATCATGAAACCGCTGTACTGATTAAGAAGAACATAACAAGCTTTACAACTGGGGGCAAAAATAAATTCTATTTAACTTTAAAATTATCTTGTCCTCAATAATTATAATTATTAACTTGTGTTTAATTGAACAATCGCATCAAATGTAGAGGTTTTAAATAGAAATGCTTTCATCAGGGGGCAGACATATTGGTAGGAACCTTGGGTCAGATGAAGGAAGATCGTACTCAAGATTCTAAACAACATGTCCTGATAAAACTAAAGGGGGGGGGGGGGCAGAATAAAGGTGCTTTATTTGTATTCTTTCATTAAATCAGTTCTATTTAAAATGTCTATACGCAATGAAATCTTTTTTTGCCAACAGATGTCCTTTAGCTGGAATGGGTCAGGGGAAAAAAGAAGAACGAAACTATAGAAAGAGAATGTAAAAAATGAAAAAAATCATCTACAAAAATCCTTGTAATGCACCAAAATTAAAATGTTCAAAGAGCACTAGCTTCTACTTGGAAGATAATTTGTTTAGATGTTAGATGCTGTAGACCTGCTGGATAACCGTCACTTCTTCTGCAGGCTGAGGTTGCAGAATAGATGTTGAACATCTGGTGAGGATCTCTGCCGGCCATGTTCCTCCAAGATCCAACCAACGCATATTCCATACGGAAAGTAGACCTTGGAATGAAGTCTTACCTTGTGGAACTTTCTCTCCTCTTTATCCATTGGGTCCTCCATCTCGGCGCATGGGTAGAAGCCCGGGAATGGCGTAAAGGGGTTTACTTTGGGTCTGCATGAACCTGAGAAAGCACCCATCAAGCTGCTAATGCTGCGAAGTGAAGACACAACTTGTGGGGAAAGGGATGGGTCCACCAAGAGATCAGAAACCATGTTTCGGGCCTCGTTTAGCACCGAGAGGTCAACCCCGTTGCCACCGCCAGCATTCTGGAACAAAAGCAAGGCATACAAAAAGGGATGAGGGGAACACTAATTTTGCTTGTACAAAAAAAAAACAACAACAAAAAAACACAGATGAATTTGAGAAGAATTCCCAACAGGCGGCTTCAAATCCTCTACTCCTAATAGAGAGCTAGGATAACCTCTAGTTAACGGGAATTGGATATTTCATGAAGCAATATACCCAGGACACCTAGGTCACATCACCTGCTACCCTGGTGGACACCATATGGTCAGGAGGAGGGGGAGGGGAAAGGAAGATGGGGCGTGCAATATTAATGCACTTACTTTGGCCTTAAGTTTAAAAAACCCTTCTCAGTTACCTGCAATGCCCTCTTTCATGGAAAAATAATTATTGGGAGCTACAGCATGTATAGGACTAAAGCGTTACCTGGTGCTGGGGTTTGTACCACTGTTTTAAATCCCAATCCCAAAGAATCATCTGCAAGGAGGAAAAAAAAAAAAAAAGGAGAAAAAGGGAATTAGCACAGCGTTCAAGACATAAGCCGTAAAATGGCAGTGGTTTAAATCTGCAGTGATTTTAACTGGTTTGGAGATAACGAGAGTCAGATAAAGCCTCCGTGTGTTTATTTGTAAAGGAAATTTCAGAACTAGTTATATATCTTTATATAAACTCTCAATCCCTTTTGTAAACAGAATTCTTATGCTTATAAAAAAATAAAAAAAAAAAACATTTACATATTCTTATAAACCTGACATAGTAACTTGATTTGACATTCACACTCCCCTCTCCTTGACTGGCAAATGTGGAAGAACTTAAATATAAAAACGTATGATTTTTTTTCTCCTGGAAAAATATAGTAATTGCCCCCGATATTTGCACTTTAATTAGAATTTAAGGTTTGAGACTTTAGCACATTAATGTATACGATTTTTTGATTTCCTGTTCAGGGGGTCTTAATCGTAAATGTTTAGTGTGTTTTGGACTGTGCCACGTATAGTGTATGTCTTTTATTTCTATTTTTGTAATAAAAAAAAAAAAAGACAACGTTGTCATTGCAGTTGTTAAAAAAAAAATGTTAATTTCTCTCTATAATGAAATTAACAACACAGAGCTGCAGAACACAAACTTATATAGCACCCCATATTGCAAAGAATGAGGGTCTGGTCAGTTCCAGGTGACAGCCAGAAGAGGGCGCCATTGGGTGAATATTTAACAGACATGCTCATCTTCCCTGGAGATGAAAGGCTTATACCTGAAGATGTACATGTGTGTATGCCCCATAACAGTCATACAAGAGCCACTGGCTCATTAAACATTAGTCATATTATTTTACACATTTCCAAGCCTTGGTCAGAAGGTAACAGGTTCTCATTGCCTTCCCTTGTGAGTTTATACTAGTAAATTATTACATCCCTGCTATAACCACACTGGAAACATAACTTTCTAAAAAAAAAAAAAAACAATTCAGAAACTGTACAAGAAACAAATAAGAACTTGATGGGAGATTAGAAGTTTGGAGAATTCCCTATAGAACAGGGGTCAGTACAGAGTGATCTACATCCCTATAGATCACAGATTCCGAGGGTCTATGGATCCATAGAATGTGATTTCACTGGATCACTCTCGTGGGGGAAATCAGGGGGAATAAATCATTTGTCTAATCACAAAACACACAATTAAGGTCAGCTGGCTCGACCTAGAGTCTTTTGGTACACTGTGGTATTTATTCAGCTCAGATGGGGTTTACCAGGCTCTTGCCTGAAGGGCAGTGAGGGCGGCACCATTCCAAAGGTTGGGGTATGCACTTTTCTTAAAATTGTGCTCCCCTTTGGCTCACAACGCTGAAACTGATCCTGAAGTTATAATTTAACACCTTAACCACTTAAAACTCAGTTAGCATAATATTAAACTATGGTACGTTTAATTGAAAGATATTTTTAAATAGGAATGCTTTAATGAAAGAATACAAATAAAGCATCTTATTGAGCCCTCTTTTCTCTGTATAGCTATCGATGGCAGACATGTTGTTTAAAAAGATTGCTCTATATAGCTCTATCAGGAGGTGGACATGTTTAGAATGTTTGCTCTGTATAGCTCTATCAGGGGGAGGACATGTTGTTTAAAAAGATTGCTCTATATAGCTCTATCAGGAGGTGGACATGTTTAGAATGTTTGCTCTGTATAGCTCTATCGGGGGGTGGACATGTTGTTTAGAATCTTTGCTCTGTATAGCTCTATCAGGGGGAGGACATGTTGTTTAGAATCTTTGCTCTGTATAGCTCTATCAGGGGGAGGACATGTTGTTTAGAATCTTTGCTCTGTATAGCTCTATCAGGGGGCGGACATGTTGTTTAGAATCTTTGCTTTGTATAGTTCTTTCAGGGGGTGGACGTGTTGTTTAGAATCTTTGCTTTGTATAGCTCTATCAGGGGGAGGACATGTTGTTTAGAATCTTTGCTCTGTATAGCTCTATCAGGGGGCAGACATGTTGTTTAGAATTTTAAAAAAGGAGAAATTACAGTTGAAAGGACAACAGCTTTTGGGAGAATGGTTATGTGTATTTATAATACCAAGAAAAACAGAAAGAGGAGAAAAAAAAACAAAATTAAAAATACATAAATGATGAACATAAAACACAAGTGTCTAATGCTGGACTTGTGAAGTGTAAAGCTAGCACAGGTAGGAGAGCTCACAGCAAATGAAGAGGTTTAAATGGCTTTGCAAAACATCATTGAACATTTCATTAGGTTTGGGGTTACGCTGGGTCTGTGACCGACAAGATGAGGAGTGGGGAGTTAAAACCGCTGATCTGACAGGGGAACGTCAGCAAGCACCTCTTATCTCGCCCAGTGACGTCAATCGGGTTCAGTTAAGTGCTAGATTTGCAGGCAGGAAAAGCAGATACACACCCAGGACACAGTCAGCTCTGTACTGCAGCTTGTGGCAAGAATGCTGTGAACACACACTGCCCAACACAGACACACACACACACTGCCCAACACAGACACACACACACACACACACACACACACACACACTGCCCAACACAGACACACACACACACACACACACTGCCCAACACAGACACACACACACACACACACACACACTGCCCAACACACACACACTGCCCAACACAGACACACACACACACTGCCCAACACAGACACACACACTGCCCAACACACACACACACACACACACACACACAGCCCAACACAGACACACACACTGCCCAACACACACACACACACACACACACACACACACTGCCCAACACAGACACACACACACACACACACACACTGCCCAACACAGACACAGACACACTGCCCAACACAGACACACAGACACACACACACTGCCCAACACAGACACACAGACACACACACACTGCCCAACACAGACACACAGACACACACACACTGCCCAACACAGACACACAGACACACACACACTGCCCAACACAGACACACACACACACACACTGCCCAACACAGACACACACACACACACACTGCCCAACACAGACACACACACACACACACTGCCCAACACAGACACACACACACACACACACTGCCCAACACAGACACACACACACACACTGCCCAACACAGACACACACACACACACTGCCCAACACAGACACACACACACACACACTGCCCAACACAGACACACACTGCCCAACACAGACACACACACTCACACTGCCCAACACAGACACACACACACACACTGCCCAACACAGACACACACACACACACTGCCCAACACAGACACACACACACTGCCCAACACAGACATACACACACACACTGCCCAACACAGACATACACACACACACTGCCCAACACAGACATACACACACACACTGCCCAACACAGACATACACACACACACACTGCCCAACACAGACATACACACACACACTGCCCAACACAGACATACACACACACACACACACACACACACACACGAGATCAGCCATTAGTCTACACTGTAATGTACAAAAAGGTTTGCAGATTTAAAAAAAAAAAAAAATCTGGGTCAAGGTTCTAAAAGTGGAGCGGTCACCATGGGAACCAGTGGAATGTTCTGCTGATTACATCACTTTTAGAACTTTGCCCCAGTAATGACCTTTATACAGAACCTTCTCATTACGTTAGATTTTGAGGATTATCAATTTGTAGAACAAGAGAGCATGATTTAGGGGTTAGAGGGAGGAAGACCCACGGGAAATGTGACAAATAGTGTTTTTACATGAAGGGTAGTAGATACCTCAAATATTTATTATTATTAATTATTATTATTATTATTATTATTTCCAGCATCTTTTGTGCAGAAGAGAAAGAAAAAAAAAAGAAAAAATTGCATTTCATGCTGTAATACAGATTATTTCTACCAAACACGGGCGGAAAAATTGGTAAGTGATGTATGTGAACTTGATACGCAAGTGGTCATTCATATCCAATTACCTGACTGGAGGGTGAGAGCATGAAGTGATAGACTGCACTGGGGTAAAAGAAAAACACATGCACCGCATTGTACAATCCACGTGCAGATTTGGACAGAGTGGAGGACTTCGCAAGCAAGAGGCAAATCAGGTTCAATATAGACAAATGTAAAGTTATGAATTATGGGGAAAAATAATAGGAATGCAACATATACTTTAAATGTTATCTCCCTGGGAAAAACTACTAATGAGAAGGATTTAGGAATAATTGTAGATAACCGTTTTAGTAACAGTGCTCAATGCCAGTCAGCAGCTGCAAGGGCCAATAAGATATGTATAAAACGGGGTATTTATTCCCAGCCTCTTTATACGTCAATGGGAAGACCTCACCTTGAATATGTAGGACATTATGGAACCAGAAAAGGTGCAAAGGAGGGCTACAAAATTAATAAAGGGATTGAAGGATCTTCATTATAATAATTTTTTTTTTTGTGTCTCATCATAATCTCATTTATCTCAGAGAGGATATTATAACATTATACATGCAGAGCCAGTTTAAAGAGCTCTCCAGTGACCTGTTCATTATTACCATGTTATTCTGATTTTACATAAAGTTATGCAGAATGTACAATAAATAAAAACAGATCTGTATCAACTCTTCCAGTCTTCTAAAACATCCAAATAATGTGTACGCGGGTTACTGCTGTTCTGATTTCAGAAGCCCCAGAGTAATTATTTTCAGTATATAGCTACAGGAAAATTGTTTTAAAAGTAAAAATAAGTGCTTTTTATATATAAACCATACATCTACATGTTTAGAATCAAATGAAAATCTGTCCCAACATGTCCGCCCCCTGATAGAGTTATATGGAGCAAAGATTCTAAACAACATGTCCGCCCCCTGATAGAGCTATACAGAGCAAAGATTCTAAACAACATGTCGGCCCCTGATAGAGCTATAGAGAGCAAAGATTCTAAACAACATGTCCGCCTCCTGATAGAGCTATACAGAGCAAAGATTCTAAACAACATGTCCGCCCCCAGATAGAGCTATACAGAGCAAAGATTCTAAACAACATGTCCGCCCCCAGATAGAGCTATACAGAGCAAAGATTCTAAACAACATGTCTGCCCCCTGATAAAGCTATACAGAGCAAAGATTCTAAACAACATGTCCGCCTCCTGATAGAGCTTTACAGAGCAAAGATGGCGCAGTAAAGGTGTTGTGTGATCTTTCATTAAAACATTTCAATATAAAATGCATCGGGTTGATACAATCTTTCAATTAAACATCATTTAGCAGAAGTAAATGCATAGACGGCGAGACAAAACACGAACACAATGTATCGGTTTTGATATTATTCTATTCTCTTAACTCACAGTATAAATGAATAATGGTAAGATGCCAAAATCCATTTAAAAAATCCGGAAAAAAAAAAAAAAAAAACATGTAAAAAAAAAATAAAAAAACCCTCTTGGCTGTGTAATCAAACTAGCCTACTTCTCCTTGTACATTCAGTTCTCTGCCTGACAGTTTGATGGGATGAAATGTCTATTAACCTATCCTGGGATATAGCACGAATAAGAGCCAGGAAGGGGTCACCAGAGCAACTTAAAGGGGAGCCAAGAAATAATAAAAAGTAAAAATAAATAAAGAGGTTCAATGGTCGTTTAAAATGGTCCAACGCGGACTGGGAGGTTCGGTCAATAATCTACATCCCGTATTTCAGCGAAAAATCAATGGTTACTGCAAAACAGGGACAGGAAACCTAATGTGAACAATGTGAACAGGCCGCCGGCTGGGGTAGACCTTAACCCTCAAAGCCCCAAAAGCAGCCAGAATTAAAAGATCAAAACACAACTTAGTGGTGGCTCGGCGAGGTGGACAGTTTTTTTTTTTGTCTTGTTTCCCCCCCAACACCCTCACCCCCCACAGGATTCAGGATATTATTTCGCAGATTATACGAAACCTAAAATAGTCTCTCTATTATACAAGACTTCCAACATATTAGCAGGCCAAGGAGGGGTAGCGCTGGTTTTGTGGGAGTGGCTAAAGATGGCTGTGGGCGGGGCAATATGGGGAAGCTGCAAGTTAAATTTAAGGCCAAATGCTAGACATTCATGTAGCTCAGTCTGTTAACATAATAAAAAGTTTAATTTACAAAAATAAATATATATTTAAAAAAATAAACGCAGTTACTGCTGACTAAAAACACACTTTGGGGTGAATTTTAGTGCTGTGGAGTCGGACATTATATGGCCGCTGACGCAAAATGATTGCGATCACACTCAGCTAAGCAGAGAAATCTTGTGAATAACTGTCAACAGTCCCGAACTTACCAGGACAGTCCTGTGGGGTTTTTTTTTTTTTGCCTGTTGTTTTTATCTCCGTCCCAACCCAGCCTATGTGTAGAGCTAAGCATTATGCACAGGCAGCAGTATGTCTAAGATACATATATAGTCTAAAAAAGGACAACGGAGCTCCAGGGTAGTTTATTCTACTGAAAATGTCCAGATTCAGGCTCCTTTTGTGGTCCAGGCCTGGGCTTTATCATATCCAGACACGTTGCATTGGATGAGGCACATGACAGAAGGGATTGGAGAGGTGTGGGTTTACCCGGAGATCCTAAACTTGGTCACAGAGCCAAGAAGTTCTTCACAATACATAAACCCTAGCTTGCCTCCCCGGCTCCTATCTTGCAAATCACGGGGTGGCAATATTACAAATATTACAATTGGTAAAAAGGAGTCAAAAATAGAGGAATGCACTTACAAGACATGGGACAAAACGCGTCGGCCACTCAAATAAATGGAATAATGCTGATAGTATAAAGCAATCCCTGCTTATTGTAGTACATAGACTGAGATCATATGAGAGGCAGGACACTGCAGCAAATGCTTGACGCGTTTTGCAAGATCCATGCTTAATAGTTAGCAGCTTCGGATTCACTATGGATCTTGTGAAACACGTTAAGCTTTTGTTAGGAGGGATGGCTTTACACTACCAGCATTATTCCATTTCATGTGCGTGGCCGACGCGGTTTATGGGGACTGCAATAGAGAGGAATGTTTTTGTACTACCGCCATTATTAAGCTTGTCGTTCATTAAATACCTCACTCCGTTTAAGTGCCCCATCGTGTGGGGCTCAGGACAAGGCCAGTCCATGGTCGTTAATAGTTTTGCCAATTAATACATAAGCCATTGCGTTTCTGGAATTCTGGTGATCGTCAACCAACAAAAGTGTCAGAGCGACAGCCATCCTTCATAGGATGCAGACCAGAAAAAAAGGACAAAAAATGATCTACACGTGGTGTTCACAGAATGTAGGCTTTCCAAGTGTCTGTGGAGTCTCCTGGTTATGACATCACCTATGGATTGATCTGCAAATGAACCAATTTTCAATGGAAAACCTGCAATTAGCATAATCAAGGTGATGTCATAAGCAGGAGACAAATTGAAGAGAAAAAAAACACAACATATATTGCTCTTATTCTATAAATTTGCTAAAACTCTGCCAACACAATGTATAGATCAAAACCACCCCAAAAATATTTTTCCTGCCACAAGGAGTCACTGTAATGAGGAGGGCTCGTTAAATCAGATCAGAGAAAGATACATCTTTGATTCCCTACAAAGATGCTCTGGTCTGGACAGAATGGGCTAATTTCTTATCCTAACAGTTACATTCAAGCAACAGACCAACAAAATGTTTGCCGAGCTCGGGGATTTTTTTTTTTAAATTTATTTACAAGGTCAATGCAGCGCGACCAATGACACAAAGAGCTGCCCCCCGGGGTAACACACAGACATCATGACACATCCTCATCTCCAGGGCTGACAGTTCAGTAGATTTTAATGCTGCGCTTTCAATGTCATGGAAGGAATTGGCTGCCAACAGACGCACACACACAAAGCAGTGCGACCTCCCTTACACAACACAGTGCTGGGAAATGTATAGGTCAAACAGGAGTTACACTGCCAGAGGCCCCACCACTACCACCATGTACAGATCAAGCCCCCCCCCCCTCTACCACCAGCACCATGTACAGATCAAGCCCCCCCCCCTACCACCAGCACCATGTACAGATCAAGCCCCCCCCTACCACCAGCACCATGTACAGATCAAGCCCCCCCTACCACCAGCACCATGTACAGATCAAGCCCCCACCCCTACCACCAGCACCATGTGCAGATCAAGCCCCCCCCCCCCACCACCAGCACCATGTACAGATCAAGCCCCCCCCTACCACCAGCACCATGTACAGATCAAGCCCCCCCCTACCACCAGCACCATGTACAGATCAAGCCCCCCCTACCACCAGCACAATGTACAGATCAAGCCCCCCCCCCCCACACACACACACCACGTACAGATCAAGCCCCCCCCCTACCACCAGCACAATGTACAGATCAAGCCCCACACACACACACCACGTACAGATCAAGCCCCCCCCCCCCACACATGCGCCAGCTCTGCACAGATTGTAAATGAAAAAAATGTAATTAAAATTTATAATAGTAATGAAAAGATATCTGGAAATTTTAATATATGCAAAGCTTGGAAGAAAGACTGCAATGTACAAAAGGGAAGTGAATCAAAAGCAGAAAACATTAAACTTTCTAAAAAGCGCTAATTGTGTCATTTCCTACATAGTCATACAAACGCCAGGTTCAGTTCTTATATCACATGAACAGGTGTTAACAAAGAGTCATCTTACACTTCATATTGTGAGCATGCCACACCATGTGTATTACATTAAAGGGTTTTTATGGATTACTACTAAACCGTTTGCAGAGCATAATAAAAGGTGTTTATAAGGAACAGTTATCCCAGGTACAGATACACCTGTGCAAAGAAGTGCTCTTAAAATTCCACTAGGTGGCACTCCACGCCAGGTTCATTAGGTTTGAAATGCACAAATATCTCTTATTCTCTTCCCCTGCAATTCTCCCTTTCATGAATAAGCCCTATATGTATACACATAAATATCTCCGTGTTTTACAGAAGGACCATGTTTCTCAGACACAGACTGATACATGAGGTAGAGAGCCCTGTTCACAAGAGCTTACAATCTAGATAACAGGGAATTACAGACTGTGTTATATGAACAGAGACAGACTGATGCATGAGGTAGAGAGCCTTGCTCACAGAGCTTACAATCTAGATAAATGGAATTACAGACTGTATTATATGAACAGAGACAGACTGATACATGAGGTAGAGAGCCTTGCTCACAGAGCTTACAATCTAGATAAAAGGGAATTACAGACTTTGTTATATGAAAAGAGAAAGACTGATACACGAGGTAGAGAGCCTTGCTCACAGAGCTTACAATCTAGATAAAGGGAATTACAGACTGCGTTATATGAACAGAGACAGACTGATACATGAGGTAGAGAGCCTTGCTCACAGAGCTTACAATCTAGATAAAAGGGAATTACAGACTGCATTATATGAACAGAGACAGACTGATACATGAGGAAGAGACAGACTGATACATGAGGTAGAGAGCCTTGCTCACAGAGCTTACAATCTAGAGGAAGTGGGGGACAGAGTGGAAGGTAGGGGTAATAATCATACTTGGGTTCAGTGGGAGCTTGGTGGTTTGGCCATAGACTAATTAATGGATGCTGTAGTAAGCTTCCTACAAGAGCTGAGTGTTGAGACTTTTTGAAGACTGAGAATGAGGTAGAGAGCTGGATGCTCTGTGGAAGGGAGTTCCAGGGTAAAGGGCAGCTGGGGTAAAATCTCATGTAGAGTAGTATTGGCTAATAGACAGAGGGGCCAAACATGGAGGACTTTGTAGGTAAAGATAGAGAATCATTTTGCTTCCAATGTTAGAGTGAGTTATGTGGGTCATTATTGTATTTCTGCATCCAGTGTGTGAAATAAGGTCAGCTTAGCATGATCAGGATGCAAAGAACCAGTAAATCTGGAAAAATTACTCCTGTTTTTAGCGAGGAACCAGATGTTATTTTTGCAGCAGTTCCCAGGATGAAGCATCATGTACTATGGAGGAAGCTTCTTCTCCCTCAGCACAGCTGCTCAGCAGATACAATCAGCCGCGTGTAACCGGCAATAGAGTGGTCCGCTGGAGGAGCGAGCTAGCATCTTCTCTACCGATTGAGAAAAGTTAGCGGAAAAAGTTTTCAAAGTCCAAACCAAATAAAAATGTAGTAAGAAGGCCGGGTCCGTACTTCGTAACATCCTTCAGGTAAAATCCAGCCCTGCTTTGATATCGTCTATCTTTTGTACATTGTAACTGGGTTTAACATTTCCAAGTACTTTCAGAAAGTTATAGGATGTATTAACCTGTTTAAACAATGATACAACGAGCAGGAGAAACAGAATAATAGTTGTAATATTAGGTAGAGGCCACTAAGATGACAAAGGTAGAGGCTAAAAAAAAAAAAAACATTTCACTTGCGTCTCTAATATAGAAATTCTAGTAAAAGATGGCGTCTTATGATAAAATGATATGTAGTTTTGATTAAAAAAAAAAAAAAAAATTCCTTCAATCATTCGTGTTATCAAAAAGGTAGAGAATATTCCACACATGTTCCATTCTCACAATGATAATCCCACTGCTGGGATTCACTTCAGTACAGACTATATATGTCTCCAGTTCTTTTCTCAATCGCCCTCCCCCCAAACACACACAGTCACACACACACAGTCACACACACACAGTCACACACACACAGTCACACACACACACACACAAAAACCAATGAGCAGAGGTAGGAAATCAAGTAGGACATTCAGCCTGGAAATACAAGCTCCAGAATATAGCATTTTGGAGGGTGGAATCCATGCTTATTAGTTCCCCTCTAGTAGCTCTAATTGCAGTGATTGAAGCACACTATTCTCTAGCATTTACACGCTCTAATACATGGGTTTAGTTCTCAAAATTACAGGTAGTAGTAAAATTAGAATGAAAGAAAAAATGCAAAACCTACTTTCAGGAAGAAAAAAATTGAAAGGTATATATACACACATGTATATATATATATATATATATATATATATATATATATATATATATATATATTCAATACACACACACACACACACACACAGTCACACACACACACATTAAACTATTAAATAGTAAAAAAAAAAAAAAAAAACAGCTTTGTGTAACATAAACCAATGACCAATCACAGCACGATAGAAGTGGTCCACGTAAGATTATACTCCACATTGAATATAAAATGCATGCAAAATAAAAATAACAAACTATTAAATCCCTAAAATTTGGTCTACTTTATATTTTCTTTGGATTGGACTAATTCTAGCCTTTAACCAAGTGACACGGGGAGGGGTTGCTTTTGAGTTGAAGAGTTTACTCGCCATACCATTCTCAAAATAAAAAAAAATAATAATCCTTGAAGATTTTGTGCTTAAAAACTACTGGGTCAGAATACAGTGACCACTTTTAATGTGGGTGGAAGTGCACCTTTATATATTAGGGACTGTCCCAAAACCTAAGATACCTCAATGTGCTATAGACATCATTTTCAAGATTAGCCCCACCCACTGCGGTCACATGATCTCCCACCACCACCTGAAGCCGCAATTCTAACCCCACCCACTGCGGTCGGTGACAAAAAAAAAAAATTGGCCAAGTTTTCAGAAAAAGTATGTCTCTGTTTTAGGTGTTCCCACCGACAATTTTAATTAAACTACTTTGTGGCTTAAAAGGTCTACGACTGACCTCAGCGACCAAAAGAATAAAAAGGAAAGAGGGCATTTCTTGTTGCTTTCCTCCCAAATCTTCCAAAAACACAGGTGGACCATCTAAAACAAATGGACCTATTACCTCTCATTTGGAAGATTTACCTATGAGCAAGTAGAGAAGTGATCTGACGAGGATTGCCTGGAGGCTTAGCAGATCCACAGAAATTAAAGCGAATATTAAGTCGTCTGTCGAAGCCAGGAAACATCCCTCTGAGACATCTTCCAGAGACTCAATCACAAAACTTCCAAGTCTTCTAATTTAAGGAACAAAATTCAACATGCCAGACTCACTACTATCACAGAACACCACATGTAAAAGGCATTTTGAGATTCCATGAGGACACCGAGAAAAAAAGAAGATTTGCACCAGTGTTTTTTGCACCAGCAGCGTCTGATAGAACAGAACCCCATCCCCCCCCCCCAACAACCCCAAACTGCCCCAGCAAATGTGGGATTGTTGGCAATTCTGGTATTGTGTGGATAATATCCCCACTGGAGCTAACCAAATGCTACCTCCCGTCAAACAGCAAATTGAGTTGCAAAAACCATCATAAATCTAAAAACCACATATAAAATCAGAGATGGAGATTTATTTTACACTTTTTATGAGACCAGTGATGTGATTTTTTTTTTTCCCTGGACCCAAATCACAGAGTGATCGGGACAGAGGGAGAGACCCCAACAAGGTCCTTATTACACGCATTGTAGGTCCCTGCCGAAATATCGCAAGACGGGGGCGTACCAAGTCCTGGAATTTGGAGAAATGTAACCGGCGCTAGCTGTGAGCGTCTGTTGCATTTAATCCGCCATCCGGACGCCACTTACACGGATTTGTTTATAGGCAGTTATTTATTTACATAAACCGTAGCCTTTCACTGCACCCAGGCTCCAGGACGCAGATCACTGTGCATTCCTGAACACAGGTGTAAAGTATTGTGTGTGTGATCTGCACTTATCACCTTCCTCCCCCCCCCCTCCCCTAGTGCTTACTTATGATTACCAGTAGTCACAGAGGACCGACGAGGCAGGCAGAAAAAAGTCAGGTGTCTAAACGAATACTGAAAAAGACCCACAAACCATTTCTCCAGCCTACATGCAAATAAGCTCCCTTCTAAAAAGTATAGTTCTATGTTTTTATCTAATGTCCCCAATACTTTTAAAATTCCCCCAAGATTTGCATTCAGTTCTCTAGATTACATCAGTTTCTTGTAGAAGCACACACAAATGATTCAAGTTTAGTGTTATATTTTTCAATGCTTTTGAAGCCCCAAAAATATTACCAGATCTATTAAAAATTTGCTTTAGGACTCTGTGGGTGGGACATGTTTAAATGATGCTAATCACTAGGTAAGGTACTTAGGGTTACTCTGGATATTGGTGTGTAAAGCCCTGGGGAATGTACCAAGAGTTAGTGAAGCAGCCATGCAATGAATGGGGACAGTTGGAGTAATGTGAAATTATGGGTGGGGTGTCACTAATTAGAACAATGTGCGGAGTAAATTGCTCATTTATATTCAGTTGGCAGTCCTAATTATACACATGCATTCGTTAGCCAAACAATACTATTAAAACAAACAGAATGCAGAAAGCCAGAGTTTTACGTCAATGCAATGATAACCGCCCAGCCCAAGTGCCAAAATAAAAGGGATTCTAATGACACCCTGTGGGATTTGGCTGGGAAATAGTTTATTCTGCTGCGTCGGACAAATAAAAATCAGCAGGGAAAGAAAAATAAAGTAGCGTCCCAAATCCCAAAAATGCTTAAATATTATTTGATAATTTAAAATAAAAAAGGCAGAAGAATCATCCCATACTACACTAGAAATAATCTGTAGATTAATGGGGGGGGGGGGGGGGGGGAATAATTAAAAATTGTAATTTGCCAGAACTTATTTATTTCTTTAGAAAATAATGTGTAAGTATCAGCTAAGTAATCAGAATTTGTCCCCATTCAATAACATTTTACAGTTAACAGAATAACTAAAGAAACCATCTTTAAACACCGGGAGGTATGCATATCTGATAGAGAACTAGTTAGTTTGCATATCAAGCCATATCTGATGTCATAAACCAGAGACAAAAAAAAAAAAATTCTCCTAATTGAGGAATGTGCTCGCTATTCCGCACATACAATGTATAGATCGATTTTGTTTGGTTTTTTTACTGTGAATGTAGAGGATTAAAAAATAAAATATGTAGGTGATAGAGACTCTATAAAATTTTGGTTTGTTTTGACTTCTCAAATACAAAAAAAAAAAAAAACAGACAAAGTGCTGGAGAATAAATATACAAGTGCGATTTAACCGAATCCTTGGCGTGTAGGAGAGAAGACACGTCACTTGTGTCCTGTGGGGTTTATTCTGTCAGGAGGAATGAACTCATTCCTAATCCGGCACCTTATGGTCTGCTGTCTGGAGCTTCCCAATCACAGGGCAGGACCATGTAAGGCAGAAAAAACCTCACAAAAACCCAGCTAAATCCAGCAATCCATTACTCCACTGACAACCCCTGGAAAAGAAAAAGAAATCCGTCTGTATCTTTTTCTGATTGGGCCTCGACCCTGATTAATTTGGGACAGAGGGAGCGTTTGAGGTGGAGTGTTAACCTGTTAGATGCACGGTTACAAGTAATAGAGAATAATGACCCAACTGCACTGTTTGCAGTGTCCACATGCCATTTCCTTTTATTTATATATATTAAATAAAAAAAATAAAAAACTTTCCTGAATTTATAAATTAAAAAAGTCATGTTGATTTAAAACCCAAAACAATTGAGTCACGCTTTTTGTTCAGTTTAAAAGGGCGGTGGCACCTAGAGGGTCTGCAAACAGGGGTTTGAGACCAGAGCCGCATTGTATAAATAGATGCTATGGTAACAGTCCTGCCTCTCTCCAAGCTCCGTCACTGATTTTAGAAGTCCCGCATATACTATTTGCAATGTACAACTACAGGAGAACTGTAAATTGTTTTAAAAAGTAAAAAATAAGTGCATTTCACATTTATTATAAAAAAAAAAAAAAAAGTGTACAACATACATAAAATAAAAACAAAGCTAGAATACGATTAGGTTTTTTTCGCACCAGATCCATTGTCTGCAATTAACCCGTCCCAGGCTTTTTCTCATGTACTCCGTGAAAACTACTATGGTGAGAGAAGTGCAGTTGATAAAATATCAACTTTTTTTGCCCCCTGGGTAAATGCTTTTGCCTCTTTTTAGCTGGCACGATCTTTTCAATCCCACGTGAGTCAGCGCTGCAGATTGCCCCGGACAGATACGGTTTAGCCGAATGGATCAGGACTGGTAACAGCAGAAGCTCTATCCTTTCCGATTCACTGTAAACTAAACTATTGGAAAATTTCCTCGTTCTACTTGTAATGAAGGGCTTGATCTAATTACACGGGCAAGAGATCCTTACCCTAAATTATGACGCAAACTGGGACAATAGCCAAACCCGTCTCTGACACACAGAACTGCATGTTCGAGGGAGATGGGCGATTAATAAGTCACAAAGCGAGTCACTTACACAAGCAGATTTAGCTCTGGCAGAGATTAAATGCGCCTGTCAGGGACTTCAAAATAGGACCTTAAACTGTATGTTGTACATGGTTTCTAGAATTTGTGAAATCCACTTACTTTTAAGAACATTTACAGTACCCCTGTAGTTTTACATTTAAAAATAATTTCATCGGGGCCTCTAGATTCAGTGATCTGTGAGAAGGAGTACACAGGAGGCGGACTGTCTTCCTCCATGGCCTTTTTTTCGAGCTTCCCTCTGAGAAAGAACTCTTATTCGCCATTAGTGTGGAATCAGCCTCTCTCTATTGAACTCAGCCGTTTCAAGTATTTGTTATGCAGGGTGGGAGGGGGAAGTCTGCTCTTTGTGCCAAGATTTACAGGTACCGTTATTAGATGAACATTTAAACGTTAACTGTTATAATAGAGGAACATGCGCCGTGTTAATGCACATTTCTGCATGAGTCAGGAAGATCAAATCAATCCTGCAAAAAAAAAAAAAAAAAAAAACATACAAATATGCCGACAAAAAAAATTAAACACATGAAAAAAAAACCTAAAAACTTGCATTTTTCCAAAATGTTGGTTTTAATAGGCAGTTATTAGTTTAAAAGGAAAAAAAAAAAAAAAAAAGTTTGCAGGCTACAATACAGCATCAATAAACCATAGCCCTATTTAACAAAACAAACAATAAAATATGACTATAAACACAGTACAATGTCAGTGCTGGAGAGGGTTTATTTAAAAAACACAATCTACATAAACAATGGTTTGAAAAAACCAGACCAACAATTGCGATGGTTTTGCAATATCTCAAGGTAATAACACCCTCTTAAAAACCAGAATAGAAATCTTTAATCTTAAATTACTGGATGACTTCAGAGAAGGCAGAGTTGGGCTGGATTCCAGTTGGACCAGTTTCTAGACTAAAACAACTGTCCATCCCTGCTCTCCGAAACATCTCCCCAGCCTATAGCAAGCAGACGGAAAAACTCCCCAACCACAACGTGAGAACCCAAAGCGTTTACCCTTTCTGACACTAATCCAGCTAATAACCGGATACGATTAATTCTACCAAAACATCCAAACAGATTACAGAATACAACAAAAGTGTCAAAAAGCAGCTTCCCCCACAGACACACCAAAGAAAGAAAAACAGCACTCCAGGGATGCAATCAATATAAAAATGTATTTGGAAGCAGCCAAAAAAGAAGTGTATCGTGCAAAGGGCAGACAGAACAAAACCTTTGCACAATACACTTTTTTGGGCTTCTTCCAAATACATTTTTATATTGATTATATCACTGGAGTGCCAGTTTTCTTCTTTCGTGTTCCTGCAAGCTTTGCCTGAGCACCGAGAGATTACAGATTGCGGCTTTCAACTGTCCTGTTCAGCAGCGGGATTTTCGACCTCTTGGATCCTATTTGTGGAGGATCATTTGCTATTTTCCCCATTCTCCCCACAGAGAGGTTAATGTTTAAGAAACACCAACAGTGAGCTCTCTGTCTATATCATTAAATAAATTAAAAAATGATTTTATTTTTTTTATAATATAATAACAGATCATCTATGATGATTGGCCAATAGAGACTCCTTTCCCATTATTAAGTATTGTTTAAGGCTGCACATTTAAAATCAGTAGCTATGTAAAAATAAACATTTCCAGATCTAACTCCTAAACGTGGAACAATCAGGAGCATTTAATTGGTTTCCACAGTGACGACAAATACACAGAAATGGGTCAAGGATTTTTATTTCAAGCTTTAAAAAAAAAAAAATAATAATAATAAATAAAAAACAAAACAAAAAAAAAAAAACATTATGAACCAACTATTTCCGTAAAAATAGAAAATTACCCAGAGGGCCAATTGTAACAATTAATTAAGGAGAGAATTTAAAGTGGCTTGGTCACCTTGCCAAATTGTTCGGCTCTATTTTAATCATGTAGTTTAAGTAATAATGGCCACAGACAAAAAAAATGCTATGGCCATCCCTTTTAACTGTAAGCAGCCATCTTGAACATTTTTGTTCACAGACTTGGCAAGATTCCGCCTCATTAGTTTGCTCCTCCCATTTAGGGCAAGCTTATTGGCCAAGGAAACCATAGGAGGAGGGGTCAGAATAGGTGATGATCCAGTTTCTGCCCACATGCCACACAGCGGAGGTTAACATATTCCCTAGCTTTTAAATTAAAAAGAGAAATGTTATACAGAGGAAGCCAAACAGCCGAGCCAGTAAGATTTCTTTATTTTGTTTATTTAAGCATCATGCAAGTGTATGAATAAAAACTAAAAATACACACACATAATACTATATCCAGGTCCTGTTTAAAGATTTTATTTTAATTTCATGAAGCTGTTCAAAATCCTTCACGCTAGTAAAAACACACGCACTCTTCGAATAAATCTTACTTTGCTCTGGGCTGTGTAAGGGGGAAAAGTCCCAAACACTTCATTCCTGATTTTATTTAAAAATAATTTAACACAAGACCAGCGCCAAAATACTTCTATCCGCAACGCGCCTGATCTTCGGGGGGGAAATCCAGATCCCCCCCAACGTGTCTAACGAAAGCAGACACTCTTGTGGTTGGATTTCTGGACATGAATTCTGATTGCTTGAGCAAAAAAGAAAACCTAAAAAAAAAAAAAAAAAAAAAATCTGTGTCTAATTCTGAGAAGTCGATCAGATCGATATAAAACTTGCGCAGACTATAAGCTCCGTGAAACTTTTGTTCTTATATGAATGGAGAGATGTATATGCTTTTACTGCTGCTTAAAAAAGGGCCACATACCTGAACACTGTATTTTTTCTAACATTGTAAAAATGCATGATTTAATTATATGTATCCTAACTACATTTAAAATGTAGAAGTTACAAACCTGATTATTTTGTGAGCAAATTAAAGTCCATCATACATGAAAAATGCAAAGTTTTCCAAATAACTATACTTGCAGTGTGTGCATACATATATTACACAGGAGCCTGTACAGAGCAGACATATAATAATACCAGGTGAATGATAACTATACTTGCAGTGTGTGCATACATATATTACACAGGAGTCTGTTCAGAGCAGACATATAATAATACCAGGTGAATGATAACTATACTTGCAGTGTGTGCATACATATATTACACAGGAGTCTGTACAGAGCAGACATATAATAATACCAGGTGAATGATAACTATACTAGCAGTGTGTGCATACATATATTACACAGGAGTCTGTACAGAGCAGACATATAATAATACCAGGTGAATGATAACTATACTTGCAGTGTGTGCATACATATATTACACAGGAGTCTGTACAGAGCAGACATATAATAATACCAGGTGAATGATAACTATACTTGCAGTGTGTGCATATATATATTACACAGGAGTCTGTACAGAGCAGACATATAATAATACCAGTTGAATGATAACTATACTTGCAATGTGTGCATACATATATTACACAGGAGCCTGTACAGAGCAGACATATAATAATAATACCAGGTGAATGATAACTATACTTGCAGTGTGTGCATACATATATTACACAGGAGTCTGTACAGAGAAGACCTATAATACCAGTTGAATGATAACTATACTAGCTATTGGTAACAGGTAAAAATTAAGGAGAAATAAACCGCAAGAAAGCTGTAAAAAAAATAAAAAAAATGTAAAAAGTTAAAACATGATTGAGAAGGGGGAATGTTTTGCTTGCAGTGGACCATTAAAAGGTGGTGGTAAAACGCCTTTATTTTGGCCCACTAACCAATGTTTCCTCCACCACTTCGTCGCTTGTCAGGGACTCAGAGAAAGAGCTTTGTGAAGGAAGTTTGTGCATGTAGCATAGCATGTAACTGCGCACACACACAATGCAGTCTGTATGGCTGCAAAGGAGCCTGTTCGACAGGCTGTTCTAATGCAAAGGTGGCATTTATCTCAAATACTAAAACCAGAACCTTGGCAGGAATAAACTAGATTATTTTGAACCTTCGACGCAAGAATTTACTAAAAGGAGAAAGACTCGTTATGTAGGAGTTACAGTTCACTATTAGAGGAGTTAAATAAGTGAATTTTTACCAGAGATCAACCCACTACCTTAATCATTCAACCTGTCACACTGAGGTCAAGGGACATGATACGACCAACAGCACATTAATAACCATTTTACCACCTGCAGCACACGTTGCAAAAATATTACACATTTACCATCAACTTAACTTTTTAGAAAATCATTAAATGTTTCAGTTGAGCAGTTCAAAAAAAAATTAAATAAAAATTATCCATGTGTAGCACATATAATTAAAAATAATAAAAAAATATCTATATTGAAAACATCATTTTTATTTGCAATCTGCAGAGAGGTAGAATTACTTAAATCCCTGTCTGAGAGTCGCAGGTCCCCTGGGTAAGATCTCCAGCTGTTATTTCAGAGCAGTTTGTAAGATGGCAGCAGTGTAATAATAAACATGTGTTTCCAGTGTAAACAAAATGTGCCATAAGTGAAGGGAGGTCAGAGATCTCAATGTCAGAAAGGAACTTTATCATACAACGATCACACAGACATTGCTTTTTATTTAAAGGACAACTGTTGGCAAAAAAACAAAGTTCTGTTTACCTGAAAGATTGCATCAAGTGTAGGCATTTTAAATAGAAATGGTTTAATGAAAGAATACAGATAAATGGCAGCTCCATTAGTGGGCTGAAATGCTGGTTCAGATCTTCCTTCATCTGACCCAAGATTCTAAACAACATGTCCGCCCCTGATAGAGCTATACAGAGCAAAGATTCTAAACAACATGTCCGCCCTTGATAGAGCTATACAGAGCAAAGATTCTAAACATGTCCGGCCCTGATAGAGCGTTACAGAGCAAAGATTCTAAACATGTCCGCACCCAGATAGAGCTATACAGAATGCAGAGGTGCTTTACCACCAATGGGCAAATAAAAATAAATGGGACTTTGCCACCTAAGTGTTATTCATACTGTGAAAAGTGAGAGAAAAAAAAAATATATAGATATATAAAATATATACATTGTATTAGAAGTATTGTGAGCAAATGCATAAATCAAGATAAGAAAAAAAATAATTTATGCGTGTCTGCCGACGTCACCCTATGGCTTCATACATATAGCTCAATAAACCCGGCATACTATTATAAACAGGAGACCCCAAGGCCATTTAAAATATACTGTCCCTGAATTTTGCTATTCTGCCAAGTGTAAAACGTAATCCGTTAAAAAATAAGTAAAAAAATGTTTTTAAAAATCCAACAAAGAATCTTACGAAAAACAGGACAGGAAAAAAACTATTCCAAAAGAATAATGTTGCATGAAATGGTCTCACTTCCCTCCCTGGTCCATTAGCTGACCCCATTTAAAGGAATTCGGACAGCTATATCGTAATCACTGCTTTATTACAGGCCAGAAGAAACTATAATTTATTAGAATAAAAAAATAAAAAAAATAAAAACATTTTTGGTGCAATCTGTATGGAAATGAATCATGCAAACAACTAAGAAGAAACTGTATTATCAAGTTTTCCCCCTCAGCTCTGTCTCCTTAAAAACTGCAAATGAGTGTAACCAAGTCCCGCCCATCTTCCCAAGCCCCTCCTTATTGGAATGTCACTGAATTTAGAAGCCCCGCCCATCTCCCCAAGCTCCTCCTTATTGGAATGTCACTGAATTTAGAAGCCCCGCTGAAATTATTTTCACTGTAAAACTACAGGAGAAATGTAACTTGTTTTAACGAAAAAAAAAGAAAAACAAACAAGCTTGGGGCAGATTCCCCTTCAAATGCCCTGAAAGGTTTTATTCTGCCTCATTTATGTACCCCAGTGCTTTCATGGAAGGAGACATGTCCTACTTGGGAAAAGGAGTGAGACGAAGGCTGGCAGGTGAATAAAGTGTACAAGTTACCATTTGGGACACAACCCTACACAGACACAGCTAGACAATTTATGGAGAAAATAAAACACACAACAAAATATCCTACGATCTACAAAGTATTTGCCTGTTTCTGGAGGTGTACAATACATTACATGTGATTAATAATAGAGTAATTAGAGGCCAGGGTTGATTTATAATATATATATATATATATATAATTTTTTTTATTTTATTTATTTATTTTTAATTTGAACAGGAACTTGTATGTAAGCCCTGGTTGTCCGATAACATTCATTACTCCAGGAAAAGTAATCTGACAATGAGGTTATAAAGGAAGCACAGGAGAAAGAAAAAATGTTGATTTATTCTATTTGCCATCAAGATAAAGGCCAAAAGGTAAACAACAAAAAAAGTTACATTTTAACCAGAATCTGAATAGACCATTACATACTAAAAGGCTCCTTTTACTTGGTTAGGCCACTAGCTGCTTTTTTTTTTTAACCCTTCATTTAACTTTGGGCATAAAAAAGCATGCAGCCGGCAAGGATCGGACGTCAAATATCCAGACTTTACAGAGAAGCAATTGGGTAATGAGTCGCCCCAGAACCAAGGGGAAATCTTTTTTAGTACTTGTGAGACCCATAATGGTCATATTTGCAATTTGACCCCCAAAATTATTCTTTTTTTTTTTTATAAAAAAAAAAAAAAAATTACAAAAAAAAAAAAAAGGAAAAAAGTCAATTGTGGAACAAAGTTCTAAAAGTGGAGCAGTCACCGTGGAAACCAAACAAATGTTCCTGCTGATGACATCACTTTTAGAAGCTTACCCCTAGAAATTCTCATGACTTAATCATCCACACGAGAAGTGTTTAAAGACAAAAAAATATATATATATATAAAATCAGCGGAGGTCCGATATTGGTAAATTTTTACCAGTCACAACAATAGATATAGATGATTTAAAAAAAAAAAAAAATTGGTTACACATGTATAAATCGTATAATAAAATCATTAAAATGATCTACACACGCACATATGCAATGGATTTAATCATCACACATTTGAGCAGGGGTCGTTAGCATTGGCAAATGCCCCATCTCAATCTTACAAGCCAATAAATTAGTGTGATGCCACATGGGGTATTAAAAATACGTCTTTGTAATAACGGATGGCTATGGAATCCTTGATTAATTCAGCCTTTATGGCCTCTGCCAAAATACATTCAACAGACATCTTGCTGCTACAAAAAAACAAAACTAGGCTGACTCCTGAAAGGGCCCGTCTGGCTTCTAAAATCTGCAAATAAGGCCATAAAAGGGAAAACTGACCGACTGTGCCAAGCTCCACCCACCTTGTAACAAGCGGCCTCCATTTGTAAAAGCCACACCCACTCTATTATACCCCTTCCATTTTGGGCACCAAAATGTCACCTTGTGCCCACCCCCAGATAAGCCATTTTCTTTTTACAAAAACTAACACTGTATAATTTATTTTTATTTTTTTATTAATATATATATATATATATATATATATATATATATATTATTTTTTATTATTTTTTTAATAAAAAGGCAGCCATTATTTCAGGCTAAAATATTATATATACATATTTTATAAAAAAAAAAATTTTGTTCTTAAAATAAAAAGCTTTATCCAGTTCATATAGAATTAGACAAGGAGACCCAGACCCAACGAATGTCGCACTGAACTCCATTAAAATAACATTTAAAAAAAAAAAAAACACTACTAATTGTAATTCTTTACAGACGTGTACATTGAACAAAATAAACCATTTGAAATCAATATATTCTGCAGATTATGCCAAAATGGAGGAGCAAAAACAAAATACAGGTTAAATAAGGATAGTTACGAGGACACCAAAATAAAGCAGGGAAGGGAAAATGATTCGGAAAAGAAAGAAAAAAAAATTCAAATGAAAAAAGGATTAATAATTGAAAAGGCATGCTAAATAAAGGAGGTTACCATCTGTTCAGATTATTGGGTAAAAGACAAGGCCAAAATATGCAGCAAGCATTGAGTCATGATGAGGACTTTGTGGGTAAATGCTACTTGTAATATGAAAAAAACTGAAAAACTATGTATAATATATAAAAACGTAACAAAAAAAATTCTTGGTTGCTCAATGGTTTAAAAATAAAAATCAGCTTAGAAAAAGGCTTTATTTTTTTGCAGGTAAAAAGCACAGATTTCTGAAACGGTGAATCTTGCAGGTGAAACGAACAATGTTATCAACAGTGATGTTATCAACACAGTAGTAAAAAGGTTTATAGTTTCTACAAAAGAACTACACAAACTACAGTAATTTGTCAACACTCCCCCCCCCCCCCCCACCCCTTTCTCATTTAAACAAAAAAAAAAAAAAAAACAGGATATTTTTTTTTTTAAACCCTCTTTGCATCCTCTCTATTATCAGAAGCTGCAGATCACAGAACAGATTTGAGTTCCTGTAGAAACCCCATTTACGTAGGAGAGGTGACGACTCACCGGCAGCCAACCGCAGGCAATCAAGCCTTTAGGGCCCCTTAAAAAGGTTTACTGAAGGAGTTCTCTTGGGGAGGGGGGGGCTGGGATTTCGTTTACACTTATAGCATAGAGCAAACTATCAGCAAGATAGACCGTCTGATCAAATAAAAAAAATGTTAATTTCATTGTAGACCAGGAAAATATTACAAAAAAAACTAAATAAAAATCACACCTTGTAAGAAATAACCTTTACACCCCTTGCACGCCCCAAAAAGTGACTTCCCTTTAAGAGTGCACCTTTCCTGCATCATCTAAGTAAACCCGGCGTGCATCTTAATAGACAGACGCGTGTGATGTGTACCAAAGCAGGTGTGCAAGCTGGCGTGCTCCCGCTAGTCTGATTGGGGGCTGCTAACAGAGAGAGACCCCCTCATTTTTGCATGGGATCAGGGGACCTAGCACTAGGAGCGAGCCAGCGGCAGACCAGGCCGGGATTCCTACTTCCCAGGGAAGTTATATGGATAGTCTTTTAGAGATCGCAGTCGTATGAGCAAAGATGGCTGCCGCCAGTCACACGCACTTATCAGAGCTTATTCCAGGGAACAAGTAATCCTATTGTCAACTGAATAAACTCTGGGAGCAAAACAATCAAAGCCAATATTTATCAATCCAATGATAACAACCAGTGTTAATTGGCAAGAGAAAACCAAATAAAACCACAAGCTAGGTAAACTAAAGACAAAACAAAAATGTCCGTAATTTTTTTTTTTTTTTTTTTAAATATAAAGGGGAGAGAGTGATTTAGAACCTACATTTAACCCCAAAAGGTGCAGACAAACCAGAACTGTAACTTATAGAAAGGTTAATGGAGACTGTAGGCATCAAAACCAAGTTTAAAGATACTGGCAGTGTTCAGCCTGTACATTGTGCTGTATTTTTGCATATGCCGTCATTCCATAGTCTATTTCAATGTTTGTGCTGTTTACATTGCAAGAGCACAGTTTATCTGAGCCAAGAGAGCAGGAAATCATGTGCAGAAACCAGTCCAATCAAGCTGGTAACGGATTCA
Source organism: Pelodytes ibericus (assembly GCA_036172795.1). Lineage (NCBI taxonomy): Eukaryota > Metazoa > Chordata > Amphibia > Anura > Pelodytidae > Pelodytes > Pelodytes ibericus. Next base: position 4,581,761 of record CM069863.1, on the reverse strand, counting down.
GTTTTGCAATAGTGTGTGGGGTGGGGGGTGGGGGGGGTAACAGGGGAGGGGTTCACAGATTGAAGTGGGCACCCCGATGCATTTCTAATGAGATCTCTGATTGGTGGACAAACTTTTTCCAGACAGAGAAAGAGACTTCAGGAAACAGTCAAGAGAAAGCCTGCACAATGTTGCTTTTTAAAGTATACTATTGGAATAACTAAAAATTGGAACAAATCTATATTTTTTAAGTGTCAGCTGTAATATGCATTTGTCTCCATTTTTTTTTTCTAGTTTGTAGTGATCTTCCAATGAGTCAATACTATTGCAGTATTTACAGTATTTTTCCCCACCCTTTGGTAGAAGTTACATGCTGAACCAGATGGGAGTGCAATATGCGAATTAAAAAAAATAGACACAAGGATGGGATTTATTCAGGAATTTATTTTTTTTTTCAGGAAATGTGGTGTGTCAAAATAAAAAAATAAAAGGTTTTGCAAAAAAAAAAAAACAACTTCAAATTTCCATGGATTGAAAAACAAAACCACAACAAAAACCTGGACAGTGGCGTTTAGATAGCAGCAGAAGTGACTGATTGTGCTAAATAAGTTCTACCCTTATCCAAGAGCCCGCCTCTAAGCAGATAAACACACACAAAGCTTCTTGTTAGTCCTCAAACACTGACGTCAACCGTATCCCAGCGACAGCATTCAGTGCAAAAAAAAAAAAATTAGTTGTAGAGTTTCATGCTAAAGAGAACAGCGACAGTGAACGGGGCCTTGGCCGACTGCCTGGACTGGAAAAGAGCGGATTACAAACAAATAAAAAGAAAGCACTCACTCTCTCTCTCCCAAAATGCTTCTGCAGATCAGCAAAGAATGTCCCTCTGCACAAACACAATGAACAGACTGAATGTGACACGGGGAAAGAGGCAATATTTTATCACAGGACCAGAATTTAACGGAGACATCAGCAAAACAGTACAGTTCCGTTAAATTGAAAGATTGTGTCAAGTGTAGACATTTTACACAGAAATGATTTAATAAAATACAAATAAAGCACCTCACTGAGGTGCTCCAAATAGCTATATCAGGGGGTGGACATGTTTAGAATCTTGGGTCAGGCCGTCTGAGAATGGTTTATACAGGAGAAACTCACCAGGCCCTGCACAATGTATAGAAGAATATATAGAAGAGCTCAGCTGGTCATGGATAATGCAGAGTTACATCTTTACACACTGTCACTTTATAACAATGCATTATACAGGGCCAACTCTGTTCTTCTAGCAGGATAAACTCACCAGACCCTGCACAATGTATAGAAGAATATATAGAAGAGCTCAGCTGGCCATGGATAATGCAGAGTTACATCTTTACACAGTGTCACTTTATAACAATGCATTATACAGGACCAACTCTGTTCTTCTAGCAGGAGAAACTCACCAGACCCTGCACAATGTATAGAAGAATATATAGAAGAGGTCAGCTGGCCATGGATAATGCAGAGTTACATCTTTACACACTGTCACTTTATAACAATGCATTATACAGGGCCAACTCTGTTCTACTAGCAGGAGAAACTCACCAGACCCTGCACAATGTATAGAAGAATATATAGAAGAGCTCAGCTGGCCATGGATGATGCAGAGTTACATCTTTACACACTGTCACTTTATAACAATGCATTATACAGGACCAACTCTGTTCTTCTAGCAGGAGAAACTCACCAGACCCTGCACAATGTATAGAAGAATATATAGAAGAGGTCAGCTGGCCATGGATAATGCAGAGTTACATCTTTACACACTGTCACTTTATAACAATGCATTATACAGGGCCAACTCTGTTCTACTAGCAGGAGAAACTCACCAGACCCTGCACAATGTATAGAAGAATATATAGAAGAGCTCAGCTGGCCATGGATGATGCAGAGTTACATCTTTACACACTGTCACTTTATAACAATGCATTATACAGGACCAACTCTGCTCTTCTAGCAGGAGAAACTAACCAGACCCTGCACAATGTATAGAATATATAGAAGAGCTCAGCTGGCCATGGATAATGCAGAGTTACATCTTTACACACTGTCACTTTATAACAATGCAATATACAGGGCCAACTCTGTTCTTCTAGCAGGAGAAACTCACCAGACCCTGCACAATGTATAGATAATATATAGAAGAGTTCAGCTGGCCATGGATAATGCAGAGTTACATCTTTACACACTGTCACTTTATAACAATGCATTATACAGGGCCAACTCTGTTCTTCTAGCAGGAGAAACTCACCAGACCCTGCACAATGTATAGAAGAATATATAGAAGAGCTCAGCTGGCCATGGATAATGCAGAGTTACATCTTTACACACTGTCACTTTATAACAATGCATTATACAGGACCAACTCTGTTCTTCTAGCAGGAGAAACTCACCAGACCCTGCACAATGTATAGAATATATAGAAGAGCTCAGCTGGCCATGGATGATGCAGAGTTACATCTTTACACACTGTCACCTTATAACAATGCATTATGCAGGGCCAACTCTGTTCTTCTAGCAGGATAAACTCACCAGACCCTGCACAATGTATAGAAGAATATATAGAAGAGCTCAGCTGGCCATGGATAATGCAGAGTTACATCTTTACACACTGTCACTTTATAACAATGCAATATACAGGACCAACTCTGTTCTTCTAGCAGGAGAAACTCACCAGACCCTGCACAATGTATAGAAGGAATATATAGAAGAGCTCAGCTGGCCATGGATAATGCAGAGTTACATCTTTACACACTGTCACCTTATAACAATGTATTATACAGGACCAACTCTGTTCTTCTAGCAGGAGAAACTCACCAGACCCTGCACAATGTATAGAAGAATATATAGAAGAGCTCAGCTGGCCATGGATAATGCAGAGTTACATCTTTACACACTGTCACTTTATAACAATGCATTATACAGGGCCAACTCTGTTCTTCTAGCAGGAGAAACTCACCAGACCCTGCACAATGTATAGAAGAGCTCAGCTGGTCATGGATAATGCAGAGTTATATCTTTACACACTGTCACTTTATAACAATGCATTATACAGGGCCAACTCTGTTCTTCTAGCAGGAGAAACTCACCAGACCCTGCACAATGTATAGAAGAATATATAGAAGAGCTCAGCTGGCCATGGATAATGCAGAGTTACATCTTTACACACTGTCACTTTATAACAATGCATTATACAGGACCAACTCTGTTCTTCTAGCAGGAGAAACTCACCAGACCCTGCACAATGTATAGAATATATAGAAGAGCTCAGCTGGCCATGGATAATGCAGAGTTACATCTTTACACACTGTCACTTTATAACAATGCATTATACAGGGCCAACTCTGTTCTTCTAGCAGGAGAAACTCACCAGACCCTGCACAATGTATAGAAGAGCTCAGCTGGTCATGGATAATGCAGAGTTATATCTTTACACACTGTCACTTTATAACAATGCATTATACAGGGCCAACTCTGTTCTTCTAGCAGGAGAAACTCACCAGACCCTGCACAATGTATAGAAGAATATATAGAAGAGCTCAGCTGGCCATGGATAATGCAGAGTTACATCTTTACACACTGTCACTTTATAACAATGCATTATACAGGACCAACTCTGTTCTTCTAGCAGGAGAAACTCACCAGACCCTGCACAATGTATAGAATATATAGAAGAGCTCAGCTGGCCATGGATAATGCAGAGTTACATCTTTACACACTGTCACTTTATAACAATGCATTATACAGGGCCAACTCTGTTCTTCTAGCAGGAGAAACTCACCAGACCCTGCACAATGTATAGAAGAATATATAGAAGAGCTCAGCTGGCCATGGATAATGCAGAGTTACATCTTTACACACAGTCACTTTATAACAATGCATTATACAGGGCCAACTCTGTTCTTCTAGCAGGAGAAGCTCACCAGGCCCTGCAGAGTGTATAGAAGAATATATAGAAGAGCTCAGCTGGCCATGGATGATGCAGAGTTACATCTTTACACACTGTCACTTTATAACAATGCATTATACAGGGCCAACTCTGTTCTTCTAGCAGGAGAAACTCACCAGACCCTGCACAATGTATAGAAGAATATATAGAGGAGCTCAGCTGGCCATGGATAATGCAGAGTTACATCTTTACACACTGTCACTATATAACAATGCAATATACAGGGCCAACTCTGTTCTTCTAGCAGGAGAAACTCACCAGACCCTGCACAATGTATAGAATATATAGAAGAGCTCAGCTGGCCATGGATAATGCAGAGTTACATCTTTACACACTGTCACTTTATAACAATGCATTATACAGAGCCAACTCTGTTCTTCTAGCAGGAGAAACTCACCAGGCCCTGCAAAATGTATAGAAGAATATATAGAAGAGCTCAGCTGGCCATGGATAATGCAGAGTTACATCTTTACACACTGTCACTTTATAACAATGCATTATACAGGACCAACTCTGTTCTTCTAGCAGGAGAAACTCACCAGGCCCTGCACAATGTATAGAAGAATATATAGAAGAGCTCAGCTGGCCATGGATAATGCAGAGTTACATCTTTACACACTGTCACTTTATAACAATGCATCATACAGGGCCAACTCTGTTCTTCTAGCAGGAGAAACTCACCATGCCCTGCACAATGTATAGAAGAATATACAGAAGAGCTCAGTTGGTCATGGATAATGCAGAGTTACATCTTTACACACTGTCACTTTATAACAATGCATTATACAGGACCAACTCTGTTCTAACAGGGGAAACTCACCAGACCCTGCACAATGTATAGCAGAATATATAGAAGAGCTCAGCTGGCCATGGATAATGCAGAGTTACATCTTTACACACTGTCACTTTATAACAATGTATTATACAGGGCCAACTCTGTTCTTCTAGCAGGAGAAACTCACCAGACCCTGCACAATGTATAGAAGAATATATAGAAGAGCTCAGCTGGCCATGGATAATACAGAGTTACATCTTTACACACTGTCACTTTATAACTACGCATTATACAGGGCCAACTCTGTTCTTCTAGCAGGAGAAACTCACCAGACCCTGCACAATGTATAGAAGAATATATAGAAGAGCTAGAATTTTTTTTTTTTACAGGTTTCCTTTAGGCAGTGGCATGGTATTGTTTGTTTGTTTGTTTGTTAATAGAGCACATGCACAGATCAAGCAGAACAACTGTATCTTGATGCTCCTCTACGATATCCACAATATTTTTAAAATAATACAGGATGGAAAATGTGACACAGTCAGTATAACAGAATCCAATGTATTGTTCGTGTAAAAAATAAAATAAAAAAAAAAAAGCAAAAAAACATAACCTTAAAATGCAAATCAATCATCAATTTTCAGGATCTATAATAAAAACGGATGGTGCTAAATCTCCCCACAGTGACTTTGAATATCTTTGAAAGATCCTTGTTAAAACTTGCACGGGATTAAACACTGTAATTATAGTTTATTTATACCAAAGCATGTTACTATACAAACAGATAACACAGCCGAGCTTTGCAATGTTATTTTACAGCACTTTGCTACAAGTTACTGAAATCCTGCAATGCAAGTATTTTAAAATGTGCTGTCCCACCTAGCTTTTATGTCCTCTGCATGTTTTTAATATATGGGCCATGCATTTGCTACTGTATATTAAAAAAAATTACAATCTTTCTGTAGTTTTATACTGAAAATTTCACCGGGGTTTCTAAATTCCCTGACGTCGAATAAGGAGGAGCTTGGATACCTAGGCAGGACTGTTACTATATCTATACCTCTATTGCAATGTATTTGCTGTTTAGGAGACAGAGTGAACATTTAATCTCACCAATTGAGCTATACATTGTGCAGGGACCAACCTGGGGAGATTGTATGTAGCAGGGGAAACTCATAATGTTCCTGCACAGTATATAGAAAAAATGCAGATATCAAATGTTCATCTCACATTTCAGTGAATAGAATTGAGGGAGGAAATAAATAAAATTTAAAAAAAAAAATAAGGAGAAAACCTGATAAATCTGTACATGGGTAAATGGGACACCCCAAGCATCAAACCAAGTTGAATGATTCGGGTAGTGTTCAACCTGCACATGTAAAATGCAAGGATTCCTTGGCAATGTCTTCTAAAATGTCCTGCTGTAATAAAAGTACCGGTCGTTATATCCCTGAACCCTTTATCCTTCAACACACCCAATCAGTGTGCCCCTCACTCACACAGCCCTGCAAGTGTTAATATCGACAGGCCAAATTCACAGATTACAGCGGCATTAGCTGTGCTAAGCCTATAATGATGGAATCTACAAATTACATGCGTAGAGGGATAAGACCAGGGGCGGGCTGGGCCGGGGGGCAGGGTGGCAATTGCCCCCCAGGCCGCCCTAAGTTATGTAAAACACGGCCGCTGGGCCAGTGTTTAAAAAAAAAAAAACAACAAAAAAAAAACGCGCTTGCAGGCAGAGACTGAGGTGAGAAGGGATCGGAAGATCCCCTCTCACCTCTGCTCTGCCTGCAAGGCTGCACGGGGAGCCGAACAGGCAGCACAGAGAAACCTCCGTGCTGCCTGTTCGGCTCCCCGTGCAGTGTGACACGGAAGTGCCGACAGTCACGTGATCGGCGCTCTGACGTCAGACACGCGCCGATCACGTGACCTGTCGGCACAACCGCCGGGAGGCCGAACAGGCAGCATGGAGGGACCATGCTGCCTGCCGCTAGCCACCAGGGAAGTTCTCCTGCCACTAGCCACCAGGGAAGTCCTGCCACTAGCCACCAGGGAAGTCCTCCTACCACTAGCCACCAGGGAAGTCCTCCTACCACTAGCCACCAGGGAAGTCCTGCCACTAGCCACCAGGGAAAAAGGTAAGAGGGGGGGGGGGGGGGGGGGGCAAACAAACACTGGCATATTATTGGGCAATTTGGCTGGGGAATATTACATGGCAAATAAGACTGGCATATTATTGGGCAAATTGGATGGGGAATATTACATGGCAAATAAGACTGGCATATTATTGGGCAAATTGGATGGGGAATATTACATGGCAAATAAGACTGGCATATTATTGGGCAAATTGGATGGGGAATATTACATGGCAAATAAGACTGGCATATTATTGGGCAAATTGGCTGGGGCATATTACATGGCAAATAAGACTGGCATATTATTGGGCAAATTGGCTGGGGAATATTAAATGGCAGAATAACACTGGCATATTATTGGACAAATCGTCTGGGGAATATTAAATGGCAGAATAACACTGGCATATTATTGGACAAATCGTCTGGGGAATATTAAATGGCAGAATAAGACTGGCATATTATTGGGCAAATTGGCTGGGGCACATTACATGGCAAATAAGACTGGCATATTATTGGGCAAATTGGCAGGGGCATATTACATGGCAAATAAGACTGGCATATTATTGGGCAAATTGGCTGGGGAATATTAAATGGCAGAATAACACTGGCATATTATTGGGCAAATTGGCTGGGGCATATTACATGGCAAATAAGACTGGCATATTATTGGGCAAATTGGCTGGGGCATATTAAATGGCAAATATCACTGGCATATTATTGGGCAAATTGGCTGGGGAATATTACATGGCAAATAAGACTGGCATATTATTGGGCAAATTGGCTGGGGCACATTACATGGCAAATAACACTGGCATATTATTGGGCAAATTGGCTGGGGCATATTACATGGCAAATAAGACTGGCATATTATTGGGCAAATTGGCTGGGGAATATTAAATGGCAGAATAACACTGGCATATTATTGGACAAATCGTCTGGGGAATATTAAATGGCAGAATAAGACTGGCATATTATTGGGCAAAATGGCTGGGGAATATTAAATGGCAATTAACACGGGAATATTAAATGGCAATTAACACTGGAATATTGGGCAAATTAGCAAGGGCATATTAAATTGCAGATAACCTTGGAATATTATTGGGCAAATTTACTGAGTCATATTAAATTGCAGAATAACACTGGCATATTATGGGACAAATTGGCTGGGGAATATTAATGGCAAATAATATTGGAAATGTGTATGTAATGGGGTGATGGAGGCATGTAAATGTGGTGATGGGGCATGTCCTGGTGTGCAACGTGGGTTATGGGTCATGTCGTAGGTGTGCAACGTGGGTAGGGGGGGGGTGCCCACATTTTGGGATATTGGGTGTCTAAATCCTGGCATATTGAGGGGCATAATCCTGGCATATTGAGGGGAAAATCCTGGCATATTGAGGGGGCATCATCTTGGCATATTGAGGGGAAAATCCTGGCATATTGGGTGTCTAAATCCTGGCATATTGAGGGGCATAATCCTGGCATATTGAGGGGCATAATCCTGGCATATTGAGGGGCATAATCCTGGCATATTTAGGGGAAAATCCTGGCATATTGAGGGGGCATCATCCTGGCATACTGAGGGGCATAATCCTGGCATTTTGTAAGGGAAAATTCTAGCATATTAAATGGCAAATCCTGGCATATTGTGGGGGAAAATCCTGGCAATATTCGTTATAAAACAAGGAAAAGATGGCCGTGGATGGGGAGGTGATGCAATGGGCCACTTGACTGGATTTGCCCCCCAGGCCTAAGGCTGCCAGCCCTCCCCTGGATAAGACAGCAGTTCGAGTGAGGTCTCCATTTAAAAAGAGGTTCTTGAAACCATAATATAGCACTCTAAAAAGCAAATTTATTTTGATTAAAAAAAAAAAAATGATTTCTTGAAAACCTTGCTTTTTCTCCCTTTGTCTCTGGGCACATTGCATAGTTTTCTCCATTTGTGGAATGCTGGGAGTAGCCAACTCAGCTGAGAAAATCCCACGTTTTCCGATTGGCTGGCGAGGAGGTTGCGATGGAATTTCAAGATGGCCACCGCCACAGTTCGAAGTAGCCACATCTTCACATGGTAATAACAGCTAAATTTACATTAGTTCTATTAGATAAAACCCAAGATAAGTTTGTTTGTAATTTTCCTATAAAAACGAATCTAAACATCAAACAGGCGATGGGTCTAAAAATGTAAAAGTAGGATTTATATATATATATATATATATATATATATATATATATATATATATATATATCTCACACAGACACACACACACACACACAAAAAGATACAGCAAAAAGCACAAGAAATAAAAAATGTACAAAAACCAACGCAGCTAATCGAAGAACACTGACTGATTTGTATTGACCAACACAGAGTTTACAAAAAAAAAAAATGGAAAAGAATACACACAAACTCACCAAAAACAAGAAAACGTTCTATTAAAATTCAAAATTGAACATTTCTTGGAAATTCCGGATGTGACCTGCTCTAGCTTTGGAATGAAGCAATGTTCAGTGGTTTGATGCATTTGGATAAAAACATACAATTTTGTGGATTCCATTCCTCGGCTTCTTCCACGGCGTACGGGATGCTGGAAACTGGCCTTGTTTCCTTACCTGGTGACGGAGCTTAAATCAGCCTGTAATTAGATGGGAAAATAACAGACCAAACACACTGCCGGGATCCCTCTACTTATCCAATTTACAAAGTTCTTGTGACATCAGAACATTAAAGGGCCAGTGACCCCTCCCAAAAAGAGTTCATAGAGGCAGAAAATGATCTGCCCAACTAGTCAGTCTTCATTTCTCTGCACAATATTATATATTAAACCACTCTATAGAGGTCACACGGACAGCATTATTACTGGCAGAGAGATCAAAACGGAGCTCTGTGAATGAGGTAGAGAGAAGGGCAGGTCACATGGCAAAATAGTGTGAAGACAGAGAGCTTACAGGCTCCCTACAATGCCAAGGCGACTATCCTTGTAACAAGAAAAACAGAATCTTATTCTTAAAGATTTGTGGTGTCAGAACGTATCAGATTAGTAAAAGCCAATGTCAGGATGTAACAAAATTATATATATATATAAATCGTTTCAGGGAGGGTGGCAGGGGGAAGGAAACTCCAAAAGGTAAGAGACTGTTGAAACCACAAAAAACGGTACTGTGTCATGGGACAACAAAGTTTTTTTTGTTTTGTTTGTTTTGTTTTTTAACCCTATGGGCCAAAATCCGAGTAAACCCACGTGTATCTAGGGAGAACAGTGGGAAAGGATTTATTTTTTTTCTTCATTTTTGCTTCTATTGATGAAGCAAAAAAAAAAAAACCCACCACATTAAAAGTCACATTAAAATCTTGTGCAATTTGTGAAATAATATAGGCAGCTCCATAAAAGGCATAATAAAAAAAACATCAGAAGAAAAAAGTATCAAGATAAAAAATAAAAAAATCCAACTAATTAGTGGGGTAGAAAAATACAAATTGGAGTATTTTAGGAGAAGCACAGCTCCGAGAAAAAATGCTTGTTGTAGGTATAATTTGTCATATTGTACAATACAGTAAAATCCAACAGAATCAGATCAAACTCAAACAGACGGACATTAGATTTTTAAAATAAAGAGAGTATATGTCACCTACACATTTCAGATACTGTGAATATAGAGAATTAAAAAAAAAAATGTCATATACAGTGGGTTAGCAGTGCTTAAGAGAGAAATAGGTCTGTGGAGTCTTCTGCTTATGACATCACCTGTGCCTTCACACGTCAATGAACAACTTTTCAAAGGGGAAATGTATAATTTGCATATCAAGCCACAAGGTGATGTCATGAACAGGAGACTCAACAGGCACATTAAAAAACCTATTTCCTATTTTCAAGTCCTGCAGATGTTCCCATTTTCCCAATTTATGGTGCTCATCCTTGGAAGGATGAAAATCAGGAGTAGCCCTTGCCAGGAATTGAACCTGGAGTGCTGAAGACCAAACAGATTCTACAGATGGTGCATTAACTCACTGAGCCATCTCAAATTTTATACCCAATTACAATCCACTTAGTTTGACCATTTAATCTCAAGCTCTGCATTCTCAACAGGAGCAAGCCAGCATCCATGAGGTCATGCCCACAGGGGCCCTCTCTCACTGATGCAGATGCCCAGGTATAAGCATAAGCGTCTGTGGCAGGAGATCAGGGTCCCTGGCAAGGTCTGTGAAGGTCGATAGAGAATTAAACTGGCATAAAGTTTGCTTTTAACTTTTGCTTCATTAAGAGAAGCAAAAAAAGTTTAAAAACCTGGTATCACCTGCCTGGAACAAACCAGACATGTATCTTTGCAGATACAAGGAGGGTAAACCAGCATGTATTTGTTAAAGGGGTACATGCCTGCCCAGAAATAGACCAAAACTGATCTTAAGAGCAAGGTCTTAATGTGCTTAGTCGTTAAGGTCTGTCATTAAATTGATGGCTGTTTGTTTGTTTTGTAACCGGACTATATTTGTAACCTGCTTAATCCTGTGTTGTACACATCACGACAGAGTGTAAGCCTCTAGGAGCCGCCTCAAGGGAACTTTACAGATTACACACACAAAAAATCCGACCTGTTACAGTGACTGCCACACTGAGCCTCTCCCCTGACCTACAGATTACCTGGAAAATCCTGAAACGCTTCCCTGGGCTCGTACGTTTGGCACCAAATAACAAAATAAAAATAATGATCAACAAAAGCTGAGAAGCAAGGTGCTGTCCGGAGAATAGCAGCAGGTGTAAAAATAATAATAATAAATAATATGCACATTTCTAAACCGGTTTGTAAAAGGTTAGGGTCACATACATTTAAAAAACAAACAAAAAAAATGCGCAATGCAGAGAATGGTATACACTTTGTGTTTGCAGAATTTGCAAGTAAATGTACTGCTCAGGAGATTCATGTTGCGTAGCGCTGTTTATGTCTTGTGGTGTAATAACCAGCATCATTGGAGAAGGTATAATTTGCATTTCATGCTACTAGGTGATGTCAAACAGCAGACAGACCCCGTACACATGTAAACCACATTCTCTTTTACTCTATGCATTTGCTTCCAACTCTGCATATGTAGATAGTTTGTGCCTCGTTACCTTCCAAGTCCGTTTAATTAAAAAAAAAAAAAAAAAAAAAATCTATTACAGATGTGTGGATTTCCATTAACGTCTGTGAAACAAGAACTCCATCTGGTCGGGCGAGGGTCTTTGACCTTAAAAGTCTTGTTACAGTTTTACAAGTAGGGAAATAACTTTAAAAACTGCCGATGCGGAATATAATGATCTTGTTCAACCCCAGACATGGTTGTTACAGATCTTGTACACTGGCTGCGGTACTTGATTCCAGCCTGGCAGCACAGGGGGGGGGGGGGGGGAGAAGGATAAGTTAAATGGCACTCGTGAACTACCAATAAAAATGCCTGAGAGTATTGGGATTGCAGAATATATAGGAAGATCCCAATTTATTTAGATATTAGATCTGGTCAACCTAATCGTTACTTAAACTGAGTGTAGAGAATAAAAAAAACAGTGGAACAATCTATACGTAGTATTAGCAGAATTGAAGCAAATGCATAAAATAAAAAATGTTTTAAAAACGGTGGCATCTCCCGCTTACAGTCCGGATTTTGGGGGTTGTGTCTCGATCTTATTCACAGGTGAAAGGCCGCTGCCCCACTTTGTCACAGCAGAAGTTGGGGCCGATGTGTTTAACGACATCACTTGTGACTTGACATGCTGACAATTGCATTTGACGGCCCAAGTCTTGGACAGTTTCGAAAAGTATTTACAGACTTTCATCATGGTCTAGAACAAGTCTTGGCAGCTTGTAAAGATATCAGGCTCTGGAAAGGGTCATCAACCATCCTCTGGCATCACGACCCAGAATCTTAAGTACAAGACTAGGGCAGGGGGACAAGAAGTTACTGCACTAGGGTTAGACAGAGGAGCAAGTGGCACAATACTGGTGGCAGTCCCAGTAATGTGAGAAGATCGGTGCCGTGTGTTAAATCTAATAGCCCGTGCTACGCTTGTGCATCGGCCACATTTTTATTATTTATAAAGGGGTGAGAGAGGAGGAGAGGACGGGAAATTAGAAGAATACTTGGTTCGGTGCCACAGTTTATCCATCTGGTATCAAATGCCAACCAAGAGGCTACATGGCCCACCAAAGCCCAAAAAAAAGGTACGAACTCAAATAACCCTGAAAGCTTGGACATTAATTCTTCAATTCAAATTTCACATCCTTCAAGTTCCCCTCCCCTCCCGAGTGAGAAATAAGAGAAAATATCATGGTCATCGGGCTTGATTTCGTAATGAGTTGTGAGGAGATAGGGTATGAAAACTAAAAATTATATATTGCGATAAGGAGGGTAAAAAAAAAAAAAATTAATTTTAAATAAAAAATAAAAAAAATCCGTGCTAACCACATCACAGAATATGAAGATTTTTCTTTTTTTTAATGAGAAAAATAAAAGTAAAACAAAAATTACATTTTGTTAAAAGGAGATTTTTTTTTCCATATCAAACAATGTGCAAAGTGTTTGCTTACAAATACACCCCAAAAAAAAAAGAGGGGGGGGGGGGGGGGGAGTCATAATATAATAAATGAAAAAAATAATACATCTATAAAAATACAGAAAAGAAAAGAAAAAAAAAAAAAAACACACCACACTTTTTTTTTTCCCCATTAGACAAGTTGCAAAGAAGTTAAAATGTTCACAATACATATCCTCCCCCCACAAACTATCCTCACACACAGTCTGATGCAGGGTCAGGATCTCACCCCCCCCTCCTTTAATGCAGTCAAGTTCCCCCTGTGCCTGCTGAGGCTATCATCAAAACTAGAGGGTTGTTAGCTAATTGCTGGGGAGGGTGACGTCAGCAGTCACCCTGGTAACAGTCAAAGTTCTGGAGTGGCTGATCTCTTGTATTTGCAGTCCCTGCATCCTGTTTCAATCAGTAAGCCAATGAAGCAGGCGGCTTAACCCCTTAATCCCTGCAGGGGTCTTACAACCGGCCAGCTGCACAAAAACCAGGGGAATTTCTTTTTTTTATTTTTATTTTTTTTAAGTTTGCTGGCAGCAGCTCACAAAAAGGAAAAATGAAAATGATCACACACACACACACACGCAAAAGCAAAAAGAGGAAAGAATAGTTAGCAGGGGGGCAAAGTAATAGTTTGATAAAATAAAAAAAAAAAATAAAAAAAAATTCTTTAAAAATATAAAAATCTAACCAGTAGGAGCATTAATATTTTTTTTTTATTTTTTTACAATGATGGGTATATGCACACCTCACAACCCTTTACCAATCCCCTCTGCAACGCAGGACGGGGGTTTCGGATAGTGGTCCGGAAGAGAGACAGGCGCTCAATTTTTTGTGTGAAAATTGCAAGCAAAATGTATATAGATTGAGAATAATAAGTGTAAAACCCCATAATGGAGGTGTGTGGCGTCTCCGGATTATGACATCACATTCAAAAGGAACTGGGAAATGTGTGATTTGCATATCAAGTCACTCGGTGAGGTCATAATCGGCAGACTGTTCTTTTAAGTCCTAACATCTCTTGGGTACCTGTAGAGTAATAGGTTATAGAAAGTACCAGCTCACCGAGCTACTAAACCCCCCGCGAGGATCTGTGTATCAGCCCACCTGTAAGATGAAGATATTTTGGGGGTTTTAGCAGGGACCACCAGTCACTTTATGATCGGGGCAGGTAAGATACATCATAATGTAACAAAAAATAAATAAAGGATGGAATTTCAAAAAAAAGGTTTACAAACCCTGAAACTGTACAAAACACACACACACACACACACACACACACACACACAGGATTATTAACACTGCAAACAAATTCATGCCAGTGTTGTAAATCCCAATGCCACCACATCAATAACCTCCCTGGGAGACGATATTTACTGGTGACACAAGGTAATACAACCCCCTCGCCTGTGTCAACACAGCCTCCTCCATAAGGTGTGGGGAGGGGGGGGTCTCCTCTCCAAATGTATAGTAGTAATTCTGTAACACGTGCAGATTTCTCTACTAAGCACACACACCTAGGATGCCGGATACTGGGACTCCATATGGGGGGCTCACTCCGCACATCTCCCCATCCAAAGACTGAGGCGGTCTCTGGGGAAAATGCGATTACACTTCGAAAAGTTACAAACTCCAGCGACCAGCTGGCGTAGAACATGTTAAGCCAGTTTAATGCACCAAATGATTACAGTGCAGTACAACCTAAACCCTGGTACCCCCTTCAAAATAGGGTTTTTATATACATTATTTTTATTTTTATTTTTAGAGTGGGGATTAGGAGACTTGAATTAACGCAGGGGACTAAAGTAACATCTGTAGAATCTGTTCAGGTTCAAATTCCGGTTAGTAGTTTCAATAATTACACATCCGTCCGTATGTATTTATATTCTATATGGGACAGCCTTAGATTCCGTACAATGTCACTGGTGTCCATGGAAAGATCGGTGATCCACAGATCATTAAACCTAGGAGAAAGTCTGCGCTTCTCACCCTAATAAAGTTGGCAACAAATATATAAATATAATACAAATGAGAGGTAACCAAAACCTCTCATTTATATTATATTCATTGCCAACTTTATTAGGGTGAGAAGCGCAGACAGTTTTTGTTTTTTTGTATACATTGTACAGCCAGTCGCACTGTATTTGCCGCATGCTCACTCCTGTTTGGTAAGAATCATTTTATACATTTAGATTATTTGAGCCTGTGACTAGCTTTGCGCACTGACATTTTTCTTCTAACCTATGAGAAAGCTCCAAAATATAAAAAGGTGGAGAACTGGAGAGGCCCTCCCGAGACCCTCACAATGGTTTGTAATTTGGTCGGGTATAGAGAGCGCTTCCCTATTCTGCCGAGCTAGAAACAAGTGGAGCATTTAACATATTTCAGCAGAGAGGGGGGGGGGGGGGGGGGGGTTTAAAGGGTACGTGTAGAATGCATCTTGTGTCTGCAATGATGTTGGGATTGTTTGGAGCAGCACTTGTATTGCAGAAAACGACAATACAATTCAAGGTGAGCACAGGAGAACCATTTAAAAAAATGTTATATATATTTAACAGAATGCAAAGGGCACGGACATCTTTTGCATTAATTATCTCAGAACCGCACAAGTCAGTTTGCGATCGTTCTAATCCACTTCATCCGGCCTCCGCTTTACACTATCCATCATACATTTTAGCACATCGCGATAAATAGGGGGCTCCCTGTAAATTATAGGAAGGCCCTGTAAAGCAGAATTAAAACTGCATTCACCAAGAGAAGGACACTTGGACTTTGCCTGGCTGCTGTTTCAGATAATGATCTACCAGCTCAAGCTTCTGCCAGGCTGCTATACGTCTCTTTCTGTACATTACCAGCCTTTACATATAGTCCAGGTATCCACTCTAATGGCCCGGCCAAAAACGGCAAAATACTCAGTTTACATATTTATTAAACCGAAATCCAATTTTGTCCTATGTCTCCATTTCAAAACCATACCCCCCTCCACCCCCCCCCCCCCCCAAAAAAAAGTCTCTATCAACACTCAATACTAGAGGGAGAGTGGGTGTATGCTGTGTTGATGTGGGTTTTGTGACATCACTGTGAGGCTTGTATAGCTCTATCAGGGGTGGACAGGTTTAGAATCTTTGCTCTGTATAGCTCTATCAGGGGGCGGACATATTGTTTAGAATCTTTGCTCTGTATAGCTCTATCAGGGGGTGGACATGTTTAGAATCTTTGCTCTGTATAGCTCTATCAGGGGGCAGACATGTTGTTTAGAATCTTTGCTCTGTATAGCTCTATCAAGGGGCGGACATGTTGTTTAGAATCTTTGCTCTGTATAGCTCTATCAGCGGGCGGACATGTTGTTTAGAATCTTTGCTCTGTATAGCTCTATCAGGGGGTGGACATGTTTAGAATCTTTGCTCTGTATAGCTCTATCAGGGGGCGGACATGTTGCTTAGAATCTTTGCTGTGTATAGCTCTATCAGGGGGTGGACATGTTTAGAATCTTTGCTCTGTATAGCTCTATCAGGGGTGGGACATGTTGCTTAGAATCTTTGCTCTGTATAGCTCTATCAGGGGGTGGACATGTTTAGAATCTTTGCTCTGTATAGCTCTATCAGGGGGTGGACATGTTTAGAATCTTTGCTCTGTATAGCTCTATCAGGGGGCGGACATGTTGTTTAGAATCTTTGCTCTGTATAGCTCTATCAGGGGTTGGACATGTTGGTTAGAATCTTTGCTCTGGACAGTTCTATCAGGGAGAGGACATGTTGTTTAGAATCTTTGCTCTGTATAGCTCTATCAGGGGCGGACATGTTGTTTAGAATCTTTGCTCTGTATAGCTCTATCAGGGGGCGGACATGTTGTTTAGAATCTTTGCTCTGTATAGCTCTATCAGGGTCAGATCATTATTCACCTGACCCAAGATTACAAACATGGATGCTTCCTGATAGAGCCATACAGAGCAAAAAAGGGCTCCATAAAAGGTGCTTTATTCATATTCTTGAAATAAAGCAATCTTTCAATTTAATATTAGTTAATTCTTTGCCGACAGTTGCCCTTTGAAGCCTCAGGATTTTGTCTTTGCTCAGGATAATACAGCTTCTCTTTCAGGACATCGTAGGCTCATGTGGTTTGTATTATTTCCACTTGTTTCTTGCATCTCCTGCCAGGCCACATGCAAATATCAGGGGGAATAACAAGGGAAGGCCTTGTGAGAATGTAATCCTTTACAAGGGAACGGTCATCTAAACGGGGATACTAAGTATCTTTATTTAGGGGGGCTTATTCACAAAAGAGAATTGCAGGGAAAGGAGAAGGGAATTAGCAGATTTAGAATAAATATTCAATTCAGTTGAATTTTTCCCAACTCTGCTATTCTGGCCTTAAGGGGACAGTCTGTTCCCCAAACTCCCTTTGGTGCAAGATGAAGATCACTGCTTGTATAGTGCACAGGCTTTTATCCCTGTGTGATTTGATGCAGACATTCTGTATAAATGACACTTTTAGTATTTTACTCAAGCCCTCCCCAGTGATTACTCTGCATGTTTACTGCAGGTGCAGCAGCACGGATTATATAGATACAGAGGACATAAAGTTTTGTTTCATTTAGTCACTTCCCGTCGCCTGGAATAGAATACATTGTGTGGACTGTGATAAGAGATCTTACTGTGTACAAGAGCACGGGTAACAGACATCACCAGAAATTCCTTTCATTTGAATGACATTTTTCTCATAAGGGGGTGGGGGGGCTGGGGGATTACTTTTACGCCACTAGTGTAGGCAGTTCTTGTTTCTTGCAAACTGCTGTAAATTCACAATTTCATCCAAGTATTTTATATTTTAAGCAATGCAAAATGTAAGACATGCATTTTAAAGAACTTTGAAAGCACATTAACATGCATTAATATTTGGAAGGTGCATTTTCTGACCCAAAACAGTCCCTTTAAGTTTGAAATTCCCATCCCAATTGCTGTTCCCACTCTCATGAATCAAAGCCCTAAGTATTATTTGAGGAAACAGAATTTAGAGGCCCCAGTGACATTAGTTTCAATGTAAAACTACAGAATAACAGTAGATTTTAAAAGTATAAATAAGCACATTTCAGATATAGTAAAACACAGAAAATAAGTTAGGACAGAAACTTCCCAATTGAACCCATCAAATAGGGAAAAGAATAAAAAGCATTGAAGCCATCTTGCTTTCATTCTTTAAGAGTAATATGTATTTCATCTTTTTACATAAGTTGAATTTTGATGAAAAATGCAGAGATTGTCATTTATAAAAAGTTCCGGACGTAATTTTACTTGCATGATTTAAAAATCTGAAAAAAATAATAAAAATAAGCACGCAAATAAGTAAACGTTCCGATATTACATCCTTATTTGCCGTGGATTGTGTTGGTTTCATAATATACTCTCAGACCGAAGGAAAAACAAAAACAGGCTGAATTGATGTAGCACATTGCATTTTTTTTGCTTCCGAATTAACTTTATATTAACATTTATTTAAATGGCGCAAAAAAAAAAAAAAAAAAAAAGACGTAGCACTTAGAGGGGGCTACATACTAAGCTAGATGAACAAGTCGTGCTCACAGACCTGCCAGTCAAATGAAGCCTGATCATATTGATAACCTACAAAAGATTAAACAGACCCATCTACCGTATTATGGAATTGCAACACAGCAGACCGCACACTATTACACGTTTCAGGTATCTTTCTTCGTTAAGCAGTTCTTCCACAACACAGGTGTTACGCTGCTCACGTGTGTTGTCCTACAATGTGACTCACATGCAGAAGAGCAGGAATTTGCTCTTCTCTGAAGAGCCAACAAGCTGGGACGTTGGTAAAGCTGCCACCTGGCAGGTATTTTACCAGCAGGCCGGTAAAAAATTGGTTCAAGGGCAATGTAAGTCTATGGAGACAGTAGGATGGCCGGTATTTTTTTTGTAGGAATGGTGGCAACCCTTGACGTTGGCCTTCAACTAAATATGGACGAGCTGCTGCAACAGTAGCATTATCAGTGGGACCCAACATGCATGCATCACACGGGATCATCTTACATGCCTAGTAAGGCATAGTTGCCAATAGCCGATCATAGACCAACCTCGGATGGCAATTGAACCAAGATCTCGAATAAAACTCAGCCGAAGCAGTAGCACCACCAATAAAATGTATGTAAAAAAACAACTGCATGTAAAAAATTTTAAATAATATTAATACCAATAAAAAAAAAATAAAAAAAAAAATGGGCAAACAGCCAAAAATATTTTAAATTGTGATGTTGGGAGAAGGGGGAGAATATCCGCAGCCTTCCCTCCCAGTTCCAGGGTGACGAGACGACAATGGAGACTGGGAAACATTTTTTCGATAATCTGCAGCTAGAGAAACTCAAGGCCACACTGTGCAGACTATCACACAATAGAGTACTGCTTAATAAATGGGTAACAGCAGACTGCACGTGGCACTCATCTCCTGGCGAATACGTACAGGAGAGTTCTGGATCAGACGGACGCGCATTAACCCTTTTCGAGTGCTTTACATTGAGCACACCTCGGGGAATAAAATATATACTAATGGACGGATTACATACACACGTCCATTAAAATACGACCGTTCAAAAGTTTGGGTTAACTTAGGAATTTCCTTATTTTCCATGAAGATTTACATCAAAAACGAGTTGCAAAAATTAGTAGAAAAAAAAAAACACAAGAGGTTACAAAGGCTGGAAATAATGATTTTAATTCAAATTATAATAGTGTCCTGCAAACTTTGCCTCCATTTGCAGCTTCACAGACATCTGGCACTATTTCCAGATACAATAGTATTTACAACTTTACAAACACCTACACTGGATTTATGAGCAGTTATAGGTTATTTTAAATATTACAAATAGCATTTTTTTATTTTTTATTTTTTTTTAACCAAAAACAAGGACATTTCTAAGTTACACCAAATATTAGATTATAAGGATTGTCAGTACATTGTGCAACAATTATTTTATACTATGGGAAATTTACACACACAAAAAATAACTTTCTACAATCCTGTCATCAAAAATAACAACTGACAGCAGGTTTTTAAAAACACTAATGTGTCATAAAATAAATAAAAACAAATAAAACACCAACGGCTTTATGCATGAAAGAGAATTTACAAGAGAATTTCAATTTTCGGCCAGAGCAGACGAGTTGAAAAAAATTCTCCCATTCAGCGGAAGTCCATCTTTTATGAATAAAGCGATGAATAAGCGACAGCTTCTCCATTGGTCATGTGAAAGGAAGGAATTCTGGGACAGCATTCTAAAAGTGATGTCATCCCATCAGTTTACCATGGTGACTGGAGTTTTTTTTTTTTGTTTTTTTAATAAAAATAGTAACATTTGCCCTCAAAATCCTAGATAGATACATTTCAAGGAATAAGAAAAAAAAAAAAAATCAAACCAAAGAAAAACAAAACAAAAAACAACCTGAATTAGGTGTTCTTGTACCCCACCTGCATCCTTCAACCCAAATCTCTCCTCCAAAAGATGGAATGTGACAAGAAAGGGTTCTAGGTGCCAGTCTCACTATGGAGACCAAGGGAATGTTCCTGCTGATGACATCACTTCTAGAACTTGGCCCCAGAATTCCTTTCTTACACACGACAGCATGAGCTACTTCACCCTGCCACACGGGGCGCCCTTTCACAGCTACAGCTGAGGTTCCCATGTTTTATGGAAGTGGCGCTAGCGGAGCAGCCTCTCACTGCACCGCAGCGATTCTGAGAAAGTTGCGTCATGCCAGTAGCTGGTGGATGGGTTACCCTTTCACTTAGGGCACACACAAAAAAAAAAAAAAAACTCTTCTTAAAGCAACAACAAAATAAAAATAATTTTAGAAAAATATTTTTTTCATGGGGGTGGGAATTATATTCGACTAGGCAAAGGGGTCACGGAGCTTGTGTAAGGGGTGTGATCCCCGTCACCACTGTTTTCCTGCTCAGCAGAAAGTGACAATTCATCGTTTAAGGAGAAATGTTTATAGAAAGACAGCTGCTAGGGAGAGAGCATCTTGACACAAACAAACAAAAAATATATTACAAAAGCAGATTAATGGTTACAGAATGATCTGTGGAATTACAATGGAAACAAAATAATAAAATATTATATATTTCTATACACACACACACACCCCACCCGCAAAGTAGTCAGGGTATCCATATCACACACACAAAAAAATCTATAAGAAACACAAAAGAGCAGGGGAGAGAGCAAACCAGGGGCCCTTCCATCCACCATGTAAAAAAATAAAATAAAACCCATTATGTATGTTTTTGCTAACAGGATTAGGGAACAAGGAGTGGATCTCTCAACGCACAGCAAGAAAGACGCAGTTTACAGAGAAGAATTAGAACAGGAAGAGTAATAAGGTTATAATGCATTACAGTGACATCACCCTACGCAGCACTGCACTGGTTAACACTTTCTGCGCCAGAGGGGTGGAAATTGAGCTGCACTCCCCCCTGTGCTGTAAAACCAGAGAGAGGAGAGTTTAAAAAAAAAAAGGGGGCTCTGCCACCTAAACATTGTGCTGCAAATGGGGATAATGACAAGCAATCAATCAATCTATACATTGCATTAGCAGGAGAACAAGCCGGTCACGCTCCCCAATTGTCCCGTTTTCGGCAGGGACAGTCACCGGCTAACCCTTCGATGTCCCAGTCCTGCAGAGGAGAACCAGTTGCCCCATCCAGTCTGCACCTATTATATATATATATATATTTTTTTTTTTTATATATATTTTTGCCTAATTAGTCCCTGGTCATTTAATATATCCAGGAGAGCCTTATACCGATCCCATGCATGCTTCACTGTAGTAACAGCTACCATTTCTGCTGGAAGAAGAAAACATTTTGCGCAGATGACGCGTGCATGGCCGCGCAGTCTGAACATATGCACAGATTACGGGATTTTGTCCTGTGTCTCCAGTATATGACAGCACCGTGGTGCTTGATATGCAAATGAACCATTTCTGTGTGATTTGCATACTGGACAGCATGGATATGTCACAGAGAACCAGCGTTCAGACACATCCGTCTCCTAAGCGATGCATTTACTTACAGTTCTGTAAACATAACGTACAGATTCTTTTCAAGGCGTGCAGTCAGTCGCACTAAATGTTCTACACACACACACACACACACACACACACGCCCTGCTCTACTCTAAATGCCGAAGCAGTTTTTGGGATATTAGGAGTCACACGAGGGACGAGCTTCATGGTTACAGTTACATAATTCTGGGCTGCATGCCAATCGCCAGGAAGGATTAAACAAATAAAATAAAATCTATCATCTTCACCGATCGGGTTAGTGATAAAGACAGTTCGTTAGTGAACTGCAAGTGTTTTATCTGATTAAAACAGCAACAAGACCAACCATGCTGTCTGTCCAAAGCTGGGAAACAACAGTGCTCACAGCAGGTATTTACTGGGGGGGTCTGCCATAGACCATCTAATAATGTTCTGTAAGAAATACAAAATACATTACACACACACACAACCAGTGACAGGCAAAGAAATACAAACACACACAACCATCGACAGGCAAAGAAATACAAACACACACACACACACACACACACCCAGGGAAAGGCAAAGAAATACAAACACACACACACACACACCCACACACACACACCCAGGGAAAGGCAAAGAAATACAAACACACACACACACCCAGGGAAAGGCAAAGAAATACAAACACACACACACAACCAGGGAAAGGCAAAGAAATACAAACACACACACACACACAACCAGGGAAAGGCAAAGAAATACAAACACACACACACACACAACCAGGGAAAGGCAAAGAAATACAAACACACACACACACACAACCAGGGAAAGGCAAAGAAATACAAACACACACACACACACAACCAGGGAAAGGCAAAGAAATACAAACACACACACACACACACAACCAGGGAAAGGCAAAGAAATACAAACACACACACACACACAACCAGGGAAAGGCAAAGAAATACAAACACACACACACACAACCAGGGAAAGGCAAAGAAATACAAACACACACACACACAACCAGGGAAAGGCAAAGAAATACAAAATCACACAACCAGGGACAGTCGCCCAAAGTGAGGAGTAAGAGGAAGAGTGCAGGTATTGTACATTCCCGGATCATCAATGGACTCCTAGCACACATGTGTGTAAAGACAAAAGGAGATCACTAAACAGTCCAGACGGCCGCTGACATCAATGTTCTCCTGACGTAGTCCTCTATTTGCCTTCAGTTGCTAGGATTCAATACACTGGTTCACCTTGATGCTGGCAAATTGGAAAGGCTTCGATGGAGAATTATTTATTTTTTATATTCTAAAGAAGAAAAAAAAAAAAAAGATCTACAGACAGACACACACACACACACACACACCTAACAGAGGTGTGCTAGAGGTTTTTAAACTGATTTCATTATGAGATTATCGTAGCTATGCGTAATTAAATGGATTGCATAATAGGGGGAAAGGAGCTTCAAGGAACGGAGAAGAGAATTTCAAACTGAAGGCTAAAGTTGCAGATCATTAATACCGTCTATGTACAGTATGCTCAGCACTGTGCGCAGGCAGCATTAATACTGTCTATGTACAGTATGCTCAGCACTGCGCGCAGGCAGCACTGTGTCTGTCCCGGCATTAATACCGTCTATGTACAGTATGCTCAGCACTGCGCGCAGGCAGCATTGTGTCTGTCCCGGTATTAATACTGTCTATGTACAGTATGCTCAGCACTGTGCGCAGGCAGCATTGTGTCTGTCCGGCATTAATACTGTCTATGTACAGTATGCTCAGCACTGTGCGCAGGCAGCATTGTGTCTGTCCGGCATTAATACTGTCTATGTACAGTATGCTCAGCGCTGTGTGCAGGCAGCATTGTGTCTGTCCCGGCATTAATACCGTCTATGTACAGTATGCTCAGCACTGTGCGCAGGCAGCACTGTGTCTGTCCCGGCATTAATACCGTCTATGTACAGTATGCTCAGCACTGTGCGCAGGCAGCATTGTGTCTGTCTCGGCATTAATACGGTCTATGTACAGTATGCTCAGCAATGCGCGCGGGCAGTTTGCTTGTGTCCCGGCATTAATACTGTCTATGTACAGAATGCTCAGCACTGTGCGCAGGCAGCATTGTGTGTGTCCCGGCATTAATACAGTCTATGTACAGTATGCTCAGCACTGCTCGCAGGCAGCATTGTGTCTGTCCCGGCATTAATACTATGTACAGTATGCTCAGCACTGCGTGCAGGCAGCATTGTGTCTGTCCCAGCATTAATACCGTCTATGTACAGTATGCTCAGCACTGTGCGCAGGCAGCACTGTGTCTGTCCCGGCATTAATACTGTCTATGTACAGTATGCTCAGCACTGCGCGCAGGCAGCATTGTGTCTGTCCTTGCATTAATACCGTCTATGTACAGTATGCTCAGCACTGCGCGCAGGCAGCACTGTGTCTGTCCCGGCATTAATACTATGTACAGTATGCTCAGCACTGTGCGCGGGCAGCACGGTGTCTGTCCCGGCATTAATACCGTATATGTGCAGTATGCTCAGCCGTGCGCACAGGCAGCATTGTATTTGTATTTGAACATTGTAGGTTTAAAAGTGAAGAATTGAGTTGACACCTGGTATCAGTACCAGGGAAACTCTGGCTACTCCACACCTTTTCATCCCAGAAGCAAAGTACACAATGTTGGCAAGTATGCATCCAGTCCTGTCTATTGAGCCACATCTCCAGCCCTTTATGGAGCATTGCTGGACATCCCATAATCACCAACGTCACTTACTCCACCTTTATGCTCCCTGAACACCACGCCGGCTGTATGAAGAGGCTCCTTCATGTAAGACTCCCAAACGGAGGTGATCAATAGCCATTAGAGCACACACATGAATTATACAGCACTGCACGCAGCCGCGCAGGAACTTCTGGGAAATCTTTGTTCCGAGAACTTGCGGGCACCGCGGTTTGCATCATGCAGGAATGCATCAAAACAGGAGACTAATGATACAGAGCACAATATATTATATAGAAAAATAAAAAACACGATTCAAAAGCTTAAAAATTGGAGAATTATAGATCAAAAAGGATTTCAGTTAATCATTAATATTATTATTACCATTATTAATATTACAGGACTGGGTAATGTAACAGGAAGGATACATTCCAATAGTCTCTGGTTTTAAAGTGCACTCATGGAAGGTATTTCAGGGCACTCATTTTATCTAGTTCGGAAGGATGAAGGCTGAGAGTTGAACCTGCGATTCTGGGGGTTGAACAGATTCTACCAGTGGCATAACTATACAGGGGTCGCTGCTGCGAACCGGCATGCCACTCTGGGGGGGCGACACATGCTTCCACTGCAGAGCATGCAGAGTGGCAGCTGGTTAATAAAGAAATAAAAATGTAAAATGCGTTGGTGGGATTACATGAGAGCAATGGGCTGTGCTGGTGCAGATCCATTCACCTCTACGCGGTGCTGCATGCGGGATAACAACAACAACAAAAAAAACATATGCCAGAGAGCTGTCCCTCAGCTGGCCATGGATAATGATGTTACATCTTTACAAACTCAATATAAAAAAAACAAACAAAAAAAAACCACCAGTAACTTTCTCCCAAAAATAAAATGTATTAATTGATAGTACCAGGTATAGTGACATTTGAGACAGAGAGGGAATTGTACACACTTACGTAAAAAGAAATAAAATAAGCACAGAATTTGCCGCACACATTCTGCTCTAATGCACGCATGATCACAAATATCAGGGGATACATTTCCTACGGTGAAACCATTGTATTTACGTAAAATCGTAGGGTCGTAGCAACCAACTTCCAGGGTCTCACGTAACGTTACACAATTCTTATTTATTTAGAAAAATAAAATATATATAATATTTGTAAAGGCGCAAGCCCAGTGCATTGAACCTTCTTGTTTAAACCAGTCAGTATGGTCTAAAGGCCTTGGTCTGAAAGGGTTAAAAAAAAAAAAAAAAAGGTCTAAAAAACATTGTCAGAGGCACTGATGACATGCGGGCTCTCAGTTCCTCTTTCTTTTTAGGAGGGGGGGGGCGGCATGGTGTTTGTGGGATTGTGATATAAGCTCATTCATACAAACATTTTCTTCAATGACTTATATACACATTTATTTTGTGTATTCGGACAAATATATATATATATATATATATATATATATATATATATATATATATATATATATATATATATATATATATATAAATAAATTATTTTTTTTTATTATTATTTTTTTTTAGATTCCCTAATTTTTTGGCTCTCCACCCAAACAATTTATTTTTTAACTTTCTTTTTGCGGCACTGTTCGCGTTTGTCCCCCCAAATTTTTTTTTTTTAAATAAAATCAGAATATACAGTCAAATTTATATTTATGGAGCAGAGTACCCAAAAGGGGGGGGGGGGGGGGTAAATGGTGAAATAAATCAGTATCAAATTTAATTTTAACTCACTCTTCTTTAAAATCAGGGTCATTTATTGTGAAATAGTTTGTGGATTAACATTTCATAAAATTGTATGCGATAATTACTACAAAATCTAATCTTAACGTCTTACACTCTGCCAAGAAAAGTCATTCACGTCTTGTCCAGCTACTGTAAACAGTATCATCTGATCACCAAAAATCACTTTGTTGATTTACTCAACAGTTTGTCTCATACAACCTCCAACTCCTTCAAATCTGTTTTGGAACATCTGCAGGATGAAAGCCATAAAAGGGGGGGGGGGGGGTTTAAGTAAAAAGACTGAGATAGTCCATAAATGATATCTTATGGGGGGTTTTAGGACATTTCCGACCTGTGCAGCACTACTCTCATTTTATGGCGAGTTTTTTCACACATCATTAACTAAGACTGAAATATTACTGCTCGCTTGAGCTATAACAATGGGGGATAGAGAGAGGGTTATAAATAAACTGACATTAGCACCCTGACGCACTACACAAGCGATCGCTTCTCGCAAGAAGAAAAAAAAAGTTTGCGTTCAAACAGCACTGATATGGGCTCAAAGCAGCAATGATTGGAACAAAAATTACAACCTAATAAAATACTTTCCCAGAAATAGAGAACCTATACTTTGTGCTGAACATACCTCTAAGAAAGCTGCTTTGATGGTGAAACGCATCAGGTCTGCGTTTTGTTTTTTTGCTTTTAGTTGCACAGGACACACCTGATATTCCCCAGTATGAAGCGATTAGTGAATATTCATAACATTTTGATATTTTTTTTTTTTTTTTTGGTGCATTCGCTGCATATTTTTATTTTGAGTATTTTTTTCAGTTGTGGCAATATACTGTAATTATTTGTGTATATAAAACTAGATTTCAGACATCACTTGCCGCACATACCCACTGGATTTCAGACATCACTTGCCGCACATACCCACTAGATTTCAGACATCACTTGCCGCACATACCCACTGGATTTCAGACATCACTTGCTGCTTATACCCATTGGATTTCATATGATGGCCTTTAGAGCAAGCACAGTAGGGAATTTGCACAGTTTTTTGGGGGTTGGGGCTATGATCAGGGGACACCAATTAACAAATAACTTGGGCGCAAGACCCCAATTAGAAAGGTTAGAGGTCCTAAGAAATGAGTGAACATTGGTACAAGAGGCCGGCCTCCCAAAATCAGAGATTCCCCAGTCAGTAGAGCGGTCTATGAATACGAATACATGGTGCGTTGTAAAACGTACACTCCAATTATGTCTTTACATTTTTCTGATGGGAGGGAAACCAAACCTGCTCCAGGCCCATTTTTCCGCAAACCACAATTAACTCCTTTGTATAAAAAAAACAAAAAAAAACAAACATACAACATGTTGATAGTTACGATCAATGACAGGAGCTGACGATCCCTGGGGTCATGGGTCACAGACAGGGTTAAAGTGTCATTTACATGGACTCCATGGTTTCATATGCGACACAAGTAAACAGTGAAAAGGGGGAAATAAAGCTTCTCACCGACCTGTTTGACAAGACACTTTACTACAAAAAGCATCAAATGTAACACGTGAGACGCAGGAGACGGGTCTATATAACAGGTCTATTTAACCTCAGTGCCACAGACTGAACAGAAAAAATAACAAAAAAACAACAACATTTTTCATGAACCTGGAATCTTTAGACTGTAAGTTTCTCTGCGCAAACTCTTGAACTTCTGCAAGTGTATAAGAGTTATTTATTTCACGCGGTGCAGGTTGTGTTTTTTTTTTTTTTTTTCGCAAGGGCCAAAGAATATACTGGTGTTTTTACCAAATAGTATAAAAAATAAATTATAATGTAATGGTTACATATATTTTGTGGAAAAGAAGAATGTACAGTAAGTCTGTAATGGAATCACACAGGGGCCTGGTAAATTAAATTAAAGGAATAAGCAATGATCTGCTGACGAAAGTTCAAAAGACCTTTATCAAAAAGAAACAAAACATACTCTGTGCCCCCATTGATGCCTTGTGTGTTGTAAAATACAATGATTGTATATCAAAGAAAGGTTCAAAATAAAAAAAAAGTTATAAGAAAAGTAATAGGTGACCATATAATTGGAATAAAGACCCACCGTGCTTTTAAAAAAAGGCCGTTCCCCTGGCTTATTCTCTGCATGTTTTACAGGTGTTTAATATTTGTGAAAAACACGTATTTTTACTTTAATAATCTCCAGTCCCTACGCTGCTCTATAGTGTATCTTCTTTAAAAGGTTATGATCCAACCTAACATTGAATCAGTTCAGGAAGGGGTTAGGTTTAATTTAAGAAAAAAAAAAAACAGAATAAAAATCCAGGAGGCACAATATGCGGATTAAAAAGACAAAAATGACAAATAAGATTCCAGAAAAGAAATTAATCCTACATTTAAAATAATGAATCTCTAGGGGTTAAGATCGAGCTGTGCATTTGGCCGCGAGGTGAGTGACTGAATAAGACGACAAATTACTGCATGATAACATATTTAAAACGAGAGAAGCTATTACAGCTACAGACACGTGCCGTCTATACCCACTGGATTCCATATGATGGTCTTTAGGGCACAGAGTAGGGCATTTGCACAGTTATTTGGGGTTGGGGGTATGATCAGGGGTACACCAATTAATAACTTGGGTGTACAAAAAAAAAAAAAAGAAATAAAAAACATTGCTACTTGAACATTGTACTGTGAAAGAACACAATCACAAATTATCTATACAGGACTGTAAGCAAATGCAAAAATGAAGGATAAACAAAAAGGCGATTTAAATGTTTCTGTCTCCTGTGGATGACATCACCTCTGGCTTGATATGCAAATTGAATACTTTTCAAATAAAAAAAAAAACGTGTAATTTAAAAAACAAAAACCCAACTCAATCTCTGCAATTCTGTAACACAATGTATAGATGATTTTTCCCTCTCTACATTCACAGCACGAAACAATATTCAAGTAGCAGATTCCCTTTATCTTCTAAAAACTGTTTAATTTTTAGCATATAAACATATAGCCTTGAAACCATATGTCCCAGTCCTACAGAACTCACAACTATACCGAATTCTCGTAACAGCAGAGCTACATTTAAAAAAACAAACAAAAAAAAAAACAGATAATTCCCCCGTTCATCAATACCAATCATTTGCAAGGTCTCTCAAGAATAGTAACATTATCTCCCCCAACCGCTGGGAATACGCTCCATGAAATTACTACTCTCGGCATTAATTATTGATCTTCCACCTTATGTTTTGTATGATGTCCGTTCCTCTTGCAAGCTTGCTTAACTACGTGCCATTTTCATTTTTACCCTACTTTTTGGCAGTGAAAACCTAAACTTTTTATATTGAGCGTTTATAAAAATAAAAAATAAAAATGTAAATCAATAATTCCTTCCGTGAAAGAATGTCAATTTCCATTTCTTAGTGCAATCTATGCAACTTAGACAAGAGAAATATATGTTTTAATGTGTCACCTGCTTATGACATCATCTGTGGCTTGATATGCAAATGAACTACTTTTCAATTAGAATATCAAGCCACAGATAATGTTATAAGCAGAAGACACCAGACGCCTTTAAAACACACGTTTCTCTTATTTTATGCATTTCTACAGTCACAGTTTAAACAATGTTTGGATAGACAATCAATATCCATTAATCTCGCTCCCATCAGATATTATTCCAGCACTCTCACCTATTTAAGCTCCGAGTAGAGGTCGCCTCAATTTACCTTTTTTTTTTTTTTTAATTTTGTTAAAGAAATACACATCTAAAAAATGTGTAACAAATTGCAGACAAACTCAAGCCAAAGACATTTACAAGACTAGAAAAAAAAAAAAAAAAAAAAACACAAAACAGATTGTAGGATTTAACATTTGCAGAATGAATCTGGACATATGGTGCACATCGACACATTTTAAAAGTAGAATATTGCACCATATTAAAAACACAAAGCACTCAACAATCTGGCCTTCCGAAGGAAAACGTGCAAAACTTAATATGGGTAAAAAAAAAGTAGGGTAAAAATGAAAGAAACCAACAAATAAGCCCTGATTATGCAGTCATCTTTATTTAAACACATTTGCTGCATGCATGACTGGTTGTAGGTTCTCTGAAACAGGAAAAAAAACTATTTAGTCCAAACAAGCGCAAGCAGCTTAGATTCCTGCAGCTCTCACTCCAACTCCCATCAACATCAGTCTGGGACAGCCAAAGGGAAATATGTGGACCAAGTGTCATCTTCATGCATGCATCTCCCAGCGGCGCACAGAGCACAAACGCACACATAGGAATCCAATTGTAAAATAGCACTCTACAATTGAAAACCCCCCAAAAAACACCTTGTTCAATAAGTGTTTGAAATGACAAAACTAAAACTAAAATTATTGTACAAAATGTTCTTCTGCTCTACATATCCAACACATCCAGGACCAATCATATAGTGTACTTAATTAGCAACATTAAGAAAAAAAAAAGACCATTCATTTTTATTAAAATCACTAAATTTACAACCAGAATATGGAGACTTCTGACCTTGTGGTTTGTGTATTTAAAATCTATTTAATATATATATATTTGTTTTTAAAAAATGAAGAGCAAGAAGGGCAGCATCAAAGAGTTGTGATAGAGACAGGAAGCTAGTCTACTTTATGTGTTGCACAGCTATTTATGTACATGTGAAGATAGTGCAAGGATACCTTAATAGCGTTATATCTGTACAAGTGGCCCTGATATAGGCGACCAGGCCCTGGCTATAAGCGATGCCACAGACAGGATCAATACTAAACTGTAGGAGAGAGGTACTTATAGTTTATAGACTATCCAAGTAATAGTCTAATGAAAGTATTACTTTACTGAGAGGGTAGTGGATGTATGGAATAGTCTTCCAGTAGAAGTGGTAGAGGTTAATACAGTGAAGGAGTTTAAGCATGCGTGGGATAGGTATAAGGCTATCCTAGATATAAGATAAGGCCAGGGACTAATGAAAGTATTACTTTACTGAGAGTGTAGTGGATGCATGGAATAGTCTTCCAGTAGAAGTGGTAGAGGTTAATACAGTGAAGGAGTTTAAGCATGAGTGGGATAGGTATAAGGCTATCCTAGATATAAGATAAGGCCAGGGACTAATGAAAGTATTACATTACTGAGAGGGTAGTGGATACATGGAATAGTCTTCCAGTAGAAGTGGTAGAGGTTAATACAGTGAAGGGGTTTAAGCATGCATGGGATAGGTATAAGGCTATCCTAGATATAAGATAAGGCCAGGGACTAATGAATGTATTACTTTACTGAGAGGGTAGTGGATGTATGGAATAGTCTTCCAGTAGAAGTGGTAGAGGTTAATACAGTGAAGGAGTTTAAGCATGCATGGGATAGGTATAAGGCTATCCTAGATATAAGATAAGGCCAGGGACTGAAAGGGTCAGATAATTGGGGAGACAAGAATGGTTCTTATTTGCCAGGGGAACAGTCTAAGTTTTGTATGTCTAAAATAAAATGTATAGTTACACAGAAGACCTTTAAATTCTCTTCTACAAGAAATTACACTTCAGACACAGAAATGTGAAACAATAAAAGGAAAAAATAAATAAAATAAATGTGAAACAAATGAACAGAACCAAAAGCCAAAACCAAGCGAGGGGGGGGGGGGGGGGGGGGGCTGGGCGATAATGTTCAACATGTGTCAGACAGATTAATTGTGTAGACTGAAAGGTTAAAATTGGGGAGGGTCAGAAACAGAGAAATGTGCAGTCAGTGTGGTTTTAAGTCTGCACTGGAGATTCAGATACTATGAAGGCTGGTTCCATACTGTGACCTCTGACCTTAAAAGGGGGAACAGGTGACAGAAAGGGAAGGCAGTTAGACTTTCACCGCCCCCCAAAAAGAAACAAACATTAAAAAAAAAAAAAATGTTGTTTTCTCCTGGATCAGACAACTTTATTACAAACATTTTAACCAAAAAAAATGTTTTTGTTTTTTTTAAAAATATTGTTTATACTGTGAAAGAAGAACATATAAAATTGTATAAGATCTATACAACATGGTGTTGGAATAATTACAAAGAAAAATACATTTGTCTGTGGCGTCTCCTATTTATGACATCACTTTGTGGCTCAATATGAAGATTACACATTTCCAATTGAAAAATAGCTCATTTGCATTTCAAGCCATGGGAAAGGTCATCAACAAGGGACACCACAGACACACATCAAAACACACATTTTCTCCTAATTTAGCCATTTGCTGGCAATATTGCAAATACAATGTATAGATCTTTTTCAATCAATTTAATTTTTCTACATTCACACTATAACCATGCTAAGATGGACAGAGTCTCTTTAAAAGGAATAAGGGGGGGGGGGGGGGGTTACAAGAAATTGTGGATGTTTTGGAAGTTATCACTGGAGTCTCCTACTAACTAACTCAGTGAATGAGTCAAAATTACATAGAACAAGGGTAAAAGTGCTGAGAGAGTATAAAAAGTAACAATGGCCCTTTAACTTAAAAAAAAAATAAACTGATTATATACATTACACAATGATCACAAACAATGTTGTGAGTTAGCAGAACTGTAAGCAATGCATAGGTAAAGGGGGGCTAAGGTGTGTGTGGCGTCTCCTATTTATCACTTTGTTTATATGAATATAGTGCCATAAAAAGTAAAGTCATATAAACAGCAGATGTTGCACACACTGAAAAACACATTTTCCCTTTACACATGCCTGCGCAGTGAGGATATGTTGATACATTAACTGTGGGGCAAAGTTTAAAAAGTGGAGCAATCACCATGGAAACCGACAGAATGCTCCTGCTGGTTACATCACTTTTAGAACTTTGACCCAGAATTCACTTCCATGCATCGCTCACTACATGTCATTTTAATTCTCTATGGTTTACAAAAGCAATGTTTAAATGACAAGAGTCCTTTTAACATTTCTGCAACCAAAAGGCCCTCTGAGAGGTCCATTTGTTCACACGGTACCTATAAAACCAATTAAACAAGTTTAAAAATTAAAAAAAAAAAAAAAAAAAAAATCCACTTTTACAGCCTTACAAAACAGGAAATGCACCTACCAAAAAAAAAAAAAAAAAAAAGTTGGTTCAATTGACTGACATTTGAACCCAAAACATTATAGATAAAGGTCTCTTTAAATAGCTTGCAGCCAGGTGTGCACATACATATATTAACCCTCTAACTGGAGATTTAACTTAAATACAATTGTTTTGTTTGTTATATATTTGTATATATTTTAATGCATTTAAGAGAAATGTAAGGTTAGTAGTTAGCCTTCTGCTAAAAAAAAAAAAAAAAATCCACATGTAACAAATAACTTTTCTTATATGCATAAAAAATGTAAGTTTCAAGCAAGTTTTGAGTGTATAAAGCGAATATATATATATATATTTTTTTTTTTTTACAAAAATAATTGTTGGGCTTTAAGTAAGTGTCATGGCATAATTTATTTTATTCTAAAACTTGTATAATCAACAGTACATGTAAACAGGAGAGTAGAAAACAAACAGTCACAGAAACCTGCAAACTTACAGGGTTTTATAGTTACTTCCAAACCCAACGCATAGGCCTAATATTTATCTAAAGAAACATGTTATATTTATTTGTACAGATAAGACTTAGTTTTAAGATTTGATTAATCCAAGAAGAGTTGATTCTAAAAATTAATAGCTACAAAAAAAGTAACTCTTTACTCTGCATAAGAATAATATATTTCTGGGCCAGGATCCCTGGGACTAAAATTAATTCTCTGTCCACATTTTATACAGTAATCACAAACAAAATGTAAACAAAAACACAGTAAAAGCAACAGTATGTACAGTGTATTAAAAAGCATGTATTCTTGTCTGTAAGTAAATGTCAACTCAGAATAACACAAGGTTTACACACCAACAGCATACAATCAAAACACCAGAACCAACTGCCTGACACATCAAGCTCGGCTAAAAGTCAATGTATCCAAACCAAACAAATCTTCTTGGAAGGTGGGAGGGCTTGCATGACTGCAACAAGAAAAACAAGTGTATATGCAGCTACTGCTCCTCTGCTCAGACCAATTAGAGTACCCCCCCCTCCCCTCCTATCCTGCCAGGAGCAAAAGGCTTATTTGAAATTTCCAATCAAGTCCTAGTAAGAAACTTTGTTGCAAAAGACAAAATGTTTCATGAGTTTTGCAAAACAGACTTCCATTAAACACTGCAAAAAGTCTTCATTCAAACACACAAACATGCATATAGAGGAGCAGCAGCCCCTCCATGTAAGGGGGTCCTGGGGTTACCTGCTCTCTGGAGATGCAAGGCAGGGAAGGTCTCCTGGACATCTTGCCACTTCCATAGAAATTTGTAGAGGTCTCTCCAAGGGACACACAGCTGGATCTCCTCCTGGGTCTGATCACAGGCACCTTTTCCTCCACCAGTGAGCTCTTGGGGCTAGCCTCCTTAATGTGAAAGAAATGGCAGAAGCCCAGGGCTAGCAGGGAGCCAGTGAGTCCCACCAGGCAGGCCACCAGGGCTCTGAGGGCTTGGGGCAAGGAAGTGAGGCTAGTGATAGCCAGGGACCAGACCAGGCTGGAGAAGATCAGCACTAGCACACTGGGCTTCAGCCGGAGAGCCTTGTACAGAGTCAGGAGCCCCACAAAGACCAAGACCCCCAGTAACCTGGCCAGGAGGTGAGGCAGGAGCAGGGCCCCCAGCAAGTCCCCACAGTAGCAGCACACAGGCAGGGCCAGGGGCCACAGCCCCCCACCTGCCTCCCTGGGGGATCTGGCCAGGTAACAGGTCAGGAAGAAGAAGGCGCAGCCCAGGCTGAAGAGGGGGCTCAGGGCGTGAGAGAAGCCCACCAGGAAGGAGTGGGGGGTCCTGAGTACGGCCCAGCCCACCCCACTGCCCAGCACAGAGAGCGCTGCAGCTCCGGCGGGGGAGCAGCATAGGGAACACAGAGCCCCCCGCGGGGGGTCCGGCCGGACGGGGGTGACGCAGCCCCTCACATAGCCATTCCTGGGCCCCTCGGAGGGCTTCATGCTGGCTTCTTCCCCGGGAGCCCCAGGGGGAAGCTCATGTCCGCGGACCCCCCATGGGCTGACACTCGCCTGGCTCTGTATGTGCACTTCAACGAGCGCCCGAATCCGGGTGAGACAGAGACAGACTGAGCCAGAGTGAGAGAGAGAGTGCACCTCCCTGCTCCCTCCCTCCCTCCCCACTATATCAGCAACTTCCTCCAGGGGCAGGACCTGCCCCCCTCTACTGCCCCAGCACACACTCTGCCCCCCTCCCTCCCCACTATATCAGCAACTTCCTCCAGGGGCAGGACCTGCCCCCCTCTACTGCCCCAGCACACACTCTGCCCCCCTCCCTCCCCACTATATCAGCAACTTCCTCCAGGGGTAGGACCTGCCCCCCTCTACTGCCCCAGCACACACTCTGCCCCCCTCCCTCCCCCCACTATATCAGCAACTTCCTCCAGGGGCAGGACCTGCCCCCCTCTACTGCCCCAGCACACACTCTGCCCCCCTCCCTCCCCCCACTATATCAGCAACTTCCTCCAGGGGCAGGACCTGCCCCCCTCTACTGCCCCAGCACACACTCTGCCCCCCTCCCTCCCCACTATATCAGCAACTTCCTCCAGGGGCAGGACCTGCCCCCCTCTACTGCCCCAGCACACACTCTGCCCCCCTCCCTCCCCCCACTATATCAGCAACTTCCTCCAGGGGCAGGACCTGCCCCCCTCTACTGCCCCAGCACACACTCTGCCCCCCTCCCTCCCCCATCTATATCAGCAACTTCCTCCAGGGGTAGGACCTGCCCCCCTCTACTGCCCCAGCACACACTCTGCCCCCCCCCTCCCTCCCCACTATATCAGCAACTTCCTCCAGGGGCAGGACCTGCCCCCCTCTACTGCCCCAGCACACACTCTGCCCCCCTCCCTCCCCCCACTATATCAGCAACTTCCTCCAGGGGCAGGACCTGCCCCCCTCTACTGCCCCAGCACACACTCTGCCCCCCTCCCTCCCCCCCCCACTATATCAGCAACTTCCTCCAGGGGCAGGACCTGCCCCCCTCTACTGCCCCAGCACACACTCTGCCCCCCTCCCTCCCCCCACTATATCAGCAACTTCCTCCAGGGGTAGGACCTGCCCCCCTCTACTGCCCCAGCACACACTCTGCCCCCCCCCCCCTCCCTCCCTCCCCACTATATCAGCAACTTCCTCCAGGGGCAGGACCTGCCCCCCTCTACTGCCCCAGCACACACTCTGCCCCCCTCCCTCCCCCCACTATATCAGCAACTTCCTCCAGGGGCAGGACCTGCCCCCCTCTACTGCCCCAGCACACACTCTGCCCCCCTCCCCACTAAATCAGCAACTTCCTCCAGGGGCAGGACCTGCCCCCCTCTACTGCCCCAGCACACACCCTGCCCCCCTCCCTCCCCCCACTATATCAGCAACTTCCTCCAGGGGCAGGACCTGCCCCCCTCTACTGCCCCAGCACACACTCTGCCCCCCTCCCTCCCCCCACTATATCAGCAACTTCCTCCAGGGGCAGGACCTGCCCCCCTCTACTGCCCCAGCACACACTCTGCCCCCTCCCTCCCCCACTATATCAGCAACTTCCTCCAGGGGCAGGACCTGCCCTCCTCTACTGCCCCAGCACACACTCTGCCCCCCTCCCTCCCCCCACTATATCAGCAACTTCCTCCAGGGGCAGGACCTGCCCCCCTCTACTGCCCCAGCACACACTCTGCCCCCCTCCCTCCCCCCACTATATCAGCAACTTCCTCCAGGGGCAGGACCTGCCCCCCTCTACTGCCCCAGCACACACTCTGCCCCCCTCCCTCCCCCCACTATATCAGCAACTTCCTCCAGGGGCAGGACCTGCACCCCTCTACTGCCCCAGCACACACTCTGCCCCCTCCCTCCCCCCACTATATCAGCAACTTCCTCCAGGGACAGGACCTGCCCTCCTCTACTGCCCCAGCACACACTCTGCCCCCCTCCCTCCCCCCCCCCACTATATCAGCAACTTCCTCCAGGGGCAGGACCTGCCCCCCTCTACTGCCCCAGCACACACTCTGCCCCCCTCCCTCCCCCCACTATATCAGCAACTTCCTCCAGGGGCAGGACCTGCCCCCCTCTACTGCCCCAGCACACACTCTGCCCCCCTCCCTCCCCCCACTATATCAGCAACTTCCTCCAGGGGCAGGACCTGCCCCTCTCTACTGCCCCAGCACACACTCTGCCCCCCTCCCTCCCCACTATATCAGCAACTTCCTCCAGGGGCAGGACCTGCCCCCCTCTACTGCCCCAGCACACACTCTGCCCCCCTCCCTCCCCCCCTATATCAGCAACTTCCTCCAGGGGCAGGACCTGCCCCCCTCTACTGCCCCAGCACACACTCTGCCCCCCTCCCTCCCCCCACTATATCAGCAACTTCCTCCAGGGGCAGGACCTGCCCCCCTCTACTGCCCCAGCACACACTCTGCCCCCCTCCCTCCCCCCATATATCAGCAACTTCCTCCAGGGGTAGGACCTGCCCCCCTCTACTGCCCCAGCACACACTCTGCCCCCCTCCCTCCCCCCACTATATCAGCAACTTCCTCCAGGGGCAGGACCTGCTCCCCTCTACTGCCCCAGCACACACTCTGACCCCTTCCTTCTCCCGCCATATCAGCAACTTCCTCCAGGGGCAGGACCTGCCCCCCTCTACTGCCCCAGCACACACTCTGCCCCCCTCCCTCCCCCCACTATATCAGCAACTTCCTCCTGGAGCAGGACCTGCCCCCCTCTACTGCCCCACCACACACTCTGCCCCCCTCCCTCCCTCCCCACTATATCAGCAACTTCCTCCAGGGGCAGGACCTGCCCCCCTCTACTGCCCCAGCACACACTCTGCCTCCCTCCCTCCCCACTATATCAGCAACTTCCTCCAGGGGCAGGACCTGTCCCCCTCTTCTGACCCACATACCACCCTCCACTGGCCCTCTGTTCTGCATTTACATAATCTGCCCGCTATTTTGCCCCCTCCACATATCATATCACAGCACCTACCCCATTTACCACCTCCAAATACCCACTGTACTACCCTCACCCAGTTATATTATCTAACTTCCTCCAGGAGCCAGACCTGCACACATACCCCCCCTACTGCCCATTCCCAATTATACAATCTAACCACTAGACATTAGCAGAATGTCCACTAGAGGCAGTAGCTGACCCCCACTATTGCCCCACCATAATTTCTGATCAATACAATGACATCACCTTGTGGCTTGATTCATGAAAGACTGAACTGCATGGAATTGACAAGAGAATTTCAAACTTAAGGCCAAAGTAGCAGAGTTGGAAAAATTCTGCAGGTCCAATTTTCCAACTAATCTTGCACTGCCTTTCTCAATTCTGCCAATACTTACAATGTATAGATCAATTTATATTCTCTACATTCACAGTATAAAAAATATTGAAAATGATCTATACACCGTGTTAGTGGAATTGCAAGTAAATACCTAAATTAGTGTTTAGAATCTTTGCTCTGTATAGCTCTATCAGGGGACAGACATGTTGTTAGAATCTTTGCTCTGTATAGCTCTATCAGGGGGCGGACATGTTGTTTAGAATCTTTGCTCTGTATAGCTCTATCAGGGGGAGGACATGTTGTTTAGAATCTTTGCTCTGTATGGCTCTATCAGGAGGTGGACATGTTGTTAGAATCTTTGCTCGGTATAGCTCTATCAGGGGGCAGACATGTTGTTTAGAATCTTTGCTCTGTATAACTCTATCAGGGGGCAGACATGTTTAGAATCTTTGCTCTGTATAGCTCTATCAGGGGGCAGACATGTTGTTTAGAATCTTTGCTCTGTATAGCTCTATCAGGGGGCAGACATTGTTTAGAATCTTGGGACAGATGGGAAGATCAAACCCAAGATTATAAACAACATGTCCGCCCCCTGATAGAGCTGGAAAGTAAAACTGACAGGGGCTAAGACCTATGAGAGGTATGATAGATTAATGTCTATCATGCACTCGCTCATGCCCAGCTGCACTGGCAGACAGAAGACAACCAACCCCGCAAGGTGACACACTGAGTAACGATAGCCGATCGAGTATCCGAATCATAGGTGCGACTGGTTTGTGCTTTGAACTTGTCAGTCTGGTGTGAAATCCTAGTCACTGACCAGACAATACACAAGTGATAAAAACCAGACATCAGCTGTAACAATTTATAGAAGTGAAGGAAGAGCTTACTGTGCTGACATTCCGACCAATCAGAACACAGCTAAATTCCAAACCATGGTCACATGATACACTAATGGCTGCCTCCATGTCTGTGCATATTTTATGGGACAATAAGAATCACATCAGCCAAGTTCTGTAACTTTCCCTTATACCTGTACTCCCACGTAAGTGAGATTATAGGGACGGGCGACCTAAACACTGCTTATACTCTAATTGTAGAGAACAAACAGTGATGGAAAAGGATATATACATTGTGTTAGCAGAATTGGCGCAAATGCATAAACCAGCTATTAAACATGTCTGTAATGTCTTGTGTCTATGACATCACCTGTGCTAATTTTCAATGGGAAATGTGTAATTTGCTTATGAAGCCACAAGGTGATGTCATAAGCAGGAGCCGCCAGACATATACATTTTTTTATTCTCTACATTTAGACTCTAAGCAATGCTGACAGAGTCCTGTTAAATGATCATGGTAGCCATATTGGTTTAACAACGCTACATGAGTTCCAGACTATTCACATTCTCCTTTATCGGGGTTGGGGCTTTACTTGGCGGCCAAGGTTTCCCAGACAGGAATTCTGACTTTATTTGAGTGATTGTCGAGTGCTGTTTCTCAACATGGTCAATCTTAACTTGCGAAACACAGTTCCCTAAGCCGCCTCCTCCTCCGGCTCCTCCTCCTCCGCCTTCTCCTCCTCCTCCGGCTCCTCCTCCGCCTCCTTCTCCTCCTCCTCCGCCTCCTCCTCCTCCTCACACTTTTAGTTTGTATTTTTAGTTTGATTTTCCAAAGTATTTGCTATTTCATAGTGAAGCAGTTAAAGGCTCTACTCAATACAGAGGGAATTACAGGGAATTGACAAGTGAATTTAACACTTTAGGCCAATTTAACCGAGCTGGAAAATTCCTCCAATGCAACTGAATGGTAGAATTTTTCCAACTCAGTTTAGCCTTAAGTTTGAAATTCCCGTCTCAATTCTCTGCAAGAACTGAATATATGTTGTCTTTGTTAGCACAGGACCCTCTACCTTCCCCTCTTCTTGCAATGTAGGGTCTTTCACCATTTAGTTTCCACTGGCAGACATTACGGTCATTGCTCTATGAGAGAACAAATATTACCCCCTCCCAGCTATCTGGCTCTACCCGGGACAGTCTCGAATCATGACCGGTCTGAAAATCTCACCAAACAGCAGCACAGGGGCATGATAGAGGAATAATGAGATATTTGGGAAATAAAAACCGGGGAGTCTGATATGTAGAAGAGGCACATGCATGTGAAAAGGTCAGATATAATCCGGAAATGAAATAAGTGCATTGCCTTCTGGGTAAAAGCAACAAGGATGACTGACCAAAATGCATTTCTACTTTTTATTTTATTTCTATTTTTTTAATTTGCATTGTTTGCACACATAATGTTATGCATTGGAAGCACAGAAACTAGGAGCAGGCTAGTAGATGTTTACCCTGGGGGTCAAATTAACAGAGCTGCCCCCCCCAGCTTAGAGCATCCTCAGAAATATGTTTGACGCATGCAGGCTAACCAATTGACTAATATGACAAGTTCGATAAAAAACAGAGGGGCTGGATGCAAAGCACATAGAGGAAGCAAAGAAATGATCAAACCAAACTGTAGAAATTCACATCAGCCCCTAGTGGTCATCTTTGGGATTGGACATTCCAGAAAAGGCCACTGAACTAAATTATTTAATGATACCTACCAGCCCCATATAAAGGAAAACCAACATACTCATATAGCTGGACACATATTAAAATGACCTAAACCAGTTGACACACTATAAGGTCTCTCACATCATATCCTCAATGACATATGAAGCCCAGCCAGCATTTTTAGGGATAATATTTATATATTGAAAGGAACGAGCAGCAAAGCAAAGTCTTGGTTTTACAAAGTTACTCGTTTTATGCTTTTTTGGTCTGCAGTAAAAATAATCCAAATCTTTTTCCAATTTCTTGTAGGACTGTGAGACTTTTTGCAGCATTAGTTGAGCAGTTAAAAAAAAAAGAAAGAATGAAAGCAGTATGTTCCAGCCCCCTTGCTCAGTTTCACAGGAGCTGTGTGTACAGCTGTACGTTCAGAGCTGAGCACAATGGAAGTAATGGGAGAAGCACTGAGGAGAACCACCTATCTCTGTTAAACTTGCCTAATTTATTCTTTTGGCTTCTAGGACTAAAAGGGGGGTGGTGCCACGTGATTTTCTGTGACCCCTGGGAGCTATAACTTCCCTAGCACAGATACCATGTGCCTGCAACTCAAGTATCCTCTCTTAGTCTGTGTATGTCTCTTAGACAGAACATTTATTAAAAACTTTGTGCCGCAAGGTGTGTCTCAGTGTGGTGAATTTACAAGAAACTCAATGCAAACCAGACCTAAATAGCCTATTTTGCCCCCTTCAGCTATTAATTCCTGATATTTGCAGTTCAGTTGTCAGTTCACTGTTTAGTTTTGCCTTAGTATTCACTCTCATGGGGCTGGGCTCCTAAAATCCCTAATGCTGGCTCCTTACTCTGGTTTTTCCATAGAACTCTATGACGGATCCATTTGCCTGGCTCCTAAAATCCCTAATGCTGGCTCCTTACTCTTGTTTTTCCATAGAACTCTATGGCGGATCCATTTGCCTGGCTCCTAAAATCCCTAGTGCTGGCTCCTTACTCTTGTTTTTCCATAGAACTCTATGGCGGATCCATTTGCCTGGCTCTTAAAATCCCTAGTGCTGGCTCCTTACTCTTGTTTTTCCATAGAACTCTATGGCGGATCCATTTGCCTGGCTCCTAAAATCCCTAGTGCTGGCTCCTTACTCTTGTTTTTCCATAGAACTCTATGGCGGATACATTTGCCTGGCTCCTAAAATCCCTAGTGCTGGCTCCTTACTCTTGTTTTTCCATAGAACTCTATGGCGGATCCATTTGCCTGGCTCCTAAAATAAATAAATAACACTAAGCCCCATTCTCCCCCCCCCCCCCCCCCCCCCCGGTTCTCATATTGCTTCTACTGTAAATGTAGTGAATGAAAAATGATCTATACATAGAGGTTTATGAAAGGGTATGAAAAAGGCGGATTCGCTATTTGTTATATATAGGGCTGGTGCCTTTTATAACTCCTGACCTCGGCGGAGATCCCCCCGACGCTTTCAAACGCCTGATTTTTTTATCCATTGGCTGCAATTCTGCTAACACAATATATAGATCATTTTTCATCATTTTTGTATTCTCTCTATTCACAGGGTAAAG
The DNA here is from genome assembly GCA_036172795.1 of Pelodytes ibericus. Lineage (NCBI taxonomy): Eukaryota > Metazoa > Chordata > Amphibia > Anura > Pelodytidae > Pelodytes > Pelodytes ibericus. Next base: position 4,538,314 of record CM069863.1, on the reverse strand, counting down.
TCAAGATTAACCGTATTTCGAAAGACACAGATGTGGGCTTACTGGCGCTGCGTCACTTTCTATGCTGCCTTTATACATGACATGCACTTATGTTCCCAACATATATCTTGATAGTTACTTGTGAGTTTGCTGTCCGCTCTGCCTCAGAGCTGAGGCAGAGCCTGTCAGGAGGATGGGCGCATGCTGAAAGTGTCCCCAATCATATGCATGGTATAAGAAGACTATATAAAAAGTTTAGTTGTTCCACGTTTCTCCTGTAGTTTAATGTTGAGAATAATTTCACACAGTGTCCCAAAAAAATCCCATCTTCTGAAACTGCAAATAACGATTAATAAACTTAGTGATGTTGCCACAGCAACAGTCCCGCCCGTCTCTCACAGCCCCTCTTTATTGGATGTATTTAGAGGGCTTTTTGTGTTCCTCTTCTTTTCAGCTCATTGGCTCTGACACACCCGTCATGCAGATATGATTTAGGATTAACTACCCTCCCTAAAATCAGCCTGTGGGGAATCACTACACTTTTATAAACCATCTAATTATCTGGGAAGCAGATAAGAACATAGTAACATAACAGAGTGTGTAACTAAACATTTCATCTTATAGGTGATACAGCCCAGCAACAAAAACATCCTGCTCTTATTGGAAGTCATTTTCCCAAATGATTACTATAATTTCAGTGCCCCAGCACCCACGTTGCACACCCAGGACTTACCCCAGCACCCACGTTGCACACACAGGACTTACCCCAGCACCCACGTTGCACACACAGGACTTACCCCAGCCAGCACACACATTGCACACCCAGGACTTACCCCAGCCAGCACCCACATGGCACACCCAGGACTTACCCCAGCACACACATTGCACACCCATTATATAGCCCCAGCCTCCACAGGACATGCCCCATCACCCACATTGCATCCACAGGACTGCCCCATCACCCACATTGCATCCACAGGACATGCCCCATCACCCACATTGCACACCCAGGATATAGCCCCAACACCCATATTGCACACCCAGGATATAGCCCCAGCACCCACATTGCACACCCAGGATATAGCCCCAGCACCCACATTGCACACCCAGGATATAGCCCCAGCACCCACAATGCACACCCAGGATATAGCCCCATCACCCACATTGTAGACCCAAAATATAGCACCAACACCCACATTGCACACACAGGAGACAGCCCCATCACCCACATTGCACACCCAGGATATAGCCCCAGCACCCACATTGCACACCCAAGATACAGCCCCAGCACCTACATTGCACACCCAGGATATAGCCCCAGCACCCACAATGCACACCCAGGATATAGCCCCATTACCCACATTGCACACCCAAGATACAGCCCCAGCACCTACATTGCACACCCAGGACATGCCCCAACACCCACACTACAGACCCAGGACATGTCCTATCACTCACCCCAGCACCCACATTGCACACCCAGAACTTACCCCAGCACCCACACTGCACACCCAGCACTTAGTCTAGCCAGCAAACTATATTATTTTTATTTTTTGGGGGTCCAGTTAATCATGAAGGGGATCCCATAGGACCATCCTTGATTAATTAACTGATTTCACTCTGAAAATAAATCTCCTGTGTGCAGTGGTCTTCCACAAATAACCTTAGAGACACCAGATTACCCCCACATCCGTGTCCAGGTTGCTGCCATATCAATTTCCACTGCACCTTACTGCCTCAATATCCCTTTTTCACTGCACCATATTGCTTCCTGGTGATTTAGTGGGGGCAGCACAAGGCAGAGAGAGGGGATGTGCCCCCAATAATGCCACTGCCATCCAGTCTGCTGCCCTCAGTCTAGTCGGCTAAGGCAGAAATACTGCACTGCCTGTGGGATCATTCATCACTGATTCTGACAGATCTGCTGTTGTCTGACTCAGTATTTTTCGAGGGGTATAGCTTTCTTCCCCTTGTTCCAAATGACCTGACAGAAAAAGAAAAAGGAATAATTTGCAAACTGCTTCTGACAACAGAGAGCCCAATCCTTGGCAGCAACACATCTTCCTCCTGACAATCGTTCTGACAGGGCTGCTGATCTCAGACGCCGCGTTTCGCCTGATTCCTAACTCAGAAAGTAATTCCACTGATGTCAGGGCATTACGGAGACTGTTCTACTCGCCATCGTCTTTGCCAAACTTTAAAGAACTGCCGTGAACATTCCAGCAATGTTGCTGAGAATCCGTTCCAGGCAGTTTATGGCTTTGAGCTGCCCAGTAACATTCGGCTGGCTTCCATCGTAGAACCGCTCTCCTGAGCCTCAGCCACACAGCTGGTTATGATTTCCAAGCCCTACGTTTACTGTGGAAAGACTGTCCAGATGCCTAAACCAATTGACTGCTCTTGTGATATTTCCCCACTGTTGGTGTAGCGCTCTGTGACATGGCTGGCGGGGATGCGGTCCGCTCATTAAGTCCAGAGAAACCCATTTGAAGACAAAGTGGAATAGTCATAATGAAGAGAAAATGCTGATTGGCCAAAGAAAAATGGAATTATATCAACTTTCTTGTTGTCTTGGCCTTGCATATACACCACGCCCACAGCGTTCAACCTAGGTAGACCTTCCCACCGCCACGTTGATCTCTGTAGTACTACGTTTTCGAATAACCAATCGGACTGGGCTCTGTTAAAATCTTTGCCCAAAGGCACCCAGTGGGTCTGAATTGACCTGATCTGTCATGCTGACCCATTGGGTCTGTTTTGTAGAACCCAATATGCATTTCATATATTCTTAATCAGGACTAGACATGTGCAAAACTAAAATTTTCGTTTAGTTTTCGTCCATTCGGACAAAAATGTTATTTATTTAGTCTAAAACGGATTTCGTTAATTACTGCATTCGTTTCAGACGAAATACGTTCATTATTTTCGTTTCATTTTATTCGTTCGTACGAATCAATTGACCTACACATTCCATAAACCGAAAGTCTATAAACCAAACTTTGTTCAGTTTATAGACTTTCGGCTTATGGAATACATGTAATGCTATTGGCTTTCTATAAACCGAACTAGAGTCCCCATTCATAAGAATTTCTTATGAATGGGGACTCTAGTTCGGTTTACAGAAAGCCAATAGTATTACATGTATTCTATAAACCAAAAGTCTATACACCGAACGACCTTCGGTTTATAGACTTTCGGCTTATAGAATACATGTAATACTATTGGCTTTCTATATACCGACTCTATTCCGGTTTATAGAATGCCAATAGAACGAATGGATGAATGATTTTAGTTTATTAACCATTCGTTCATTTGTCTTTCGTTAGTTTAGCATTTTCGTTATTCGTACGAATGGACGAAAATGCATTAGTCCGAAAACGAATGCACATGTCTACTCAGGACTCCCAATTAATAATTAGAGTTTGACTGATCCTTACTGTACCTGATTATCCTTGAATATCGGATTTTTGTGGCCTATCTAAGACTGTCAGTGTCAGCTCACAGTATCATTACCCGGGTACTTCCAAGACTCCACTCAATCCCCAATAATCAATACAAAGCAATATATACTCAGCACTCCTCTAGGTGCTCTTCTTCAGTCCGCACAGTGACAATGTTCCAAGTTGGGAATCAAGCTACACATCCGGTGAATGTGTTTTGTATGGTGGCATCACCCCTAGCTGTCTTAATCTTCAGTGCCTCATCCATCATTTCGCTGGGCTCTATCATTACAAAAGCCAGATATTTTTCTTGGGAACAAAGATAAACCACAGGAATTTGGACTGTAAAACATGCGTGCCATGAAAGCACAACACACAATATTACAGACAAGTGCAGGCAGTCGCCAAGAGAGAGAGAGAATTGTGTTAAACATTGCAGTAAAAGTGTCTCTGGGTTCATTTCTATAACAAGCCCCTCCTTGCGGTAGGATCGTCCACATAAACCCATGAAGTTTGCTCGTCCCTGAGAAGTACATTTCACACTGGGATGAAAACAAAACACTCTCACTGTTTTGTTACTTGCCCCCTAAGCGGCCGACCCTCCCAGCCATGCTTTCTAAATGTATTCCATTTTCTTGCTAATGTCCTGAATAGATCCGACATTAACTCCTCCCACTGTCTGTATCTGAAGTATTCCAAGTGTACAGCTGTATGTAAGACACTGTGTGTGGGGTTGTCAACGAAAAGTTTAAAAAAGAAAGAAAGAAAAAATAAATATTTCTGTCGTGTTTCCGATTTATGACTTCATAAATATGTCTGTAGTGTCTCCAGATTATGACATCATAAACATGTCTGTGGTGTCTCCAGTTTATGACTTCATAAATGTGTTTGTGGTGTGACCTGGTTATGTCCTGTGGCCTGATATGCAAATTACACATTTCCTCATTTGCATTTGAGGCAGCATGGTGATGTCATATACATATGTAAAATACACATATTTCCTCACAATTCTTTGCACTCCGTATAGATATTACTGATAATGTTTGTGTTCTTTGACATTGACAGTACAGACAATGTTTAGGTGATGTAGTCCCTTTGGCCAGTTACATTCCCCGCCATGAATAACCTTCCAAAGACGAATGTTTCGGTGTGTGTGCAGTGTGTACCTGCGTATACTCAGTATACAAGCTGCCCCGGTAGTATATAGTATGTACCCTTTTCATTTTATAATACACAGCTTTACACAAATCATCTTTATTTCTGTGGTCAGATTTGTGTTTACATACTGCCGACTTTCCTCTACTGTGTACTGGGATGCGAATGGGGCGGAGTTAAGCGATGCATGTGACGTCACGCTGCAGTAAGTGACATTGCAAACTAGGGGACCCCGGACAGAAACAAGGTGTCCGTAGCGCAATTCTTAATGCCAAGACTGCGTAAGTCTATGCGGAGGCAGCATTAATTCTGGACTAGACCTGAATTTGACAGCACAGGACCCCAAAAACAGGACTGTCCCGTCAAATTCGGGACCACTGGCAACTATGTGTTTAGTTAGCCGCCTGTGCCGGATCTAATTAGCTCTGATCTAATTAGATATGATCTCTCTTCATTCCAGGCAGAGTATTGCGTTGAATAATATGTAGAACATTACCCTCAGGGGTCCAAGAGTTACCCTGTGATAACCCCATGTGATCCAAGACACGTAGCTGCTGCCATTCCAAGCCTTTAAACAGGGGCTCAGCCCCAATCTAATCAGTCAGAAGGCCGCTTCTGCCACATCATAACTGTCATTTTAATGTATTGTGCACCATTACAATATATTTAACCCTAGCAAACATTGCGTCATGGAGGCAGAGAAGTGGTCTGTCTCCATCTGTGCAGAGCCCGAAAGGCTTATTTTACTTTAAAATAAGTTCCAGTTCTCCTGTAGTTTTGCATTGAAAATAATTTCTCCGGGGCTGCTAAATTCCGTGACATTCCAAGAAGGAGGAGCTTGGAGAGATGGGCGGGGCTGTTACTATAGTAATGAAACTATTACACTTTACTCACAGTTTTCAGGAGACAGGGAGTGTTGTGTTAAAAACTGTCTATTTTTCTTTTTTTTTTTTACATGATGTAGCTGATATTTAACAAGAATTGGACTGACACTGCCCCTTTAAGACAGAAGCCAGTCGCTTACATCTGTCAGCGGTCATTTAGCGAACGCTGAGTCCGATGACATATCAATAAAATCGCACAGATCACAGGGACTGATGGGATAAGTACAAGCTGTAAGCCAGGCGGAGAACCTAATCAGTTTTGGATTGAGCAGCAGAGATTATACTCGAGCAGCGAAACAGCAGGGGAACATGTGACCTGTGTGATGATGTGTGAGAAACACACCACACGCATGGGACACAGTCAACATCGTTTTAAAGGACAACTGTTGGCAAAAAAAAATAACTCCTGGTTAATGAAAGATTGTATCAAGTGCGGATGTTTTAAATAGAAAGAATAGAAATATACTACCTTATTTATCCTTGCCAACGAGACATCCACAGTGTGAACGCAAGGCTGCCTGTGTACAGCGCTAAACATATGGTACACAGGCAGTAATAATGGCAGAATTCAATGTGACAGGACCCATAAACAACGGGACTGTCCTGGCAAATTGCTTTTTAATCTTTGTAGCTCTATCAGGGGGCGGACATGTTGGTTAGAATCTTTGCTCTGTATAGCTCTATCAGGGGGCAGACATGTTGGTTAGAATCTTTGCTCTGTATAGCTCTATCAGGGGGTGGACATGTTGTTTAGAATCTTTGCTCTGTATAGCTCTATCAGGGGGAGGACATGTTGTTTAGAATCTATGCTCTGTATAGCTCTATCAGGGGTTGACATGTTATTTAGAATCTTTGCTCTGTATAGCTCTATCAGGGGGCAGACATGTTGTTTAGAATCTTTGCTCTGTATAGCTCTATCAGGGAGGACGTGTTGTTTAGAATCTTTGCTCTGTATAGCTCTATCAGGGGGTGGACATGTTGTTTAGAATCTTTGCTCTGTATAGCTCTATCAGGGGTGGACATGTTGTTTAGAATCTTTGCTCCATGTGGCTCTATCAGGGGGTGATCATGTTGTTTAGAATCTTTGCTCTGTATAGCTCTATCAGGGGCCGGACATGTTGTTTAGAATCTTTTCTCCGTATAGCTCTATCAGGGGTGGACATGTTGTTTAGAATCTTTGCTCCATGTGGCTCTATCAGGGGGAGGACATGTTGTTTAGAATCTTTGCTCTGTATAGCTCTATCAGGGGCCGGACATGTTGTTTAGAATCTTTTCTCCGTATAGCTCTATCAGGGGCCGGACATGTTGTTAAGAATCTTGGCTCTGTATAGCTCTATCAGGGGCCGGACATGTTGTTTAGAATCTTTTCTCCGTATAGCTCTATCAGGGGCCGGACATGTTGTTTAGAATCTTTGCCCTATATAGCTCTATCATTGGGCAGACATGTTGTTTAGAATCTTTGCTCTGTATGGCTATATCGGGGGGGGGGGCAGGCATGTTGTTTAGAATCTTTGCTCTGTATGGCTCTATCAGGGTGGGACACACACACACACATGTTGTTTAGAATGTTAGGTCATTATGAAGGAATATCTGACCCAAGATTCTAAACAACATGTCCACCCCCTGATAGAGCTATACAGAGTAAAGATTGTAAACAACATGTCTGTCCCCTGATAGAGCTATACAGAGCAAAGATTCTAAACAACATGTCCGCCCCCTGATAGAGCTATACAGAGCAAAGATTCTAAACAACATGTCCGCCCCTGATAGAGCTATACAGAGCAAAGATTCTAAACAACATGTCCGCCCCTTGATAGAGCTATACAGAGCAAAAATTGTAAACAACATGTCTGTCCCCTGATAGAGCTATACAGAGCAAAGATTGTAAACAACATGTCTGGCCCCTGATAGAGCTATACAGAGTAAAGATTGTAAACAACATGTCTGTCCCCTGATAGAGCTATACAGAGCAAAGATTCTAAACAACATGTCCACCTCCTGATAGAGCTATACAGAGCAAAGATTGTAAACAACATGTCCCCCCATGATAGCGCTATACAGAGCAAAGATTCTAAACTACATGCCCCCCCCCCCCCTTTTAGAGCTATACAGAGCAAAGATTCTAAACAACATGTCCACCCCCTGATAGAGCTAGGCAGAGCAAAGATTCTAAACAACATGTCCACCCCCTGATAGAGCTATACGGAGCAAAGATTCTAAACAACATGTCCGCCCCTGATAGAGCTATACAGAGCAAAGATTATAAACAACATGTCCGCCCCTGATAGAGCTATACAGAGCAAAGATTCTAACAACATGTCCTCCCCCTGATAGAGCTATACAGAGCAAAGATTCTAAACAATATGTCCGCCCCCTTTTGCTATATGGAGCAATGAGGACCCAATACTTTACTTGTATTATTTCATTAAAGAATTTCTATGTAAAATGCCTACACTTGGCCCAGTTTTCCATTAAACATACAATCGTTTATTTGTTTGTTTTTTTGTTCACCCTTTGGAATCTATCCGGCAGTAACATGGACCGCACTATATAAGGACAACTAAACATTATGTTTCTCTTGTGCTTCTGATAGAGAATATTATCTAATCATTGTATGAGGATAAATTGGCAGGTAGTTTAGATGGTACACTGACCGGCAGCTGCCATGCTTCCCTGGGAAGCCGGGTCAGATCGGCGACTGTCTCTCTCTGCTAGTGCAGGAAGAGACCCTTATCGTCAATGGAGATCAAGCGGTAAGACCTACTTAAGGTCCTTTCTGTTGATCCCCTCCATCCAGTCCTCGTTCAGAAAAGACTCTGCTGTGATTGGCTGTGAGCCCCAGCCTCCAGACCGGCTCTGCCTCAACTCTCAGTCAGTATTTGGAAGAAGGAGGACATGTTTTTAACCCTTGCTTCCTTCAAGTACACCAGTAGAGGTTCAAAATCACTGAATAAATAATGACAACAATATCAAGCTTTAATAATGTAATAGGACAGTAATGGGTTAAGAAATGAAAGCAACACCCAAGGTGAGTATTATTAGTAGGGGTTAATTTTAGTATTAGGGTTTGTGGGGGGGGGGGGGGTTAATTTTTGTATTAGGGTTTGGGGGGTTAATTTTAGTATTAGGGTTCAGGGGGGTAATTTTTGTATTAGGGTTCATGGGGGGGTTAATTTTAGTGTTAGGGTTTGGGGGGTTAATTTTAGTATTAGGGGTAGGGGGGTTAATTTTAGTATTAGGGTTCAGGGGGGGGTCACTTTTAGGGGGGGGATACGATGTTTGTAAGTGCTGGCAGTTCAGCGTTAAAACTGAACTGGCCACAGAATCTGGGATTGTCTGACTGAGCAGGAATGATCCCAGCATTGCACTGTGCAAGGGAGGAGAAATGATGCAAAATGCCCACAGTGCCAAAGCACAAAACCCCCCTAAAACATAACTGTTTATTCAAGGAAACAAAACAAATGCTGAACTGAGTTAAAAAATACTAAGCAGACGGGATAAGCCGCTGTTAAAGTACATAGCCATGTTAAGTCTATTAGAGGTAGAGGTTGTTGGGAGATCTCTTGTGGCTTTGAGCTCACGTGGCTGATTCTCCAGTTCACAGTGATTTAAAAGCCTGACGGGAATGAGCTCATCCCACAGCCTCTTCTGAACCACAGGGGACATTGTCATATTTGGTCATACAGTGGGAGGAAATGATTGATAGGGGTTAGTGAGACAGGCTCGTGCTGTGTAACTGTTTAATGATGGATAAGACACGGTATGGTTTAAGCAAATCTCTTAACCACTGTTATGCAACAGGACGTTCCCCAGATCCACGGGAGCAGCGCAGTCATTGTTACTGACATGTCCTCGCCATGGTGAATACTAAACCTTGTAACCCACCCTCTGATAGAGCTACATAGAGCAAAGATTATAAACAACATGTCCGCCCCCTGATAGAGCTACATAGAGCAAAGATTATAAACAACATGTCCGCCCTCTGATAGAGCTATACAGAGCAAAGATTCTAAACATGTCCACCCCCTGATAGAGCTATACAGAGCAAAGATTCTAAACAACATGTCCTCCCCGATAGAGCTATACAGAACAAAGATTCTAAACAACATGTCCGCCCCCTGATAGAGCTACATAGAGCAAAGATTATAAACAACATGTCCGCCTTCTGATAGAGCCATACAGAGCAAAGATTCTAAACAACGTGTCCGCCCCCTGATAGAGCTATACAGAGCAAAGATTCTAAACATGTCCGCCTCATGATAGAGCTATACAGAGCAAAGATTCTAAACAACGTCAGCCTCCTGATAGAGCTATACAGAGCAAAGATTCTAAACATGTCCGCCCCATGATAGAGCTATACAGAGCAAAGATTCTAAACATGTCCGCCCCATGATAGAGCTATACAGAGCAAAGATTCTAAACAACATGTCTGCCCCCTGATAGAGCTATACAGAGCAAAGATTCTAAACAACATGTCCGCCCCCTGATAGAGCTATACACAGCAAAGATTCTAAACAACATGCCCGCCCCCTGATAGAGCTATACAGAGCAAAGATTCTAAACAACATGTCCACCTCCTGATAGAGCTATACAGAGCAAAGATTCTAAACAACATGTCCATCCCTGATAGAGCTATACAGAGCACAGAGGGCCCAATATGGTGCTTTATTTATAGTCTTGCATTAATTCATTTCTGGGTAAAATGCCTGCACTTGGTGTAATCTTCCAGTTAATTAGGACTGACTGTTATCCTGACATTACAGTGTAATAGAGGTTCTGGCGGATGATCCAGTACACAGCAGTCGCCATGGATATGAGTTGAATGTTTTGTACATAGCAGGATTGTTTGGAGCCCTGTGACTGGGTTACCATCACAAGGTAACACATAGTGAAAGCCCTATTCATTTGCATGGGATTTTATTGCAGCCTGAGGACTTGTTCATTAGATCTGTCAGCTGCTCAGTAATGTGCCTGGGATCTGCTGCTGCTTCGGCATGACAGCAAGGACAGACCCCTCTCCACTGGGCGGGCCTGTCAGACTGGCTGAGGGTTACAGGGGTTGCTGTTGGAAAGCAGCTGTGGGAAGTCAGCGAGCTGTAGCCCTCTCGAGAGGAGAAAGTGTCATATAATGGCATTATTGCAGCAAGTCCGGGGCAAATTTGTAATTGGTGCAATCCACAGGAACTGGGGTCAAATGTGGTCATGACCACACCCACATTTGCCCAAACTCCACCCACCACTGCTCATGTTTAGGAGCACAACTCGACATCTTTTTCTCCTATATTTCGCCCGTCACCGTCGGTTGTTTTTTTGTCAGGTTTTTGGGGGTCTTTCAGTGGCTTCTGGGGGTGTATATCGGGGTCTGCCTTGTAGAGCAAGTGTTACACCTCATCCTCTTCGCAGAGACCATGGTATGGCCAAAAGGTCAAAGAGTTGCTCTTGATAGGGTGTCACAGCTGAGCTCGCTGTGAGAAACCTGCTAGAAGGTAGAGAATCATGGCTAGGCCAGCATGCGGCAGGCTCTGCCTCAGCTGAGAGGCAGAGCTATGAGCAAAGTTACAATGGTGCAAAAGGCTTTTAACGTTTACTTTGAGTAGTGAATGAAAGGTTAACAACTACATTTAGTGCCAATTTAAGTAACATTTAAATGTCATGCCTCTGGCAAGCCGCATTTTGTGATAGTCACACAGTGAGATCCCGGACCCCCTCTACCAAATACCTTACGCAACTCTCAAACAATGAACCGGCTTGTGTTCCTGCTCAGGTAGGTTATACCAGGAAGGCTGGCGAGAAGCTTTGTTTTGTTATTTTAACACAGATTTATCTAACAAAGTGCTGCTTTCATAGAAATCCCACTCGTAACCTTAAATGTATACGTGGAAATAACAGTAATCGTTTCAACCACTTTTTAAAGGAAGAATACACATTAAATGCAGTGAATAAAAAAATATATCCGTACATTGTGTTTGCAGAATCGCCAGCAAATGCATGGATCAAGGGAAAATATGTTTTAAATGTGTCTGTGGTGGCTGCTGTGTATGACATCACCAGCGGCTTTCTATGTAAATTACCTTCCTTTAGTGGAAAATGTGTAATTTGCATACCACGTCACAAGTGATGTCACAAACAGGAGACAACGCAAGACACATGTAAAACATCCTTTTCCCTAAATTGATTTAATTTTTATTCTCTGCAGAAAATAGTTGGCAGAGTCACTGGCACAAAAGGGTCAAAAGCGAAATCAATCACCACAGAGCAGGAATTATGGGAGGAGCGTCTGAGATTATAGGGTTTACTCAATAAAGAGAGAATTGCACGTAATTGAGATGGGAATTTCCGACTTTAGTCCAATGTAGCAGAGTTGGAAAAATTCTTCATTGCAGCTTCTACTTTGGTCTTCTCGTATCCAATGCTGTTCAAATATAACCACAAACTACATTATTCCCATATATGCCATATCCATAGTTGCCAACATTGGCCAGTTTCCAGGGACACATATTTGTTCCACATGCTGCAGAAAGAGCATGCAAAGTGCAGCCCGGCAGTATGTAGGATGGATATCCACACAGGCACTATCCAATTAATTAATCAGGGTGGAGATCTCATAGGATGTACCATGATTAATTCATTGGATTGTTTCTGTGCGTATATCCATCCTACATACCACCCAACAGTCCCGCTCCACTTTTCAGGACAGAGGTAGAGCTCAGTGGGAGTCAGGACCACTGTCCCCCAGTGTGCCACCCCCTCCCCAGACTCCATCTTCCGGTGTCCTGATTCACCCGGGGGGCAAAGTTGGGAGGTATGCATCCTACAGATTGCCGGGCTGCACTTTGCATGCTCTTTCTGCAGCATGTGGAATAAATATGTGTCCCTGGAAACTAGGGTTGCCACCTTTTCTACAACAAAAAAAATATATATATATATACCGGCCTTGCTGTTGCCTCCATAGGCTTAACACTGGCATCAAGCCAATTTTTTTTACTGGCCTGCCGCTAAAATACCGGTTGGGTGGCTAACCCTACTGGAAACATGGCCAATGTTGGCAGCTATGTATAAATGGCATACAAGACATTGAACATGTGTCTGACCATTTGCTGCAATGCAAGATTCAGTTGGATGTATACACTGAGTCCACTGGCATCTGGTTTGAAACCTCTGCTGGATGAAAGCCATAAAGTAAGACGTGGCTCTTCTTCTTTTTTGCTTTTGCAAGAGATAAAGAGATCACAGTCAGCTTGTCAGGCCATGAATGATCATTAGGTTTATAATAATATTCCACACCTGCAGTGCTGAGCATCCTAATACAAAGCGTAATACATTGCTAATACAAACCCTAATACATGGCTAATACAAAGCCTAATACATGGCTAATACAAAGCCTAATACATGGCTAATTCATGGCTAATACAAAGCCTAATACATGGCTAATACAAAGCCTAATACATGGCTAATACATAGTTGCCAACATTGGCCATGTTTCCAGGGACATATATGTGTTCCACATGCTGCAGAAAGAGCATGCAAAGTGCAGCCCAGCAGTATGTAGGATGGATATACGCACATACAGATCCAATTAATTAATCATGGTAGGTCCTATGAGATCTCCACCCTGATTAATTGGATTGTGTCTGTGTATATATCCATCCTACATACTGCTGGGCTGCACTTTACATGAATTGGATTGTGTCTGTGTGTGTGTATCTACATCCTACATACTGCCGGGCTGCACTTTACATGAATTGTGTGTGTGTGTATATATACATCCTACATACTGCCGGGCTGCACTTTACATGAATTGGATTGTGTGTGTGTGTGTACATCCTACATACTGCTGGGCTGCACTTTACATGAATTGGATTGTGTGTGTGTATATATACATCCTACATACTGCCGGGCTGCACTTTACATGAATTGGATTGTGTGTGTGTGTGTGTGTGTGTGTACATCCTACATACTGCCGGGCTGCACTTTACATGAATTGGATTGTGTGTGTGTATACATCCTACATACTGCCGGGCTGCACTTTGCATGAATTGGATTGTGTGTGTGTGTATATACATCCTACATACTGCCGGGCTGCACTTTACAGGAATTGGATTGTGTGTGTGTATACATCCTACATACTGCTGGGCTGCACTTTACATGAATTGGATTGTGTGTGTGTATACATCCTACATACTGCCGGGCTGCACTTTGCATGAATTGGATTGTGTGTGTGTATATACATCCTACATACTGCCGGGCTGCACTTTACAGGAATTGGATTGTGTGTGTGTATACATCCTACATACTGCTGGGCTGCACTTTACATGAATTGGATTGTGTGTGTGTGTGTATATACATCCTACATACTGCCGGGCTGCACTTTACATGAATTGGATTGTGTCTGTGTGTATATCCATCCTACATACTGCCGGGCTGCACTTTGCATGCTCTGTCTGCAGCATGTGGAACACATATGTGTCCCTGGAAACATGGCCAATGTTGGCAACTATGCTAAAACAAAGCCTAATACATGGCTAGTACAAAGCCTAATACATGGCTAATACATGCCTAATACAAAGGCTAATACAAAGCCTAATACATGGCTAATACATGGCTAGTACAAAGCCTAATACATGGCTAGTACAAAGCCTAATACATGGCTAATACAAAGCCTAATACATGGCTAATACAAAGCCTAATACATGGCTAATACATGGCTAGTACAAAGCCTAATACATGGCTAATACAAAGCCTAATACATGGCTAGTACAAAGCCTAATCCATGGCTAATCCATGGCTAATACAAAGCCTAATACATGGCTAGTACAAAGCCTAATACATGGCTAATACAAAGCCTAATACATGGCTAATACAAAGCCTAATACATGGCTAATACATGGCTAGTACAAAGCCTAATACATGGCTAATACATGGCTAGTACAAAGCCTAATCCATGGCTAATACATGGCTAATACAAAGCCTAATACATGGCTAGTACAAAGCCTAATACATGGCTAATACAAAGCCTAATACATGGCTAATACAAAGCCTAATACATGGCTAATACAAAGCCTAATACATGGCTAATTCCTGGCTAATACAAAGCCTAATACATGGCTAATTCCTGGCTAATACAAAGCCTAATACATGGCTAATACAAAGCCTAATACATGGCTAATTCCTGGCTAATACAAAGCCTAATACATGGCTAATACAAAGCCTAATACATGGCTAGTACAAAGCCTAATACATGGCTAATACATGGCTAATACAAAGCCTAATACATGGCTAATACAAAGCCTAATACATGGCTAATTCCTGGCTAATACAAAGCCTAATACATGGCTAATACAAAGCCTAATACATGGCTAATACAAAGCCTAATACATGGCTAGTACAAAGCCTAATTCCTGGCTAATACAAAGCCTAATACATGGCTAATACAAAGCCTAATACATGGCTAATTCCTGGCTAATACAAAGCCTAATACATGGCTAATACAAAGCCTAATACATGGCTAATACAAAGCCTAATACATGGCTAATACAAAGCCTAATACATGGCTAATACAAAGCCTAATACATGGCTAATACAAAGCCTAATACATGGCTAATGCAAGCCATGCTGTGCCACTCTGTGTCACTGTCTCCTGTCCATCAATAAAGCTGATTTAAAAAAAAAAAAGAAGATCCGTCAGCAGTTTGCGTTCCAGCCAGACCTGTCACGTGACGCTCCCCATCGATCACTCGGCGCGCGAGCTTCTCCCGGATCAGCAGCGAGTCAGACGTGAGCAGCGGAGCGCCGAGTGATCAGCATTATTCAGCAGCGCCGCCTGTGACTCGGCTCCTGTCAGCATGGTAAGGCCGGGGATTTACCCCCGGGGGGGCCCTGATATACAGATATATTTACTGGGGAGGGCAGAAGCCCCTTGTGAATGGGGCAGCAGAGTCTGGAGCGGGAGCAGGGGATAGGGGGGGTTACTGAGGGGGGTATCAGGCCTAGTGGTACCGGCAGAGCCTGGCTCGAGTAACAGGCAGAGAAGGTATCATTGTATGGGTCCAGCAGTGAACACCCCTCAGCTGCTGCAGAACCTCTTTGGGGTCCAGCTGTTACTGCTGAGCTGCCCAAAGAGGTTCTGCAGCAGCTGATTCAATGGCTTTAATGTTGGTTATTTCTATACAAATGAACAGGGTGACAGCCAAACAATGACATATTATTATTATTATTGTTCATTTGTAAAGCCCCATCATATATATATATATATATATTATATATATTCACATATATACACATATACACACACAAACAGTATGGTTCAAATCCATTCCCCCCCCCCTGCTCCATCCCTCCCCCCTCCGCTGCACCCTCAATAGTCGGCGCAGTCCACATTCGGGATCCTTGACCCTTGATTCATCCTAAAGAGTCCTGAGTTTGCGGGTCAGCAGTGGGCGACGAGTTCTGCTCTAGCACATCCAGGACCCTGCCTTATAATGCAACGTAATCCCACGCGCCACTGTCAGTGCCTCCGTGTACTACTGGATCATGGCAGGGGCTTGTGTAAAAAAAAATACATATAGGTATTATTTCAATCCAAGAAAGGCATAAGACATTTTTAAAAGCAAAAGGAATCTGGACCCTAGAATGATGCTAGTGCATGTACACGGCATATAAATAAATTACCATCCTCTATATATCATGCAGCTTTACAAATGAATTATAATAATAGCATGTCATTGTTCACCATGTTCATTTGTTCAGAAATAACCAATAATAAGTGGTGCAAACTGTCAGGAAGGGATTAAAAAAAAAAAAAAAGTATAATCCTTGGGCTCTTATGTATTAAATAGAACTTTATTTAAATACATGTTGTGGTAGTTTGGTAGAGATGTGTCTGCATCTTTCCAGAGCTGTTTTGTTTGTAACATGGTGTGCGCTGTAGCATTCTGATAGTGAGGTAGCAGTGCACATAGCACTAACACCAGGAATTTGATGAATACATTGTTGCGCGCAGTGATAGTAAGACTGTTAGGTGCTATTCGTTTGTGCGTCTCCTTTGCACAGGATCCCCCATTGCACCCTCTGTCACTGAGATTTCCTGGCCAGGCCGCTTCACCATGACTCAGACTGAAAGTAAAAGTAAAATGATGCTGAAACAAGGGGCAGAGCTAGACCCATCCTGGGAGGCAGGGAGTCCTGGCTTCTAACTTTTATAAATTGTTTCACAAATGGCTTTGTTTGTGAAAGAGGGAATTTCAAACTTTCAGATGAATAGGAGAATTTTTCCAGCTCGGCTATTGAAATTCCCTCATCGATTCCTTAGTCTCTTTAATGAATAAAGCCCATGCAATTCTAAGGAAGGTCCATTTTTACTGGCAACTAAAATCACCAGTCTGGCTCCTGAATTGGTCTGTCTGGCTCATAATGTCAACAGAAATTGTGTAAAACAGAACTTTTAACACATTCTGGAACTGGTATTAATCCCCTGGTAACTTCTTATTTTATGATATTATAAAATATAAATGTAGAATCCTTTTCCATTTGTGCTTTTGCTTCTTGGCAAGTTTGCAATGGTTATATTTCTTTATGTAAACGCACAGGTAAACACTGAGTCTGGTACTTTGTCTACACAGGGGGGAGGGAGGGGGGATATTTATAGTTTTTAGACTTTTAAATTGCTCTGAAGATGGATTAACAGCAGCCGTGGTTTTAAACAGACTGTAAATAAGTGTAAAGAGCTTTGCTGTTAAAGTTTCATCTTTCCAGATATCGGTTCTGTATCACACGAGCTTTCCTTGCTATATAGACCCTGACTTGGAGTTAAATGACTAAATACTAAAACACGTATCCACTCCCCGCCGTAAAATCTAAATATTATTCTTAATTTATGCATTTGCTGCAAATCTGCTAAAACAATGTAGAGATCATTTTAGCATTCACAGAATAGGCAATGTTTAGGTTATCAGCCTCTCTTTGATGATCAGAATATTCCTTATGAATATGTTTAAACATAATCATCTTAACCGTTTCGGTGCTGGGAGGCAGAGCTAATGGCTAATATTATTCTTATTTTTCCCTTTTTCTTTAGTTTCGTAACCAGTATGACAACGATGTCACCGTGTGGAGTCCCCAGGTTGGTGTCAATTGAAAGGAAATGAACACACAATGTTTATGTAAAAAAGGAATCCTTAATACTGACTTGGCCTCTCATAACTTTTAATTTGTCGTAGATTTTAATATTGTTTTTCAATCTCCATTTTTTTCTTCAATTCAATTGTGTTTTAATTTATTCTGAAATTTAAAAAAAATAAACACTACAGCAAAATAACTAATTTCTTCATTGTACTTGAGGTAGATCTGGGGTAGAAGCCAGTTCAAAATAAAACTACAAAATAGATTGTTTTACTTCCCTCGGGCCTGGTTCATTTGTGATGTTGACATCTTGGTATCTGGGTCAGGTTCTCTCCATTAAGGCATGGCCGGGTTTTATTCATGAAAGACACAGAGTTTTGCAGGGAATTGAGACAGAGGAGTTTCAAACGTAAGGCCAACAAAGCCGTTCTGCTGAATTGGAGAATTTTGCCAACTTTGCTACTTTGGCCTTAAGTTTGAAACAACCTTGCCAATGACCTCTTTCATGAATAGAACTATTTGGTATTTAGAGAGGGGGTCCATGTTATTTGCTGCCCACACAATTCTTTAATTCAGTTTCTTTTCTCTTTCCTTGCTGACCCCAGGGCCGCATCCATCAGATCGAGTACGCCATGGAAGCTGTGAAGCAGGGCTCTGCGACGGTGGGGCTCAAATCCAAAACTCACGCTGTGCTTGTGGCGTTAAAGGTAAGATACCAGAGCTGCAGCAGGGAGCCTGATTACACCTGAAGCCCTCCACTGAGCAGTACAGAAATGCTGACTCTCTAGTGAGCCTGTTTGTTTTGTGTTTTTGGACAGAGGGCGCAGTCTGAGCTGGCCGCCCATCAGAAGAAGATTCTCAATGTGGACAATCACGTCGGTATCTCCATCGCTGGCCTCACCGCTGATGCGCGGCTGCTTTGGTGACTATATTTCTCTTTGTTTTATTTACAGATATGTAAATATTTTCATTGTTTTTACACTGCAGCTAAATCCTCTGCTGCTATTTCTTGTACAAACTCTGGGACTGTTTTATGGATAGTGATAATGTCTAAAAGCAGCTACAATTCTCAACATTGCATCTCGACAGGGCTTTTTCATGAAAGAGGGAATTGACATGGTAATTTCAAACTTAAGGCCAAAGTAGCTGACTTGGAACCCTTCAATTCAGCTGAATTGCAGAAGGGTTCCAACTCGGCTACTTTGGCTTTAATTTTGAAATTCTCTTGTCAATTGCCTCTTTCATGAATAAAAGGTCCTATCACTTTTCCTATCTGCAAGGTGTTAAATCTGCCAGGTACAGTTATCAATCTATAGAACTAAAATGGAAAAAGTTATGGAAACAAAAAATGATTTTTGATATTTTAATATTACAGGGGCTCTGTTACCTAAACACTGCTTGTACTGTGAATATAGAGAATAAAAAAATGATGATAAATGATCTATACATTGTGTATTAGCAGAACTGCAGGAAATGCATAAAATAAGAGAAATGTATGGTTTAAAAGGATGACATCACCTTGTGACTTGATATGCTAATTACATATTTCCCATAGACCATTTGTTCATTTGCATATCAAGTCACAACGTGATGTCATAAGCAGGAGACGACTTGACCACTTTTAGCACAGATATATATATATTTCTTATTTCTATAGATTAGATTCTTTTACTCTGTACGTTCTCAGGATGAGCAATGTTTAGGTGACGGAGACTCTTCTTTCTGTGTCATACTTGCGCCTCATTGACTGACTCTCTTTTTTTCCAGTAACTTTATGCGTCAGGAGTGTCTGGATTCCAGATTTGTGTTTGATCGCCCCCTGCCTGTCTCTCGTCTTGTCTCATTAATTGGAAGCAGTATCCTTTTCAGTCCGGAATGGAGCTTGGGCTTTGGGAACAATCCTGTGACGATACAGAGAGCCACAGTGCTTACAGCTTACAGTACTGTCCAGCCTCACGGCCTGTACATTGGCACCTCTATCAGACTTTATTTCTGTGTGCGCCACTTATACACGCCTCCTGTATGAGTTAATAAACCTATTTTTATTAGGGCTTTATTCTAGAAAGAGGGAGTTAGAGAGAACTGACAAGGGAATTTCAAAGGTTGAAGAAATTCTGCAATTGAGCTATACTTCAAACTCTGCTACTTCAACCTTATGTTTGCCATTCCCTTCTCAATTCCCTCTTTCATTAATAAAGCCCGTAGTCCATTGATGGCTAACCTTGGCACTGCACATGTTCGGGTACTACATTTCCCTTGATGCCGTCATGGGAAAGGTAGTTATCAAACATCTGCAGTGCCAAGGTTAGCCATCACTGCCGTAGTTGTTTGTTTATTGGTGTTAGAGAGGACTGTTGGTACTAATTTTCTCAGTATTTCAACAAATTAGTTTGCTCGGATGTTTGTTTGTTTGTTTTCTCCTTAATGGTCATCAAGAAACCCAAATTCCAACTCAGCGCTATGGGCGGAGACCGTATGGGGTTGGACTTCTGATTGCTGGTTATGATGTGAGTTTGTGTCAGACCCTGAGTTGGTTGTGACTCC
This sequence comes from Pelodytes ibericus, assembly GCA_036172795.1. Lineage (NCBI taxonomy): Eukaryota > Metazoa > Chordata > Amphibia > Anura > Pelodytidae > Pelodytes > Pelodytes ibericus. Next base: position 4,518,195 of record CM069863.1, on the reverse strand, counting down.
AGATTAAACCTGTGTATCATGTTTGGAGAAATCTTCCACATCCCCTGGCCTTACCTTTCTCCTTCTCCCTTCTGCAGGATATGGGTCCTCACATCTTCCAGACTTGCCCCTCCGCTAACTATTTTGACTGCAAAGCCATGTCGATTGGCGCCAGGTCACAGTCGGCCCGCACCTACCTGGAGAGGCGCATGTCAGAGTTTACTGACTGTGAGTTCATTAAAAATGCATCGGCTGAATAATTTCAAAAGAAAACAGACTTAAATTAAAAACCGATCGGCAAGAAATGTAATTCTGTTTAATTGAAAGATTGCACCAAGTGTAGAAGCTTTAAATAGAAATACTTTTACTTCTTTGCGCAAAGATCAGAATATTCCTGTCATTAAAGCATTACTATTTAATGAAATCATTCAATTTAATAAAACTTTTTTCTTTGCTGGCATTTGTCCCTTATAATCTTTGTGAAGAAGGACATGCTGTCAGACTGAAAATCCAAATGACTGTAAACGTTGTGCAAACCAAATGTCAAGCACATGTATAGGTTGAATGTTATTTTTAGTTTAGTTTGGAGCTTCTCTCTGTGTTTTTAATAATAAACTAGTAATATAATACTGAAAATGAATTAACTAGCTAATACGGGTAACCTAACAAGATATCTTAGATTATCTCTTTTAGTAGTATTGCCAGTGGATTGGCTCGATGAGCTAATGCTCCAGCCGTGAAGAATCTGCTCTCAGTGTGAAGCAGCCTCTTTGCCCAATATGCTCTGCCTCTTCATGGCTCGCAGCACCTGTGATTGAATATGGCCGCTCTTCCTCTGTAGGTAACCTGAATGAACTGGTGAAACATGGCTTGCGTGCGCTAAGAGAAACCCTTCCCGCAGAACAGGACCTGACCACAAAGGTAAACGCGTCGGGAGCGGTGTGTGTGGCATCTCAGTGCTTCTTATAAGAATAAATCCTCTCTTTGAGGAAGTAATTATTTGGGGAAAGCATAGAGAATACTTTGCTGTGAAATAAGTTGATCTCTGCAGAACGTGTGATGAGACCGCCACGGAACTGACTTATTTATTTTTAACTCTGAATAATTTTTTCTGTTAAAGCAAATTTAACTAAACAGAACTAACTCAAGCTGATTTGCTTCCAGCATTCAGTTGTGCAGGGGAGTGGAAATGTGGTACCATAATTATCTGATGATGAAACATGCCCACCGTTCCCCAGTACAATTCTATTAGAAATCTTGAAACCTTTTTATTGCAGATATAAAAAAAATCAGGCAGAGAGGCAGAGACCCCTTTAGGACATAGCAGAGACCCCTTTTAGGACATAATAAGTGTATTTTGTTTTGAACACTTCCTCTTCAAAGGACCAACTGTCACAAACAAGTCCATGTAACTAGCGATTTATTTGACTTTTTGGCAGCGCAGCGGCTCCTGCCAGCACTGCCATGTTGATCTCTGACAGCCCGACCCAAGCTTACGGGTGAATGACCTGCCCAAAGAGCGATCTTGCATGTGACATCACTCAAGATCTCGTGTGATGTCACACACGAGGGGGTGGGGGGGTCAGACTTTCGGTGACCAAACAACATGGCGGCACTCGCTTCTTAGATTTTTGCTAAAAGAGTGGTAATTAATTTGCAGAGGCACAGGTGCGTGTGGGTAGACAGTCTAAGTGATATTTCTGAACATGTAAGAGTTGCCTGTGATAATCAGGCGTAGAAGAAACATTTTTTTTGTAAACAATACATTTTATTTATTTTTCCCTGTCTTGTAGAATGTTTCCATTGGAATCGTTGGGAAGGATTCGGAGTTCACTATCTATGACGATGATGAGGTTGCGTCTTTCCTAGAAGGTCTGGAAGAAAGGCCTCAAAGAAAGGTAAACTGCACAACCTCTCTCTGTGGGGATTAACGGGACAGCAGAAAAGGACTATATTAACGAAAAATGACCTTGTTGGACTTTGTGAAGTGTAGGCATTTTAACTATCGGGGGCAGACATCTTGGGTCAGATCTTCCTTCATCAGGGGGGCAGACATCTTGGGTCAGATCTTCCTTCATCAGGGGGGCAGACATCTTGGGTCAGATCTTCCTTCATCAGGGGGCAGACATCTTGGGTCAGATCTTCCTTCATCAGGGGGAAGACATCTTGGGGCAGATCTTCCTTCATCAGGGGGCAGACATTTTGGGTCAGATCTTCCTTCATCAGGGGGGGCAGACATCTTGGGTCAGATCTTCCTTCATCAGGGGGGGCAGACATCTTGGGTCAGATCTTCCTTCATCAGGGGGGCAGACATCTTGGGTCAGATCTTCCTTCATCAGGGGGGCAGACATCTTGGGTCAGATCTTCCTTCATCAGGGGGGCAGACATCTTGAGTCAGATCTTCCTTCATCAGGGGGGCAGACATCTTGGGTCAGATCTTCCTTCATCAGGGGGGCAGACATCTTGGGTCAGATCTTCCTTCATCAGGACATTTTCCCCCCCAAAATTCTAAACATGTCGCCCCCTAATGGAGGCTATGCAAGGAGGAAAAGAGGGCGTATAGTTTATTTATATTCTTCCATTACATACTTTTTAGAATGTGTAATGAAGATAAAGCTGTAATTTGTGCTTAGAAAGTTTATTTAAAGCATAGTTCTGAACATAAAATGATCTACCTTTTTTTTTAATACAAGTTCAAAAATTGAAAATATACATTCATTAAAACTGCAATATCTGTGCGAAAATGAAACCTCTACTGATCCTTCCACTCAGCTCTTAGCATTTGGCACCAGTGTTTTCCTGGACACAAATAACTTTCACCTACAGACTGCAGAATGCAAGTGTGTCCAGGGGGGGACCCAGTTAGTTAATCAAGGAGGGGATCCCATAGGCAGATTTCCCTCAACACATATGAATTCTGCAGGGCAGTGTGTAAAAGTTACGTGTCCCTGGAAAAAATGGCAGACCATACAGCTGTATTCATGGAATCAGAAGTAGGAGGTGTTGAGGTAAAATAAATTCAAGGTTAACAGCAAAGTTGTGGATGGCTGCTTACGGTATAAGTAATAAAACAGTGTTTGGTGGGGGGGTGGAGAATCCCCCACAATTACGGCCATTTATTTTCCAAAAAATATTTTTTTTCCTTTTTAAATTTAATAACTGTGAACAATTTGTGACAATCGGGGTCTCTGATTAGTCTCTGCCTCTAGTTAAAGTCTTCATACCACATGCTTATATTCTCTCTCCCACCAGACCGCTCCCCCCGCAGAGGACCCTGTAGAGAAGCCAGAGGAGCCTATGGAACATTAATCATGCAGTATAACCACCCAGGACAGGAAGAGTCTCCATCCTGCCCTGAAGAGCATTCTCCTGGATCCTGAGCTTTGTAAATCTGATCTGACGTCTACATTATGTAAACTTGCAGGAGAGAAACCCATTTTTTTCCAATTAAATGGTTCAGAGAATTGCCTGTTTTGTATGAAGCCATTTGCCTCTATGGTTTATAGGCAGCTGTAATAAACATTTTGTTTTTCTTGATACATAGTACTGATTTCTTTTGTTACCCAGACTGTCTGCTTTGATCTGTTACATCATATGTTACGCTTACATCACTGTAAGCTGCCATCTTTATTTCAGTTTAAAGGCTTGATGTGAAATTGTTAACTGAACACATTTTTTACATAAACCAATTTAGCGTAATGGTACCAATTGATTAATATTTTCATTTGACCAAGCTTTTAGTGCTAATTACCATGTGAAGATGTGACTTGTTTCAGTACAGAGGTGGCCATCTTGGATTTGCACCTCCAGGTTTCAAATGGCCATCAGCCAATCAGAACCTGGAGTTTCCACAGCAGAACTCAGTCTACTCCGAGTTCTGTAGGACTGTGAAGGGGAAATGATGCATTATTCGCACTGTGCCCAGATAAAAATGATTAGAAAATGTATGGTAGAAATCATTTATGCCAATTTTTTCCTTAAAAAAATATTCCACACCAAAAAAAGTAGGTTTTAATCTGCTATACAATGTTATAAAGTACATTTCTAAGCCGAGCCTAAGGGGGTCCGCAGTAGTGCGAAGGTGATGTCCTATAAAGTAGATTGCACAGGCACATGTAAAGGGGCTCTGTCACCTAAACACTGCTTATACTGTGACTGTATCACCCAAACACTGCTTATACTGTGACTGTATCACCCAAACACTGCTTATACTGTGACTGTATCACCCAAACACTGCTTATACTGTGACTGTATCACCCAAACACTGCTTATACTGTGACTGTGTCACCCAAACACTGCTTATACTGTGACTGTATCACCCAAACACTGCTTATACTGTGACTGTATCACCCAAACACTGCTTATACTGTGACTGTATCACCCAAACACTGCTTATACTGTGACTGTATCACCTAAACACTACTTATACTGTGACTGTATCACCCAAACACTGCTTATACTGTGACTGTATCACCCAAACACTGCTTATACTGTGACTGTATCACCCAAACACTGCTTATACTGTGACTGTATCACCCAAACACTGCTTATACTGTGACTGTGCCACCCAAACACTGCTTATACTGTGACTGTGCCACCTAAACACTGCTTATACTGTGACTGTATCACCCAAACACTGCTTATACTGTGACTGTATCACCTAAACACTGCTTATACTGTGACTGTATCACCTAAACACTGCTTATACTGTGACTGTATCACCCAAACACTGCTTAGACTGTGACTGTATCACCCAAACACTGCTTAGACTGTGACTGTATCACCTAAACACTGCATATACTGTGACTGTATCACCCAAACACTGCTTATACTGTGACTGTATCACCCAAACACTGCTTATACTGTGACTGTGTCACCCAAACACTGCTTATACTGTGACTGTATCACCCAAACACTGCTTATACTGTGACTGTATCACCTAAACACTACTTATACTGTGACTGTATCACCCAAACACTGCTTATACTGTGACTGTATCACCCAAACACTGCTTATACTGTGACTGTATCACCCAAACACTGCTTATACTGTGACTGTATCACCCAAACACTGCTTATACTGTGACTGTATCACCCAAACACTGCTTATACTGTGACTGTGCCACCTAAACACTGCTTATACTGTGACTGTATCACCCAAACACTGCTTATACTGTGACTGTATCACCTAAACACTGCTTATACTGTGACTGTATCACCTAAACACTGCTTATACTGTGACTGTATCACCCAAACACTGCTTAGACTGTGACTGTATCACCCAAACACTGCTTAGACTGTGACTGTATCACCTAAACACTGCATATACTGTGACTGTATCACCCAAACACTGCTTATACTGTGACTGTATCACCCAAACACTGCTTATACTGTGACTGTATCACCCAAACACTGCTTATACTGTGACTGTATCACCTAAACACTGCTTATACTGTGACTGTATCACCCAAACACTGCTTATACTGTGACTGTATCACCTAAACACTGCTTATACTGTGACTGTATCACCTAAACACTGCTTATACTGTGACTGTATCACCTAAACACTGCTTATACTGTGACTGTGTCACCCAAACACTGCTTATACTGTGACTGTATCACCCAAACACTGCTTATACTGTGACTGTATCACCCAAACACTGCTTATACTGTGACTGTATTAAAGGGACTCTGTCACCTAAACACTGCTTATACTGTGAATGGAGAGAGAAAAACATGATCTATAACTTGTGTTAGAAGACCTGTATAAATTAAGAGTGATTTAAATGTGTCCTTTTTATGACATCACCTTGTGGTTTTATATGCAAATTACGCATATTACGGGGAACACACGGGGGGCTGGCTCTTCTTGATGGGAGTTGTGATCGGCAGCTTAGGCTCCCGTGTGTCCCCCTCTGTCCCCGTGTGTGTCTTCCACTTACTAGCGTAGCATGTCACTGATAGAAGTTTTACCAATTGCTTGCTACGCTAGTAAGTGAGAATAATGAGTAATACGCTTATACCTACCTGTCACCGCAGCTGATCAGGAGGGGGCGTGAGGTGGTGTGTGTCCCTCGCGCAGGCGCTCTTCTGCCAAAGTTACGGCTGGTGTTACACCGCATTAATATAAAATCTATAAATGAGTCCGTCTACTTTAACAGATATTTAATGAGAGACAGAAACACAGTAACATACAATAATTAGTGACAGTCCAACACACTATACCACATTCTCCCAAGACTAACCTTAATCCTATTTTTCAACCAAAAGATCCATTATAACCCATCACAGATTGCCCCATGCATGCAGGAGGCAGACAAGGCAGGAAGAGACTGATTGTTCATTCAACAGGTATATTGAATGGCTTGTGAGGTCATTGGAGGTGTGCCCTCATTAACATATCAAAAGACAAATGTTGTACAGGAGCATTGACCACAGAACACCGGGCTGCACTTTACATGAATTGGATTGTGTGTCTGTGTATATACATCCTACATACTGCCGGGCTGCACTTTACATGAATTGGATTGTGTGTCTGTGTATATACATCCTACATACTGCCGGGCTGCACTTTACATGAATTGGATTGTGTGTGTGTGTGTGTATATACATCCTACATACTGCCGGGCTGCACTTTACATGAATTGGATTGTGTGTCTGTGTATATACATCCTACATACTGCCGGGCTGCACTTTACATGAATTGGATTGTGTGTGTGTGTATACACATCCTACATACTGCTGGGCTGCACTTTACATGAATTGGATTGTGTGTGTGTGTATATACATCCTACATACTGCCGGGCTGCACGTTACATGAATTGGATTGTGTGTGTGTGTGTGTGTATATACATCCTACATACTGCCAGGCTGCACTTTACATGAATTGGATTGTGTGTATGTGTATACACATCCTACATACTGCCGGGCTGCACTTTACATGAATTGGATTGTGTGTGTGTGTATATACATCCTACATACTGCCAGGCTGCACTTTACATGAATTGGATTGTGTGTGTGTGTATATACATCCTACATACTGCCGGGCTGCACTTTACATGAATTGGATTGTGTGTGTGTATATACATCCTACATACTGCCGGGCTGCACTTTACATGAATTGGATTGTGTGTGTGTGTATATACATCCTACATACTGCCGGGCTGCACTTTACATGAATTGGATTGTGTGTGTGTGTATATACATCCTACATACTGCTGGGCTGCACTTTACATGAATTGGATTGTGTGTGTGTGTGTATATACATCCTACATACTGCCGGGCTGCACTTTACATGAATTGGATTGTGTGTGTATATACATCCTACATACTGCTGGGCTGCACTTTACATGAATTGGATTGTGTGTGTGTGTGTATATACATCCTACATACTGCCGGGCTGCACTTTACATGAATTGAATTGTGTGTATGTGTGTATATACATCCTACATACTGCCGGGCTGCACTTTACATGAATTGGATTGTGTGTGTGTATATACATCCTACATACTGCCGGGCTGCACTTTACATGAATTGGATTGTGTGTGTGTATATACATCCTACATACTGCCGGGCTGCACTTTACATGAATTGGATTGTGTGTGTGTGTATATACATCCTGCATACTGCCGGGCTGCACTTTACATGAATTGGATTGTGTGTGTGTGTGTGTGTATATACATCCTACATACTGCCGGGCTGCACTTTACATGAATTGGATTGTGTGTGTGTATATACATCCTACATACTGCCAGGCTGCACTTTACATGAATTGGATTGTGTCTGTGTGTATATACATCCTACATACTGCTGGGCTGCACTTTACATGAATTGGATTGTGTGTGTGTGTATATACATCCTGCATACTGCCGGGCTGCACTTTACATGAATTGGATTGTGTGTGTGTGTGTGTGTGTGTGTATATACATCCTACATACTGCCGGGCTGCACTTTACATGAATTGGATTGTGTGTGTATATACATCCTACATACTGCCGGGCTGCACTTTACATGAATTGGATTGTGTGTGTGTGTGTATATACATCCTACATACTGCCGGGCTGCACTTTACATGAATTGGACTGTGTGTGTGTGTGTGTGTATATACATCCTACATACTGCCGGGCTGCACTTTACATGAATTGGATTGTGTGTGTGTGTATATACATCCTGCATACTGCCGGGCGGCACTTTACATGAATTGGATTGTGTGTGTGTGTATATACATCCTACATACTGCCGGGCTGCACTTTACATGAATTGGATTGTGTGTTTGTGTGTATATACATCCTACATACTGCCAGGCTGCACTTTACATGAATTGGATTGTGTGTGTGTGTATATACATCCTACATACTGCCAGGCTGCACTTTACATGAATTGGATTGTGTGTGTGTATATATACATCCTACATACTGCCAGGCTGCACTTTACATGAATTGGATTGTGTGTGTGTGTATATACATCCTACATACTGCCGGGCTGCACTTTACATGAATTGGATTGTGTGTGTGTGTGTATATACATCCTACATACTGCCAGGCTGCACTTTACATGAATTTGATTGTGTGTGTGTGTGTGTGTATACATCCTACATACTGCCAGGCTGCACTTTACATGAATTGGATTGTGTGTGTGTGTGTGTGTGTGTATACATCCTACATACTGCTGGGCTGCACTTTACATGAATTGGATTGTGTGTGTGTGTGTATATACATCCTACATACTGCCGGGCTGCACTTTACATGAATTGGATTGTGTGTGTGTATATACATCCTACATACTGCCGGGCTGCACTTTACATGAATTGGATTGTGTGTGTGTGTATATACATCCTACATACTGCCAGGCTGCACTTTACATGAATTGGATTGTGTGTGTGTGTGTATATACATCCTACATACTGCCGGGCTGCACTTTACATGAATTGGATTGTGTGTGTGTATATACATCCTACATACTGCTGGGCTGCACTTTACATGAATTGGATTGTGTGTGTGTATATACATCCTACATACTGCCGGGCTGCACGTTACATGAATTGGATTGTCTGTGTGTGTGTATATACATCCTACATACTGCAGGGCTGCACTTTACATGAATTGGATTGTGTGTGTGTATATACATCCTACATACTGCAGGGCTGCACTTTACATGAATTGGATTGTGTGTGTGTATATACATCCTACATACTGCCAGGCTGCACTTTACATGAATTGGATTGTGTCTGTGTGTGTGTGTGTATACATCCTACATACTGCCGGGCTGCACGTTACATGAATTGGATTGTCTGTGTGTGTGTATATACATCCTACATACTGCAGGGCTGCACTTTACATGAATTGGATTGTGTGTGTGTATATACATCCTACATACTGCCAGGCTGCACTTTACATGAATTGGATTGTGTCTGTGTGTGTGTGTGTATACACATCCTACATACTGCCGGGCTGCACTTTACATGAATTGGATTGTGTGTGTGTGTGTATATACATCCTACATACTGCCAGGCTGCACTTTACATGAATTGGATTGTGTGTGTGTGTGTGTGTATATACATCCTACATACTGCCAGGCTGCACTTTACATGAATTGGATTGTGTGTGTGTATATACATCCTACATACTGTCGGGCTGCACTTTACATGAATTGGATTGTGTGTGTGTGTGTATATACATCCTACATACTGCCGGGCTGCACTTTACATGAATTGGATTGTGTGTGTGTATATACATCCTACATACTGCCAGGCTGCACTTTACATGAATTGGATTGTGTGTGTGTGTGTATATACATCCTACATACTGCCGGGCTGCACTTTACATGAATTGGATTGTGTGTATGTATATACATCCTACATACTGCCAGGCTGCACTTTAAATGAATTGGATTGTGTGTGTGTGTATATACATCCTACATACTGCTGGGCTGCACTTTACATGAATTGGATTGTGTCTGTGTGTGTATATACATCCTACATACTGCCAGGCTGCACTTTACATGAATTGTATTGTGTGTGTGTGTGAATATACATCCTACATACTGCTGGGCTGCACTTTACATGAATTGGATTGTGTGTGTGTATACACATCCTACATACTGCTGGGCTGCACTTTACATGAATTGGATTGTGTGTGTGTATATACATCCTACATACTGCCAGGCTGCACTTTACATGAATTGGATTGTGTGTGTGTGTATATACATCCTACATACTGCCGGGCTGCACTTTACATGAATTGGATTGTGTCTGTGTGTATATACATCCTACATACTGCCAGGCTGCACTTTACATGAATTGGATTGTGTGTGTGTGTGTATATACATCCTACATACTGCCGGGCTGCACTTTACATGAATTGGATTGTGTGTGTGTGTATACACATCCTACATACTGCCGGGCTGCACTTTACATGAATTGGATTGTGTGTGTGTGTGTGTATATACATCCTACATACTGCCGGGCTGCACTTTACATGAATTGGATTGTGTGTGTGTGTATATACATCCTACATACTGCCAGGCTGCACTTTACATGAATTGGATTGTGTGTGTGTGTGTATATACATCCTACATACTGCCGGGCTGCACTTTACATGAATTGGATTGTGTGTGTGTGTGTGTATACATCCTACATACTGCCGGGCTGCACTTTACATGAATTGGATTGTGTGTGTGTGTGTGTGTATATTCATCCTACATACTGCCGGACTGCACTTTACATGAATTGGATTGTGTGTGTGTATATACATCCTACATACTGCCGGGCTGCACTTTACATGAATTGGATTGTGTGTGTGTGTATATACATCCTACATACTGCCAGGCTGCACTTTACATGAATTGGATTGTGTGTGTGTGTGTATATACATCCTACATACTGCCGGGCTGCACTTTACATGAATTGGATTGTGTGTGTGTGTGTGTATATACATCCTACATACTGCCAGGCTGCACTTTACATGAATTGGATTGTGTGTGTGTGTGTATATACATCCTACATACTGCCGGGCTGCACTTTACATGAATTGGATTGTGTGTATGTATATACATCCTACATACTGCCAGGCTGCACTTTAAATGAATTGGATTGTGTGTGTGTGTATATACATCCTACATACTGCTGGGCTGCACTTTACATGAATTGGATTGTGTCTGTGTGTGTATATACATCCTACATACTGCCAGGCTGCACTTTACATGAATTGTATTGTGTGTGTGTGTGAATATACATCCTACATACTGCTGGGCTGCACTTTACATGAATTGGATTGTGTGTGTGTATACACATCCTACATACTGCTGGGCTGCACTTTACATGAATTGGATTGTGTGTGTGTATATACATCCTACATACTGCCAGGCTGCACTTTACATGAATTGGATTGTGTGTGTGTGTATATACATCCTACATACTGCCGGGCTGCACTTTACATGAATTGGATTGTGTCTGTGTGTATATACATCCTACATACTGCCGGGCTGCACTTTACATGAATTGGATTGTGTCTGTGTGTATATACATCCTACATACTGCCAGGCTGCACTTTACATGAATTGGATTGTGTGTGTGTGTGTATATACATCCTACATACTGCCGGGCTGCACTTTACATGAATTGGATTGTGTGTGTGTGTATACACATCCTACATACTGCCGGGCTGCACTTTACATGAATTGGATTGTGTGTGTGTGTGTGTATATACATCCTACATACTGCCGGGCTGCACTTTACATGAATTGGATTGTGTGTGTGTGTATATACATCCTACATACTGCCAGGCTGCACTTTACATGAATTGGATTGTGTGTGTGTGTGTATATACATCCTACATACTGCCGGGCTGCACTTTACATGAATTGGATTGTGTGTGTGTGTGTGTGTATACATCCTACATACTGCCGGGCTGCACTTTACATGAATTGGATTGTGTGTGTGTGTGTGTATATTCATCCTACATACTGCCGGACTGCACTTTACATGAATTGGATTGTGTGTGTGTATATACATCCTACATACTGCCGGGCTGCACTTTACATGAATTGGATTGTGTGTGTGTGTATATACATCCTACATACTGCCAGGCTGCACTTTACATGAATTGGATTGTGTGTGTGTGTGTATATACATCCTACATACTGCCGGGCTGCACTTTACATGAATTGGATTGTGTGTGTGTGTGTGTATATACATCCTACATACTGCCGGGCTGCACTTTACATGAATTGGATTGTGTGTGTGTGTATATACATCCTACATACTGCCAGGCTGCACTTTACATGAATTGGATTGTGTGTGTGTGTATATACATCCTACATACTGCCGGGCTGCACTTTACATGAATTGGATTGTGTGTGTGTATATACATCCTACATACTGCCGGGCTGCACTTTACATGAATTGGATTGTGTGTGTGTGTATATACATCCTACATACTGCCGGGCTGCACTTTACATGAATTGGATTGTGTGTGTGTGTATATACATCCTACATACTGCTGGGCTGCACTTTACATGAATTGGATTGTGTGTGTGTGTGTATATACATCCTACATACTGCCGGGCTGCACTTTACATGAATTGGATTGTGTGTGTATATACATCCTACATACTGCTGGGCTGCACTTTACATGAATTGGATTGTGTGTGTGTGTGTATATACATCCTACATACTGCCGGGCTGCACTTTACATGAATTGAATTGTGTGTATGTGTGTATATACATCCTACATACTGCCGGGCTGCACTTTACATGAATTGGATTGTGTGTGTGTATATACATCCTACATACTGCCGGGCTGCACTTTACATGAATTGGATTGTGTGTGTGTATATACATCCTACATACTGCCGGGCTGCACTTTACATGAATTGGATTGTGTGTGTGTGTATATACATCCTGCATACTGCCGGGCTGCACTTTACATGAATTGGATTGTGTGTGTGTGTGTGTATATACATCCTACATACTGCCGGGCTGCACTTTACATGAATTGGATTGTGTGTGTGTATATACATCCTACATACTGCCAGGCTGCACTTTACATGAATTGGATTGTGTCTGTGTGTATATACATCCTACATACTGCTGGGCTGCACTTTACATGAATTGGATTGTGTGTGTGTGTATATACATCCTGCATACTGCCGGGCTGCACTTTACATGAATTGGATTGTGTGTGTGTGTGTGTGTGTGTGTATATACATCCTACATACTGCCGGGCTGCACTTTACATGAATTGGATTGTGTGTGTATATACATCCTACATACTGCCGGGCTGCACTTTACATGAATTGGATTGTGTGTGTGTGTGTATATACATCCTACATACTGCCGGGCTGAACTTTACATGAATTGGACTGTGTGTGTGTGTGTGTGTATATACATCCTACATACTGCCGGGCGGCACTTTACATGAATTGGATTGTGTGTGTGTGTATATACATCCTACATACTGCCGGGCTGCACTTTACATGAATTGGATTGTGTGTTTGTGTGTATATACATCCTACATACTGCCAGGCTGCACTTTACATGAATTGGATTGTGTGTGTGTGTATATACATCCTACATACTGCCAGGCTGCACTTTACATGAATTGGATTGTGTGTGTGTATATATACATCCTACATACTGCCAGGCTGCACTTTACATGAATTGGATTGTGTGTGTGTGTATATACATCCTACATACTGCCGGGCTGCACTTTACATGAATTGGATTGTGTGTGTGTGTGTATATACATCCTACATACTGCCAGGCTGCACTTTACATGAATTTGATTGTGTGTGTGTGTGTGTGTATACATCCTACATACTGCCAGGCTGCACTTTACATGAATTGGATTGTGTGTGTGTGTGTGTGTGTGTATACATCCTACATACTGCTGGGCTGCACTTTACATGAATTGGATTGTGTGTGTGTGTGTATATACATCCTACATACTGCCGGGCTGCACTTTACATGAATTGGATTGTGTGTGTGTATATACATCCTACATACTGCCGGGCTGCACTTTACATGAATTGGATTGTGTGTGTGTGTATATACATCCTACATACTGCCAGGCTGCACTTTACATGAATTGGATTGTGTGTGTGTGTGTATATACATCCTACATACTGCCGGGCTGCACTTTACATGAATTGGATTGTGTGTGTGTATATACATCCTACATACTGCTGGGCTGCACTTTACATGAATTGGATTGTGTGTGTGTATATACATCCTACATACTGCCGGGCTGCACGTTACATGAATTGGATTGTCTGTGTGTGTGTATATACATCCTACATACTGCAGGGCTGCACTTTACATGAATTGGATTGTGTGTGTGTATATACATCCTACATACTGCAGGGCTGCACTTTACATGAATTGGATTGTGTGTGTGTATATACATCCTACATACTGCCAGGCTGCACTTTACATGAATTGGATTGTGTCTGTGTGTGTGTGTGTATACATCCTACATACTGCCGGGCTGCACGTTACATGAATTGGATTGTCTGTGTGTGTGTATATACATCCTACATACTGCAGGGCTGCACTTTACATGAATTGGATTGTGTGTGTGTATATACATCCTACATACTGCCAGGCTGCACTTTACATGAATTGGATTGTGTCTGTGTGTGTGTGTGTATACACATCCTACATACTGCCGGGCTGCACTTTACATGAATTGGATTGTGTGTGTGTGTGTATATACATCCTACATACTGCCAGGCTGCACTTTACATGAATTGGATTGTGTGTGTGTGTGTGTATATACATCCTACATACTGCCAGGCTGCACTTTACATGAATTGGATTGTGTGTGTGTATATACATCCTACATACTGTCGGGCTGCACTTTACATGAATTGGATTGTGTGTGTGTGTGTATATACATCCTACATACTGCCGGGCTGCACTTTACATGAATTGGATTGTGTGTGTATATACATCCTACATACTGCCGGGCTGCACTTTACATGAATTGGATTGTGTGTGTGTATATACATCCTACATACTGCCAGGCTGCACTTTACATGAATTGGATTGTGTGTGTGTGTGTATATACATCCTACATACTGCCGGGCTGCACTTTACATGAATTGGATTGTGTGTATGTATATACATCCTACATACTGCCAGGCTGCACTTTAAATGAATTGGATTGTGTGTGTGTGTATATACATCCTACATACTGCTGGGCTGCACTTTACATGAATTGGATTGTGTCTGTGTGTGTATATACATCCTACATACTGCCAGGCTGCACTTTACATGAATTGTATTGTGTGTGTGTGTGAATATACATCCTACATACTGCTGGGCTGCACTTTACATGAATTGGATTGTGTGTGTGTATACACATCCTACATACTGCTGGGCTGCACTTTACATGAATTGGATTGTGTGTGTGTATATACATCCTACATACTGCCAGGCTGCACTTTACATGAATTGGATTGTGTGTGTGTGTATATACATCCTACATACTGCCGGGCTGCACTTTACATGAATTGGATTGTGTCTGTGTGTATATACATCCTACATACTGCCGGGCTGCACTTTACATGAATTGGATTGTGTCTGTGTGTATATACATCCTACATACTGCCAGGCTGCACTTTACATGAATTGGATTGTGTGTGTGTGTGTATATACATCCTACATACTGCCGGGCTGCACTTTACATGAATTGGATTGTGTGTGTGTGTATACACATCCTACATACTGCCGGGCTGCACTTTACATGAATTGGATTGTGTGTGTGTGTGTGTATATACATCCTACATACTGCCGGGCTGCACTTTACATGAATTGGATTGTGTGTGTGTGTATATACATCCTACATACTGCCAGGCTGCACTTTACATGAATTGGATTGTGTGTGTGTGTGTATATACATCCTACATACTGCCGGGCTGCACTTTACATGAATTGGATTGTGTGTGTGTGTGTGTATACATCCTACATACTGCCGGGCTGCACTTTACATGAATTGGATTGTGTGTGTGTGTGTGTATATTCATCCTACATACTGCCGGACTGCACTTTACATGAATTGGATTGTGTGTGTGTATATACATCCTACATACTGCCGGGCTGCACTTTACATGAATTGGATTGTGTGTGTGTGTATATACATCCTACATACTGCCAGGCTGCACTTTACATGAATTGGATTGTGTGTGTGTGTGTATATACATCCTACATACTGCCGGGCTGCACTTTACATGAATTGGATTGTGTGTGTGTGTGTGTATATACATCCTACATACTGCCGGGCTGCACTTTACATGAATTGGATTGTGTGTCTGTGTATATACATCCTACATACTGCCGGGCTGCACTTTACATGAATTGGATTGTGTGTGTGTGTGTGTATATACATCCTACATACTGCCAGGCTGCACTTTACATGAATTGGATTGTGTGTGTGTGTGTATATACATCCTACATAGTGCCAGGCTGCACTTTACATGAATGGGATTGTGTGTGTGTATATACATCCTACATACTGCCAGGCTGCACTTTACATGAATTGGATTGTGTGTGTGTGTGTGTATATACATCCTACATACTTCCAGGCTGCACTTTACATGAATTGGATTGTGTGTGTGTATATACATCCTACATACTGCCGGGCTGCACTTTACATGAATTGGATTGTGTGTGTATATACATCCTACATACTGCCGGGCTGCACTTTACATGAATTGGATTGTGTGTGTGTCTGTATATACATCCTACATACTGCCGGGCTGCACTTTACATGAATTGGATTGTGTGTGTGTGTGTATATACATCCTACATACTGCTGGGCTGCACTTTACATGAATTGGATTGTGTGTGTGTATATACATCCTACATACTGCAGGGCTGCACTTTACATGAATTGGATTGTGTGTGTCTGTATATACATCCTACATACTGCCAGGCTGCACTTTACATGAATTGGATTGTGTGTGTGTATATACATCCTACATACTGCCGGGCTGCACTTTACATGAATTGGATTGTGTGTGTGTATATACATCCTACATACTGCCGGGCTGCACTTTACATGAATTGGATTGTGTGTCTGTGTGTATATACATCCTACATACTGCTGGGCTGCACTTTACATGAATTGGATTGTGTGTGTGTATATACATCCTACATACTGCCGGGCTGCACTTTACATGAATTGGATTGTGTGTGTGTATATACATCCTACATACTGCCGGGCTGCACTTTACATGAATTGGATTGTGTGTCTGTGTGTATATACATCCTACATACTGCCGGGCTGCACTTTACATGAATTGGATTGTGTGTGTGTATATACATCCTACATACTGCCGGGCTGCACTTTACATGAATTGGATTGGGTGTGTGTATATATACATCCTACATACTGCCGGGCTGCACTTTACATGCATTGGATTGTGTGTGTGTGTATATACATCCTACATACTGCCAGGCTGCACTTTACATGAATTGGATTGTGTGTGTGTATATACATCCTACATACTGCCGGGCTGCACTTTACATGAATTGGATTGTGTGTGTGTGTGTATATACATCCTACATACTGCCAGGCTGCACTTTACATGAATTGGATTGTGTGTGTGTGTGTGTATATACATCCTACATACTGCCGGGCTGCACTTTACATGAATTGGATTGTGTGTGTGTATATACATCCTACATACTGCCGGGCTGCACTTTACATGAATTGGATTGTATGTGTGTATATACATCCTACATACTGCCGGGCTGCACTTTACATGAATTGGATTGTGTGTGTGTGTGTATATACATCCTACATACTGCCGGGCTGCACTTTACATGAATTGGATTGTGTGTGTATATACATCCTACATACTGCCGGGCTGCACTTTACATGAATTGGATTGTGTGTGTGTATATACATCCTACATACTGCCAGGCTGCACTTTACATGAATTGGATTGTGTGTGTGTGTGTATATACATCCTACATACTGCCGGGCTGCACTTTACATGAATTGGATTGTGTGTATGTATATACATCCTACATACTGCCAGGCTGCACTTTAAATGAATTGGATTGTGTGTGTGTGTATATACATCCTACATACTGCTGGGCTGCACTTTACATGAATTGGATTGTGTCTGTGTGTGTATATACATCCTACATACTGCCAGGCTGCACTTTACATGAATTGTATTGTGTGTGTGTGTGAATATACATCCTACATACTGCTGGGCTGCACTTTACATGAATTGGATTGTGTGTGTGTATACACATCCTACATACTGCTGGGCTGCACTTTACATGAATTGGATTGTGTGTGTGTATATACATCCTACATACTGCCAGTCTGCACTTTACATGAATTGGATTGTGTGTGTGTGTATATACATCCTACATACTGCCGGGCTGCACTTTACATGAATTGGATTGTGTCTGTGTGTATATACATCCTACATACTGCCGGGCTGCACTTTACATGAATTGGATTGTGTCTGTGTGTATATACATCCTACATACTGCCAGGCTGCACTTTACATGAATTGGATTGTGTGTGTGTGTGTATATACATCCTACATACTGCCGGGCTGCACTTTACATGAATTGGATTGTGTGTGTGTGTATACACATCCTACATACTGCCGGGCTGCACTTTACATGAATTGGATTGTGTGTGTGTGTGTGTATATACATCCTACATACTGCCGGGCTGCACTTTACATGAATTGGATTGTGTGTGTGTGTATATACATCCTACATACTGCCAGGCTGCACTTTACATGAATTGGATTGTGTGTGTGTGTGTATATACATCCTACATACTGCCGGGCTGCACTTTACATGAATTGGATTGTGTGTGTGTGTGTGTGTATACATCCTACATACTGCCGGGCTGCACTTTACATGAATTGGATTGTGTGTGTGTGTGTGTATATTCATCCTACATACTGCCGGACTGCACTTTACATGAATTGGATTGTGTGTGTGTATATACATCCTACATACTGCCGGGCTGCACTTTACATGAATTGGATTGTGTGTGTGTGTATATACATCCTACATACTGCCAGGCTGCACTTTACATGAATTGGATTGTGTGTGTGTGTGTATATACATCCTACATACTGCCGGGCTGCACTTTACATGAATTGGATTGTGTGTGTGTGTGTGTATATACATCCTACATACTGCCGGGCTGCACTTTACATGAATTGGATTGTGTGTCTGTGTATATACATCCTACATACTGCCGGGCTGCACTTTACATGAATTGGATTGTGTGTGTGTGTGTGTATATACATCCTACATACTGCCAGGCTGCACTTTACATGAATTGGATTGTGTGTGTGTGTGTATATACATCCTACATAGTGCCAGGCTGCACTTTACATGAATGGGATTGTGTGTGTGTATATACATCCTACATACTGCCAGGCTGCACTTTACATGAATTGGATTGTGTGTGTGTGTGTGTATATACATCCTACATACTTCCAGGCTGCACTTTACATGAATTGGATTGTGTGTGTGTATATACATCCTACATACTGCCGGGCTGCACTTTACATGAATTGGATTGTGTGTGTATATACATCCTACATACTGCCGGGCTGCACTTTACATGAATTGGATTGTGTGTGTGTCTGTATATACATCCTACATACTGCCGGGCTGCACTTTACATGAATTGGATTGTGTGTGTGTGTGTATATACATCCTACATACTGCTGGGCTGCACTTTACATGAATTGGATTGTGTGTGTGTATATACATCCTACATACTGCAGGGCTGCACTTTACATGAATTGGATTGTGTGTGTCTGTATATACATCCTACATACTGCCAGGCTGCACTTTACATGAATTGGATTGTGTGTGTGTATATACATCCTACATACTGCCGGGCTGCACTTTACATGAATTGGATTGTGTGTGTGTATATACATCCTACATACTGCCGGGCTGCACTTTACATGAATTGGATTGTGTGTCTGTGTGTATATACATCCTACATACTGCTGGGCTGCACTTTACATGAATTGGATTGTGTGTGTGTATATACATCCTACATACTGCCGGGCTGCACTTTACATGAATTGGATTGTGTGTGTGTATATACATCCTACATACTGCCGGGCTGCACTTTACATGAATTGGATTGTGTGTCTGTGTGTATATACATCCTACATACTGCCGGGCTGCACTTTACATGAATTGGATTGTGTGTGTGTATATACATCCTACATACTGCCGGGCTGCACTTTACATGAATTGGATTGGGTGTGTGTATATATACATCCTACATACTGCCGGGCTGCACTTTACATGCATTGGATTGTGTGTGTGTGTATATACATCCTACATACTGCCAGGCTGCACTTTACATGAATTGGATTGTGTGTGTGTATATACATCCTACATACTGCCGGGCTGCACTTTACATGAATTGGATTGTGTGTGTGTGTGTATATACATCCTACATACTGCCAGGCTGCACTTTACATGAATTGGATTGTGTGTGTGTGTGTGTATATACATCCTACATACTGCCGGGCTGCACTTTACATGAATTGGATTGTGTGTGTGTATATACATCCTACATACTGCCGGGCTGCACTTTACATGAATTGGATTGTATGTGTGTATATACATCCTACATACTGCCGGGCTGCACTTTACATGAATTGGATTGTGTGTGTGTGTGTATATACATCCTACATACTGCCGGGCTACACTTTACATGAATTGGATTGTGTGTGTGTGTATATACATCCTACATACTGCCGGGCTGCACTTTACATGAATTGGATTGTGTGTCTGTGTGTATATACATCCTACATACTGCCAGGCTGCACTTTACATGAATTGGATTGTGTGTGTGTGTATACATCCTACATACTGCCGGGCTGCACTTTACATGAATTGGATTGTGTGTGTGTGTATACATCCTACATACTGCCGGGCTGCACTTTACATGAATTGGATTGTGTGTGTGTGTGTGTGTGTATATACATCCTACATACTGCTGGGCTGCACTTTACATGAATTGGATTGTGTGTGCGTGTGTGTATATACATCCTACATACTGCCAGGCCGCACTTTACATGAATTGGATTGTGTGTGTGTATATACATCATACATACTGCCGGGCTGCACTTTACATGAATTGGATTGTGTGTGTGTGTGTGTATATACAGCCTACATACTGCCGTGCCGCACTTTACATGAATTGGATTGTGTGTGTGTATACATCCTACATACTGCCGGGCTGCACTTTACATGAATTGGATTGTGTGTGTGTGTGTGTATATACATCCTACATACTGCCAGGCCGCACTTTACATGAATTGGATTGTGTGTGTGTATATACATCCTACATACTGCCAGGCCGCACTTTACATGAATTGGATTGTGTGTGTGTGTGTGTATATACATCCTACATACTGCCGGGCTGCACTTTACATGAATTGGATTGTGTGTGTGTGTGTGTATATACATCCTACATACTGCCGGGCTGCACTTTACATGAATTGGATTGTGTGTCTGTGTATATACATCCTACATACTGCCGGGCTGCACTTTACATGAATTGGATTGTGTGTCTGTGTATATACATCCTACATACTGCCGGGCTGCACTTTACATGAATTGGATTGTGTGTGTGTGTGTGTATATACATCCTACATACTGCCGGGCTGCACTTTACATGAATTGGATTGTGTGTCTGTGTATATACATCCTACATACTGCCGGGCTGCACTTTACATGAATTGGATTGTGTGTGTGTGTATACACATCCTACATACTGCTGGGCTGCACTTTACATGAATTGGATTGTGTGTGTGTGTATATACATCCTACATACTGCCGGGCTGCACGTTACATGAATTGGATTGTGTGTGTGTGTGTGTGTATATACATCCTACATACTGCCAGGCTGCACTTTACATGAATTGGATTGTGTGTATGTGTATACACATCCTACATACTGCCGGGCTGCACTTTACATGAATTGGATTGTGTGTGTGTGTATATACATCCTACATACTGCCAGGCTGCACTTTACATGAATTGGATTGTGTGTGTGTGTATATACATCCTACATACTGCCGGGCTGCACTTTACATGAATTGGATTGTGTGTGTGTATATACATCCTACATACTGCCGGGCTGCACTTTACATGAATTGGATTGTGTGTGTGTGTATATACATCCTACATACTGCCGGGCTGCACTTTACATGAATTGGATTGTGTGTGTGTGTATATACATCCTACATACTGCTGGGCTGCACTTTACATGAATTGGATTGTGTGTGTGTGTGTATATACATCCTACATACTGCCGGGCTGCACTTTACATGAATTGGATTGTGTGTGTATATACATCCTACATACTGCTGGGCTGCACTTTACATGAATTGGATTGTGTGTGTGTGTGTATATACATCCTACATACTGCCGGGCTGCACTTTACATGAATTGAATTGTGTGTATGTGTGTATATACATCCTACATACTGCCGGGCTGCACTTTACATGAATTGGATTGTGTGTGTGTATATACATCCTACATACTGCCGGGCTGCACTTTACATGAATTGGATTGTGTGTGTGTATATACATCCTACATACTGCCGGGCTGCACTTTACATGAATTGGATTGTGTGTGTGTGTATATACATCCTGCATACTGCCGGGCTGCACTTTACATGAATTGGATTGTGTGTGTGTGTGTGTATATACATCCTACATACTGCCGGGCTGCACTTTACATGAATTGGATTGTGTGTGTGTATATACATCCTACATACTGCCAGGCTGCACTTTACATGAATTGGATTGTGTCTGTGTGTATATACATCCTACATACTGCTGGGCTGCACTTTACATGAATTGGATTGTGTGTGTGTGTATATACATCCTGCATACTGCCGGGCTGCACTTTACATGAATTGGATTGTGTGTGTGTGTGTGTGTGTGTGTATATACATCCTACATACTGCCGGGCTGCACTTTACATGAATTGGATTGTGTGTGTATATACATCCTACATACTGCCGGGCTGCACTTTACATGAATTGGATTGTGTGTGTGTGTGTATATACATCCTACATACTGCCGGGCTGCACTTTACATGAATTGGACTGTGTGTGTGTGTGTGTGTATATACATCCTACATACTGCCGGGCTGCACTTTACATGAATTGGATTGTGTGTGTGTGTATATACATCCTGCATACTGCCGGGCGGCACTTTACATGAATTGGATTGTGTGTGTGTGTATATACATCCTACATACTGCCGGGCTGCACTTTACATGAATTGGATTGTGTGTTTGTGTGTATATACATCCTACATACTGCCAGGCTGCACTTTACATGAATTGGATTGTGTGTGTGTGTATATACATCCTACATACTGCCAGGCTGCACTTTACATGAATTGGATTGTGTGTGTGTATATATACATCCTACATACTGCCAGGCTGCACTTTACATGAATTGGATTGTGTGTGTGTGTATATACATCCTACATACTGCCGGGCTGCACTTTACATGAATTGGATTGTGTGTGTGTGTGTATATACATCCTACATACTGCCAGGCTGCACTTTACATGAATTTGATTGTGTGTGTGTGTGTGTGTATACATCCTACATACTGCCAGGCTGCACTTTACATGAATTGGATTGTGTGTGTGTGTGTGTGTGTGTATACATCCTACATACTGCTGGGCTGCACTTTACATGAATTGGATTGTGTGTGTGTGTGTATATACATCCTACAAACTGCCGGGCTGCACTTTACATGAATTGGATTGTGTGTGTGTATATACATCCTACATACTGCCGGGCTGCACTTTACATGAATTGGATTGTGTGTGTGTGTATATACATCCTACATACTGCCAGGCTGCACTTTACATGAATTGGATTGTGTGTGTGTGTGTATATACATCCTACATACTGCCGGGCTGCACTTTACATGAATTGGATTGTGTGTGTGTATATACATCCTACATACTGCTGGGCTGCACTTTACATGAATTGGATTGTGTGTGTGTATATACATCCTACATACTGCCGGGCTGCACGTTACATGAATTGGATTGTCTGTGTGTGTGTATATACATCCTACATACTGCAGGGCTGCACTTTACATGAATTGGATTGTGTGTGTGTATATACATCCTACATACTGCAGGGCTGCACTTTACATGAATTGGATTGTGTGTGTGTATATACATCCTACATACTGCCAGGCTGCACTTTACATGAATTGGATTGTGTCTGTGTGTGTGTGTGTATACATCCTACATACTGCCGGGCTGCACGTTACATGAATTGGATTGTCTGTGTGTGTGTATATACATCCTACATACTGCAGGGCTGCACTTTACATGAATTGGATTGTGTGTGTGTATATACATCCTACATACTGCCAGGCTGCACTTTACATGAATTGGATTGTGTCTGTGTGTGTGTGTGTATACACATCCTACATACTGCCGGGCTGCACTTTACATGAATTGGATTGTGTGTGTGTGTGTATATACATCCTACATACTGCCAGGCTGCACTTTACATGAATTGGATTGTGTGTGTGTGTGTGTATATACATCCTACATACTGCCAGGCTGCACTTTACATGAATTGGATTGTGTGTGTGTATATACATCCTACATACTGTCGGGCTGCACTTTACATGAATTGGATTGTGTGTGTGTGTGTATATACATCCTACATACTGCCGGGCTGCACTTTACATGAATTGGATTGTGTGTGTATATACATCCTACATACTGCCGGGCTGCACTTTACATGAATTGGATTGTGTGTGTGTATATACATCCTACATACTGCCAGGCTGCACTTTACATGAATTGGATTGTGTGTGTGTGTGTATATACATCCTACATACTGCCGGGCTGCACTTTACATGAATTGGATTGTGTGTATGTATATACATCCTACATACTGCCAGGCTGCACTTTAAATGAATTGGATTGTGTGTGTGTGTATATACATCCTACATACTGCTGGGCTGCACTTTACATGAATTGGATTGTGTCTGTGTGTGTATATACATCCTACATACTGCCAGGCTGCACTTTACATGAATTGTATTGTGTGTGTGTGTGAATATACATCCTACATACTGCTGGGCTGCACTTTACATGAATTGGATTGTGTGTGTGTATACACATCCTACATACTGCTGGGCTGCACTTTACATGAATTGGATTGTGTGTGTGTATATACATCCTACATACTGCCAGGCTGCACTTTACATGAATTGGATTGTGTGTGTGTGTATATACATCCTACATACTGCCGGGCTGCACTTTACATGAATTGGATTGTGTCTGTGTGTATATACATCCTACATACTGCCGGGCTGCACTTTACATGAATTGGATTGTGTCTGTGTGTATATACATCCTACATACTGCCAGGCTGCACTTTACATGAATTGGATTGTGTGTGTGTGTGTATATACATCCTACATACTGCCGGGCTGCACTTTACATGAATTGGATTGTGTGTGTGTGTATACACATCCTACATACTGCCGGGCTGCACTTTACATGAATTGGATTGTGTGTGTGTGTGTGTATATACATCCTACATACTGCCGGGCTGCACTTTACATGAATTGGATTGTGTGTGTGTGTATATACATCCTACATACTGCCAGGCTGCACTTTACATGAATTGGATTGTGTGTGTGTGTGTATATACATCCTACATACTGCCGGGCTGCACTTTACATGAATTGGATTGTGTGTGTGTGTGTGTATACATCCTACATACTGCCGGGCTGCACTTTACATGAATTGGATTGTGTGTGTGTGTGTGTATATTCATCCTACATACTGCCGGACTGCACTTTACATGAATTGGATTGTGTGTGTGTATATACATCCTACATACTGCCGGGCTGCACTTTACATGAATTGGATTGTGTGTGTGTGTATATACATCCTACATACTGCCAGGCTGCACTTTACATGAATTGGATTGTGTGTGTGTGTGTATATACATCCTACATACTGCCGGGCTGCACTTTACATGAATTGGATTGTGTGTGTGTGTGTGTATATACATCCTACATACTGCCGGGCTGCACTTTACATGAATTGGATTGTGTGTGTGTGTATATACATCCTACATACTGCCAGGCTGCACTTTACATGAATTGGATTGTGTGTGTGTGTATATACATCCTACATACTGCCGGGCTGCACTTTACATGAATTGGATTGTGTGTGTGTATATACATCCTACATACTGCCGGGCTGCACTTTACATGAATTGGATTGTGTGTGTGTGTATATACATCCTACATACTGCCGGGCTGCACTTTACATGAATTGGATTGTGTGTGTGTGTATATACATCCTACATACTGCTGGGCTGCACTTTACATGAATTGGATTGTGTGTGTGTGTGTATATACATCCTACATACTGCCGGGCTGCACTTTACATGAATTGGATTGTGTGTGTATATACATCCTACATACTGCTGGGCTGCACTTTACATGAATTGGATTGTGTGTGTGTGTGTATATACATCCTACATACTGCCGGGCTGCACTTTACATGAATTGAATTGTGTGTATGTGTGTATATACATCCTACATACTGCCGGGCTGCACTTTACATGAATTGGATTGTGTGTGTGTATATACATCCTACATACTGCCGGGCTGCACTTTACATGAATTGGATTGTGTGTGTGTATATACATCCTACATACTGCCGGGCTGCACTTTACATGAATTGGATTGTGTGTGTGTGTATATACATCCTGCATACTGCCGGGCTGCACTTTACATGAATTGGATTGTGTGTGTGTGTGTGTGTGTGTATATACATCCTACATACTGCCGGGCTGCACTTTACATGAATTGGATTGTGTGTGTGTATATACATCCTACATACTGCCAGGCTGCACTTTACATGAATTGGATTGTGTCTGTGTGTATATACATCCTACATACTGCTGGGCTGCACTTTACATGAATTGGATTGTGTGTGTGTGTATATACATCCTGCATACTGCCGGGCTGCACTTTACATGAATTGGATTATGTGTGTGTGTGTGTGTGTGTGTATATACATCCTACATACTGCCGGGCTGCACTTTACATGAATTGGATTGTGTGTGTGTGTGTGTGTGTGTGTATATACATCCTACATACTGTCGGGCTGCACTTTACATGAATTGGATTGTGTGTGTGTGTGTATATACATCCTACATACTGCCGGGCTGCACTTTACATGAATTGGATTGTGTGTGTGTGTGTATATACATCCTACATACTGCCGGGCTGAACTTTACATGAATTGGACTGTGTGTGTGTGTATATACATCCTACATACTGCCGGGCTGCACTTTACATGAATTGGATTGTGTGTGTGTGTATATACATCCTGCATACTGCCGGGCGGCACTTTACATGAATTGGATTGTGTGTGTGTGTATATACATCCTACATACTGCCGGGCTGCACTTTACATGAATTGGATTGTGTGTTTGTGTGTATATACATCCTACATACTGCCAGGCTGCACTTTACATGAATTGGATTGTGTGTGTGTGTGTATATACATCCTACATACTGCCAGGCTGCACTTTACATGAATTGGATTGTGTGTGTGTATATATACATCCTACATACTGCCAGGCTGCACTTTACATGAATTGGATTGTGTGTGTGTGTATATACATCCTACATACTGCCGGGCTGCACTTTACATGAATTGGATTGTGTGTGTGTGTGTATATACATCCTACATACTGCCAGGCTGCACTTTACATGAATTTGATTGTGTGTGTGTGTGTGTGTATACATCCTACATACTGCCAGGCTGCACTTTACATGAATTGGATTGTGTGTGTGTGTGTGTGTGTGTATACATCCTACATACTGCTGGGCTGCACTTTACATGAATTGGATTGTGTGTGTGTGTGTATATACATCCTACATACTGCCGGGCTGCACTTTACATGAATTGGATTGTGTGTGTGTATATACATCCTACATACTGCCGGGCTGCACTTTACATGAATTGGATTGTGTGTGTGTGTATATACATCCTACATACTGCCAGGCTGCACTTTACATGAATTGGATTGTGTGTGTGTGTGTATATACATCCTACATACTGCCGGGCTGCACTTTACATGAATTGGATTGTGTGTGTATATACATCCTACATACTGCCGGGCTGCACTTTACATGAATTGGATTGTGTGTGTGTATATACATCCTACATACTGCCAGGCTGCACTTTACATGAATTGGATTGTGTGTGTGTGTGTATATACATCCTACATACTGCCGGGCTGCACTTTACATGAATTGGATTGTGTGTATGTATATACATCCTACATACTGCCAGGCTGCACTTTAAATGAATTGGATTGTGTGTGTGTGTATATACATCCTACATACTGCTGGGCTGCACTTTACATGAATTGGATTGTGTCTGTGTGTGTATATACATCCTACATACTGCCAGGCTGCACTTTACATGAATTGTATTGTGTGTGTGTGTGAATATACATCCTACATACTGCTGGGCTGCACTTTACATGAATTGGATTGTGTGTGTGTATACACATCCTACATACTGCTGGGCTGCACTTTACATGAATTGGATTGTGTGTGTGTATATACATCCTACATACTGCCAGGCTGCACTTTACATGAATTGGATTGTGTGTGTGTGTATATACATCCTACATACTGCCGGGCTGCACTTTACATGAATTGGATTGTGTCTGTGTGTATATACATCCTACATACTGCCGGGCTGCACTTTACATGAATTGGATTGTGTCTGTGTGTATATTCATCCTACATACTGCCAGGCTGCACTTTACATGAATTGGATTGTGTGTGTGTGTGTATATACATCCTACATACTGCCGGGCTGCACTTTACATGAATTGGATTGTGTGTGTGTGTATACACATCCTACATACTGCCGGGCTGCACTTTACATGAATTGGATTGTGTGTGTGTGTGTGTATATACATCCTACATACTGCCGGGCTGCACTTTACATGAATTGGATTGTGTGTGTGTGTATATACATCCTACATACTGCCAGGCTGCACTTTACATGAATTGGATTGTGTGTGTGTGTGTATATACATCCTACATACTGCCGGGCTGCACTTTACATGAATTGGATTGTGTGTGTGTGTGTGTATACATCCTACATACTGCCGGGCTGCACTTTACATGAATTGGATTGTGTGTGTGTGTGTGTATATTCATCCTACATACTGCCGGACTGCACTTTACATGAATTGGATTGTGTGTGTGTATATACATCCTACATACTGCCGGGCTGCACTTTACATGAATTGGATTGTGTGTGTGTGTATATACATCCTACATACTGCCAGGCTGCACTTTACATGAATTGGATTGTGTGTGTGTGTGTATATACATCCTACATACTGCCGGGCTGCACTTTACATGAATTGGATTGTGTGTGTGTGTGTGTATATACATCCTACATACTGCCGGGCTGCACTTTACATGAATTGGATTGTGTGTGTGTGTATATACATCCTACATACTGCCAGGCTGCACTTTACATGAATTGGATTGTGTGTGTGTGTATATACATCCTACATACTGCCGGGCTGCACTTTACATGAATTGGATTGTGTGTGTGTATATACATCCTACATACTGCCGGGCTGCACTTTACATGAATTGGATTGTGTGTGTGTGTATATACATCCTACATACTGCCGGGCTGCACTTTACATGAATTGGATTGTGTGTGTGTGTATATACATCCTACATACTGCTGGGCTGCACTTTACATGAATTGGATTGTGTGTGTGTGTGTATATACATCCTACATACTGCCGGGCTGCACTTTACATGAATTGGATTGTGTGTGTATATACATCCTACATACTGCTGGGCTGCACTTTACATGAATTGGATTGTGTGTGTGTGTGTATATACATCCTACATACTGCCGGGCTGCACTTTACATGAATTGAATTGTGTGTATGTGTGTATATACATCCTACATACTGCCGGGCTGCACTTTACATGAATTGGATTGTGTGTGTGTATATACATCCTACATACTGCCGGGCTGCACTTTACATGAATTGGATTGTGTGTGTGTATATACATCCTACATACTGCCGGGCTGCACTTTACATGAATTGGATTGTGTGTGTGTGTATATACATCCTGCATACTGCCGGGCTGCACTTTACATGAATTGGATTGTGTGTGTGTGTGTGTATATACATCCTACATACTGCCGGGCTGCACTTTACATGAATTGGATTGTGTGTGTGTATATACATCCTACATACTGCCAGGCTGCACTTTACATGAATTGGATTGTGTCTGTGTGTATATACATCCTACATACTGCTGGGCTGCACTTTACATGAATTGGATTGTGTGTGTGTGTATATACATCCTGCATACTGCCGGGCTGCACTTTACATGAATTGGATTGTGTGTGTGTGTGTGTGTGTGTGTATATACATCCTACATACTGCCGGGCTGCACTTTACATGAATTGGATTGTGTGTGTGTGTGTGTGTGTGTGTGTATATACATCCTACATACTGTCGGGCTGCACTTTACATGAATTGGATTGTGTGTGTGTGTGTATATACATCCTACATACTGCCGGGCTGCACTTTACATGAATTGGATTGTGTGTGTGTGTGTATATACATCCTACATACTGCCGGGCTGAACTTTACATGAATTGGACTGTGTGTGTGTGTGTGTGTATATACATCCTACATACTGCCGGGCTGCACTTTACATGAATTGGATTGTGTGTGTGTGTATATACATCCTGCATACTGCCGGGCGGCACTTTACATGAATTGGATTGTGTGTGTGTGTATATACATCCTACATACTGCCGGGCTGCACTTTACATGAATTGGATTGTGTGTTTGTGTGTATATACATCCTACATACTGCCAGGCTGCACTTTACATGAATTGGATTGTGTGTGTGTGTATATACATCCTACATACTGCCAGGCTGCACTTTACATGAATTGGATTGTGTGTGTGTATATATACATCCTACATACTGCCAGGCTGCACTTTACATGAATTGGATTGTGTGTGTGTGTATATACATCCTACATACTGCCGGGCTGCACTTTACATGAATTGGATTGTGTGTGTGTGTGTATATACATCCTACATACTGCCAGGCTGCACTTTACATGAATTTGATTGTGTGTGTGTGTGTGTGTATACATCCTACATACTGCCAGGCTGCACTTTACATGAATTGGATTGTGTGTGTGTGTGTGTGTGTGTATACATCCTACATACTGCTGGGCTGCACTTTACATGAATTGGATTGTGTGTGTGTGTGTATATACATCCTACATACTGCCGGGCTGCACTTTACATGAATTGGATTGTGTGTGTGTATATACATCCTACATACTGCCGGGCTGCACTTTACATGAATTGGATTGTGTGTGTGTGTATATACATCCTACATACTGCCAGGCTGCACTTTACATGAATTGGATTGTGTGTGTGTGTGTATATACATCCTACATACTGCCGGGCTGCACTTTACATGAATTGGATTGTGTGTGTGTATATACATCCTACATACTGCTGGGCTGCACTTTACATGAATTGGATTGTGTGTGTGTATATACATCCTACATACTGCCGGGCTGCACGTTACATGAATTGGATTGTCTGTGTGTGTGTATATACATCCTACATACTGCAGGGCTGCACTTTACATGAATTGGATTGTGTGTGTGTATATACATCCTACATACTGCAGGGCTGCACTTTACATGAATTGGATTGTGTGTGTGTATATACATCCTACATACTGCCAGGCTGCACTTTACATGAATTGGATTGTGTCTGTGTGTGTGTGTGTATACATCCTACATACTGCCGGGCTGCACGTTACATGAATTGGATTGTCTGTGTGTGTGTATATACATCCTACATACTGCAGGGCTGCACTTTACATGAATTGGATTGTGTGTGTGTATATACATCCTACATACTGCCAGGCTGCACTTTACATGAATTGGATTGTGTCTGTGTGTGTGTGTGTATACACATCCTACATACTGCCGGGCTGCACTTTACATGAATTGGATTGTGTGTGTGTGTGTATATACATCCTACATACTGCCAGGCTGCACTTTACATGAATTGGATTGTGTGTGTGTGTGTGTATATACATCCTACATACTGCCAGGCTGCACTTTACATGAATTGGATTGTGTGTGTGTATATACATCCTACATACTGTCGGGCTGCACTTTACATGAATTGGATTGTGTGTGTGTGTGTATATACATCCTACATACTGCCGGGCTGCACTTTACATGAATTGGATTGTGTGTGTATATACATCCTACATACTGCCGGGCTGCACTTTACATGAATTGGATTGTGTGTGTGTATATACATCCTACATACTGCCAGGCTGCACTTTACATGAATTGGATTGTGTGTGTGTGTGTATATACATCCTACATACTGCCGGGCTGCACTTTACATGAATTGGATTGTGTGTATGTATATACATCCTACATACTGCCAGGCTGCACTTTAAATGAATTGGATTGTGTGTGTGTGTATATACATCCTACATACTGCTGGGCTGCACTTTACATGAATTGGATTGTGTCTGTGTGTGTATATACATCCTACATACTGCCAGGCTGCACTTTACATGAATTGTATTGTGTGTGTGTGTGAATATACATCCTACATACTGCTGGGCTGCACTTTACATGAATTGGATTGTGTGTGTGTATACACATCCTACATACTGCTGGGCTGCACTTTACATGAATTGGATTGTGTGTGTGTATATACATCCTACATACTGCCAGGCTGCACTTTACATGAATTGGATTGTGTGTGTGTGTATATACATCCTACATACTGCCGGGCTGCACTTTACATGAATTGGATTGTGTCTGTGTGTATATACATCCTACATACTGCCGGGCTGCACTTTACATGAATTGGATTGTGTCTGTGTGTATATACATCCTACATACTGCCAGGCTGCACTTTACATGAATTGGATTGTGTGTGTGTGTGTATATACATCCTACATACTGCCGGGCTGCACTTTACATGAATTGGATTGTGTGTGTGTGTATACACATCCTACATACTGCCGGGCTGCACTTTACATGAATTGGATTGTGTGTGTGTGTGTGTATATACATCCTACATACTGCCGGGCTGCACTTTACATGAATTGGATTGTGTGTGTGTGTATATACATCCTACATACTGCCAGGCTGCACTTTACATGAATTGGATTGTGTGTGTGTGTGTATATACATCCTACATACTGCCGGGCTGCACTTTACATGAATTGGATTGTGTGTGTGTGTGTGTATACATCCTACATACTGCCGGGCTGCACTTTACATGAATTGGATTGTGTGTGTGTGTGTGTATATTCATCCTACATACTGCCGGACTGCACTTTACATGAATTGGATTGTGTGTGTGTATATACATCCTACATACTGCCGGGCTGCACTTTACATGAATTGGATTGTGTGTGTGTGTATATACATCCTACATACTGCCAGGCTGCACTTTACATGAATTGGATTGTGTGTGTGTGTGTATATACATCCTACATACTGCCGGGCTGCACTTTACATGAATTGGATTGTGTGTGTGTGTGTGTATATACATCCTACATACTGCCGGGCTGCACTTTACATGAATTGGATTGTGTGTCTGTGTATATACATCCTACATACTGCCGGGCTGCACTTTACATGAATTGGATTGTGTGTGTGTGTGTGTATATACATCCTACATACTGCCAGGCTGCACTTTACATGAATTGGATTGTGTGTGTGTGTGTATATACATCCTACATAGTGCCAGGCTGCACTTTACATGAATGGGATTGTGTGTGTGTATATACATCCTACATACTGCCAGGCTGCACTTTACATGAATTGGATTGTGTGTGTGTGTGTGTATATACATCCTACATACTTCCAGGCTGCACTTTACATGAATTGGATTGTGTGTGTGTATATCCATCCTACATACTGCCGGGCTGCACTTTACATGAATTGGATTGTGTGTGTATATACATCCTACATACTGCCGGGCTGCACTTTACATGAATTGGATTGTGTGTGTGTCTGTATATACATCCTACATACTGCCGGGCTGCACTTTACATGAATTGGATTGTGTGTGTGTGTGTATATACATCCTACATACTGCTGGGCTGCACTTTACATGAATTGGATTGTGTGTGTGTATATACATCCTACATACTGCAGGGCTGCACTTTACATGAATTGGATTGTGTGTGTCTGTATATACATCCTACATACTGCCAGGCTGTACTTTACATGAATTGGATTGTGTGTGTGTATATACATCCTACATACTGCCGGGCTGCACTTTACATGAATTGGATTGTGTGTGTGTATATACATCCTACATACTGCCGGGCTGCACTTTACATGAATTGGATTGTGTGTCTGTGTGTATATACATCCTACATACTGCTGGGCTGCACTTTACATGAATTGGATTGTGTGTGTGTATATACATCCTACATACTGCCGGGCTGCACTTTACATGAATTGGATTGTGTGTGTGTATATACATCCTACATACTGCCGGGCTGCACTTTACATGAATTGGATTGTGTGTCTGTGTGTATATACATCCTACATACTGCCGGGCTGCACTTTACATGAATTGGATTGTGTGTGTGTATATACATCCTACATACTGCCGGGCTGCACTTTACATGAATTGGATTGGGTGTGTGTATATATACATCCTACATACTGCCGGGCTGCACTTTACATGCATTGGATTGTGTGTGTGTGTATATACATCCTACATACTGCCAGGCTGCACTTTACATGAATTGGATTGTGTGTGTGTATATACATCCTACATACTGCCGGGCTGCACTTTACATGCATTGGATTGTGTGTGTGTGTGTATATACATCCTACATACTGCCAGGCTGCACTTTACATGAATTGGATTGTGTGTGTGTGTGTGTATATACATCCTACATACTGCCGGGCTGCACTTTACATGAATTGGATTGTGTGTGTGTATATACATCCTACATACTGCCGGGCTGCACTTTACATGAATTGGATTGTATGTGTGTATATACATCCTACATACTGCCGGGCTGCACTTTACATGAATTGGATTGTGTGTGTGTGTGTATATACATCCTACATACTGCCGGGCTACACTTTACATGAATTGGATTGTGTGTGTGTGTATATACATCCTACATACTGCCGGGCTGCACTTTACATGAATTGGATTGTGTGTCTGTGTGTATATACATCCTACATACTGCCAGGCTGCACTTTACATGAATTGGATTGTGTGTGTGTGTATACATCCTACATACTGCCGGGCTGCACTTTACATGAATTGGATTGTGTGTGTGTGTATACATCCTACATACTGCCGGGCTGCACTTTACATGAATTGGATTGTGTGTGTGTGTGTGTGTGTATATACATCCTACATACTGCTGGGCTGCACTTTACATGAATTGGATTGTGTGTGCGTGTGTGTATATACATCCTACATACTGCCAGGCCGCACTTTACATGAATTGGATTGTGTGTGTGTATATACATCATACATACTGCCGGGCTGCACTTTACATGAATTGGATTGTGTGTGTGTGTGTGTATATACAGCCTACATACTGCCGGGCCGCACTTTACATGAATTGGATTGTGTGTGTGTATACATCCTACATACTGCCGGGCTGCACTTTACATGAATTGGATTGTGTGTGTGTGTGTGTATATACATCCTACATACTGCCAGGCCGCACTTTACATGAATTGGATTGTGTGTGTGTATATACATCCTACATACTGCCGAGCTGCACTTTACATGAATTGGATTGTGTGTGTGTGTGTGTATATACATCCTACATACTGCCAGGCCGCACTTTACATGAATTGGATTGTGTGTGTGTATATACATCCTACATACTGCCAGGCCGCACTTTACATGAATTGGATTGTGTGTGTGTGTGTGTATATACATCCTACATACTGCCGGGCTGCACTTTACATGAATTGGATTGTGTGTGTGTGTGTGTATATACATCCTACATACTGCCAGGCCGCACTTTACATGAATTGGATTGTGTGTGTGTGTATATACATCCTACATACTGCCGGGCTGCACATTACATGAATTGGATTGTGTCTGTGTGTATATACATCCTACATACTGCCAGGCCGCACTTTACATGAATTGGATTGTGTGTGTGTATATACATCCTACATACTGCCGCGCTGCACTTTACATGAATTGGATTGTGTGTGTGTATATACATCCTACATACTGCCGCGCTGCACTTTACATGAATTGGATTGTGTGTGTGTGTATATACATCCTACATACTGCCGGGCTGCACATTACATGAATTGGATTGTGTCTGTGTGTATATACATCCTACATACTGCCAGGCTGCACATTACATGAATTGGATTGTGTGTGTGTGTATATACATCCTACATACTGCCGGGCTGCACTTTACATGAATTGGATTGTGTGTGTGTGTATATACATCCTACATACTGCCGGGCTGCACTTTACATGAATTGGATTGTGTGTATATACATCCTACATACTGCCGGGCTGCACTTTACATGAATTGGATTGTGTCTGTGTGTGTATATACATCCTACATACTGCAGGGCTGCACATTACATGAATTGGATTGTGTGTGTGTGTATATACATCCTACATACTGCCGGGCTGCACGTTACATGAATTGGATTGTGTCTGTGTGTGTATATACATCCTACATACTGCCGCGCTGCACTTTACATGAATTGGATTGTGTGTGTGTGTATATACATCCTACATACTGCCGGGCTGCACTTTACATGAACTGGATTGTGTGTGTGTGTATATACATCCTACATACTGCCGGGCTGCACTTTACATGAATTGGATTGTGTGTGTGTGTATATACATCCTACATACTGCTGGGCTGCACTTTACATGAATTGGATTGTGTGTGTGTGTATATACATCCTACATACTGCCGGGCTGCACTTTACATGAATTGGATTGTGTGTGTGTATATACATCCTACATACTGCCAGGCTGCACTACATGAATTGGATTGTGTGTGTGTATATACATCCTACATACTGCCGGGCTGCACTTTACATGAATTGGATTGTGTGTGTGTGTATATACATCCTACATACTGCCGGGCTGCACTTTACATGAATTGGATTGTGTGTGTGTATACATCCTACATACTGCTGGGCTGCACTTTACATGCATTGGATTGTGTGTGTGTATATACATCCTACATACTGCCGGGCTGCACTTTACATGAATTGGATTGTGTCTGTGTGTGTGTATATACATCCTACATACTGCCGGGCTGCACTTTACATGAATTGGATTGTGTGTGTGTGTGTATATACATCCTACATACTGCTGGGCTGTACTTTACATGAATTGGATTGTGTTTGTGTGTATATACATCCTACATAGTGCCGGGCTGCACTTTACATGAATTGGATTGTGTGTGTGTGTATATACATCCTACATACTGCCGGGCTGCACTTTACATGAATTGGATTGTGTGTGTGTGTATATACATCCTACATACTGCTGGGCTGTACTTTACATGAATTGGATTGTGTGTGTGTGTATATACATCCTACATAGTGCCGGGCTGCACTTTACATGAATTGGATTGTGTGTGTGTATATACATCCTACATACTGCCGGGCTGCACGTTACATGAATTGGATTGTGTGTGTGTGTATATACATCCTACATACTGCCGGG
The DNA here is from genome assembly GCA_036172795.1 of Pelodytes ibericus. Taxonomy (NCBI): domain Eukaryota; kingdom Metazoa; phylum Chordata; class Amphibia; order Anura; family Pelodytidae; genus Pelodytes; species Pelodytes ibericus. The sequence continues at coordinate 4,480,332 of CM069863.1, read as the reverse complement.
CTGCACTTTACATGAATTGGATTGTGTGTGTGTGTATATACATCCTACATACTGCCGGGCTGCACTTTACATGAATTGGATTGTGTGTGTGTATATACATCCTACATACTGCCGGGCTGCACGTTACATGAATTGGATTGTGTGTGTGTGTATATACATCCTACATACTGCCGGGCTGCACTTTACATGAATTGGATTGTGTGTGTGTGTATATACATCCTACATACTGCCGGGCTGCACTTTACATGAATTGGATTGTGTGTGTGTATATACATCCTAAATACTGCCGGGCTGCACTTTACATGAATTGGATTGTGTGTGTGTGTGTATATACACCCTACATACTGCCAGGCTGCACTTTACATGAATTGGATTGTGTGTGTGTATATACATCCTACATACTGCCGGGCTGCACTTTACATGAATTGGATTGTGTGTGTGTGTGTATATACACCCTACATACTGCCATGCTGCACTTTACATGAATTGGATTGTGTGTGTGTGTATATACATCCTACATACTGCCGGGCTGCACTTTACATGAATTGGATTGTGTGTGTGTGTATATACATCCTACATACTGCCGGGCTGCACTTTACATGAATTGGATTGTGTGTGTGTATATACATCCTACATACTGCCGGGCTGCACTTTACATGAATTGGATTGTGTGTGTGTATATACATCCTACATACTGCCAGGCTGCACTTTACATGAATTGGATTGTGTGTGTGTGTATATACATCCTACATACTGCCAGGCTGCACTTTACATGAATTGGATTGTGTGTGTGTGTATATACATCCTACATACTGCCAGGCTGCACTTTACATGAATTGGATTGTGTGTGTGTGTATATACATCCTACATACTGCCAGGCTGCACTTTACATGAATTGGATTGTGTGTGTGTGTATATACATCCTACATACTGCCAGGCTGCACTTTACATGAATTGGATTGTGTGAGTGTATATATACATCCTACATACTGCTGGGCTGCACTTTACATGAATTGGATTGTGTGTGTGTATATACATCCTACATACTGCCAGGCTGCACTTTACATGAATTGGATTGTGTGTGTGTGTATATACATCCTACATACTGCCAGGCTGCACGTTACATGAATTGGATTGTGTCTGTGTGTATATACATCCTACATACTGCCGGGCTGCACTTTACATGAATTGGATTGTGTGTGTGTGTATATACATCCTACATACTGCCAGGCTGCACTTTACAGGAATTGGATTGTGTGTGTGTGTATATACATCCTACATACTGCCGGGCTGCACTTTACATGAATTGGATTGTGTGTGTGTGTATATACATCCTACATACTGCCAGGCTGTACTTTACATGAATTGGATTGTGTGTGTGTATATCCATCCTACATACTGCCGGGCTGCACTTTACAGGAATTGGATTGTGTGTGTGTGTGTATACATCCTACATACTGCCGGGCTGCACTTTACATTAATTGGATTGTGTGTGTGTGTATATACATCCTATATACTGCCAGGCTGCACGTTACATGAATTGGATTGTGTGTGTGTATATACATCCTACATACTGCCGGGCTGCACTTTACATGAATTGGATTGTGTGTGTGTGTGTTTATACATCCTACATACTGCCGGGCTGCACTTTACATGAATTGGATTGTGTGTGTGTGTGTATATACATCCTACATACTGCCGGGCTGCACGTTACATGAATTGGATTGTGTGTGTGTGTGTGTATATACATCCTACATACTGCCGGGCTGCACTTTACATTAATTGGATTGTGTGTGTGTGTATATACATCCTATATACTGCCAGGCTGCACGTTACATGAATTGGATTGTGTGTGTGTGTGTATACATCCTACATACTGCCGGGCTGCACTTTACATTAATTGGATTGTGTGTGTGTGTATATACATCCTATATACTGCCAGGCTGCACGTTACATGAATTGGATTGTGTGTGTGTGTATACATCCTACATACTGCCGGGCTGCACTTTACATGAATTGGATTGTGTGTGTGTGTGTTTATACATCCTACATACTGCCGGGCTGCACTTTACATGAATTGGATTGTGTGTGTGTGTGTATATACATCCTACATACTGCCGGGCTGCACGTTACATGAATTGGATTGTGTGTGTGTGTGTGTATATACATCCTACATACTGCCGGGCTGCACTTTACATTAATTGGATTGTGTGTGTGTGTATATACATCCTATATACTGCCAGGCTGCACGTTACATGAATTGGATTGTGTGTGTGTGTGTATACATCCTACATACTGCCGGGCTGCACTTTACATTAATTGGATTGTGTGTGTGTGTATATACATCCTATATACTGCCAGGCTGCACGTTACATGAATTGGATTGTGTGTGTGTGTGTGTGTATACATCCTACATACTGCCAGGCTGCACTTTACATGATCTTTCTGCAGTATGTGGAATAGACATGTGTCCCTGCAAACATGGCATATGTTGGCAACTATGAAAAAAGGATGATTGGGAGCCATGCACTTTCACTTGGCCCTCTATATTTCAATCTTAGTTGTGGCTGAGCATCATGGGTATTCATTACTGTCCTAAAGCCAAGCCTAAAACAAACAACTTCCGGATCTGCGTTTCACTGCCTGGGAGACGTCCGGGTTGCGTGCGTTCCACTGACCAGTCTGTGCGTTCCTTCCGTGGGAACTTCCGGAGTTGTGCGTTCCACCATTATGCGCTTCCGGTATTGGTTCCTCCGCCCCTTTCCCCCTCTCCGGCTTCCGTACTCTGATGTGGCTCGAGCCCTGTGAGCACTTCCACGTCACCCTGCGAGCGATCTCTGGCCGCCTCCTCCTCCCGGGTACCGAGCAGCCTGGAGACAGGACACCGGGGCCACAGGTAACTCTGCCGGACAGGGGCCACAGCTACCTCACTCACCTCCCTGCGGGGGCCACAGCTACCTCACTCACCTCCCTGCGGGGGCCACAGCTACCTCACTCACCTCCCTGCGGGGGCCACAGCTACCTCACTCACCTCCCTGCGGGGGCCACAGGTAACTCTGCCTGACAGGGGCCACAGCTACCTCACTCACCTCCCTGCGGGGGCCACAGCTACCTCACTCACCTCCCTGCGGGGGCCACAGGTAACTCTGCCTGACAGGGGCCACAGCTACCTCACTCACCTCCCTGCGGGGGCCACAGCTACCTCACTCACCTCCCTGCGGGGGCCACAGCTACCTCACTCACCTCCCTGCGGGGGCCACAGCTACCTCACTCACCTCCCTGCGGGGGCCACAGCTACCTCACTCACCTCCCTGCGGGGGCCACAGCTACCTCACTCACCTCCCTGCGGGGGCCACAGCTACCTCACTCACCTCCCTGCGGGGGCCACAGCTACCTCACTCACCTCCCTGCGGGGGCCACAGCTACCTCACTCACCTCCCTGCGGGGGCCACAGCTGATCCTCACTGGGCCTCACTCACCTCCCAGCGGGGGCCACATCTGATCCTCACTGGGCCACAGCTACCTCACTACAGGGGCCACAGCTACTTCACTCACCTCCCTGCGGGGGCCACGGCTACCCTCACTCACTTCCTTGCAGGGGCCACGGCTACCCTCACTCACTTCCTTGCAGGGGCCACGGCTGGCTTCACTCACTTCCTTGCAGGGGCCACGGCTGTCCTCACTCACTTCCTTGCAGGGGCCACGGCTGGCCTCACTCACTTCCTTGCAGGGGCCACGGCTGGCCTCACTCACTTCCTTGCAGGGGCCACGGCTGGCCTCACTCACTTCCTTGCAGGGGCCACGGCTGGCCTCACTCACTTCCTTGCAGGGGCCACGGCTGGCCTCACTCACTTCCTTGCAGGGGCCACGGCTGCCCTCACTCACTTCCTTGCAAACTGTGAGATTAAAGATTGACCATTCTAGTAATCATATTTTAGTAAATAGACCCTGTATCTTCTAATCCATGTTAATCTTAGTAACATGTATAAGTCTTTTTCCCCTGCTCTGTATTTCTGCTTTCAGTACTGTTTAGGTGATCAGCAGTATTATGAGTAACCTTACCCCCTATAATCCCGAACTGTACATTTATTTTATTTATTTGCTAAATAATTAAAATGTAAAATTGCTGTAACATATAATAGACCAGTGAATAGATTAGTCATCCTGCTCCGTTATCATAGTGAACCATAATAGCTAATTATTAATTATACTGCATACTATTATTAATAATACTGCATACTATTATTTTCTTTAAAAAATCTGGCTTTTTTTGTCCCACTTATGAATAGCAGATATTAATTAATAATAGACGGACCTGAGGCTTTAAGATGAGGTATAATTTAACAGCTCTCTGATACCCGATAAAGAGGGGGGGGAAATGATATATTTTGACAGGTATTTAAATGTAGAAACCTCTCCTGCTGGCTCCTAAGGTCTTCTACGGAAGTAATCGTTCCTTGTCTCTTTATATATCTTCTCCACAATACTTTCACGTATTCTATTTGTATTTGCTTTGGTGAGACTCAAAGTAGTGATGTCGTTCTGCTCTGTGAGAATTACTTGCTATCATTTTAATTGTATGTTTGTATTTTATTTGCTGTGCATGGTTTGTCTAATTAACCATTTCTTGTCTTCCAGGGTCTTTTACGTGTTTGACTCGGTATAGTATCTAAAGGCATTAAACAGCAGGAGCCATGACTGCGGCTGAGAATGTGTGTTATACCCTTATTAATGTCCCCATGGACTCCGAGCCTCCGTCAGAAATCACCCTGAAAACTGACCTCGGTAAGATGCTTCTTTTTTATATTTATTAAATGGAAATGCTTTAAAGGGCACCTATCGGAAATAAATGAAGTTCTTTTTAATTTAACAATTGCAACGTGTGTTGGCATTTTATATATATATATATATGCTTTTACAGAAGAATACAAGTAAACTACCTTAACAAGCCCTTGTTACCATGCCTGTACAGCTCCATCAGGGGCGGACATGTTGTTTAGAATCTTTGATCTGTATAGCTCTATCAGGGGGCAGACATATTGTTTAGAATCGTTGCTCTGTATAGCTCTATCAGGGGGCGGACATGTTGTTTGGAATCGTTGCTCTGTATAGCTCTATCAGGGGAGGACATGTTGTTTAGAATCTATGCTCTGTATAGCTCTATCAGGGGGAGGACATGTTTAGAATCTTTGCTCTGTATAGCTCTATCAGGGGGCAGACATGTTGTTTAGAATCTTGGGTCGGAAGAAGGAAGATCTGACCCAAGATGCTAAACAACAAGTCTGATCCCTGATACAGGTCAAGTGGGCTCAATACGGTGCTTTACTTGTAATCTTTCATTAAAGCATTTCTGTTTAAAATGCCTATACTCAATGCAACTTTCAAATAAAACTTACTGTATTTTCTGGCGTATAAGACTACTTTTTAACCCAGGAATATCTTCCCAAAAGTCGGGGGTCGTCTTATACGCCGGGTGTAATCTGTTTACTTACCTCGTTGCTGTTCTGCAGGTGCGCGTGGCTGTGAGGGAAGCGTTGTGTGCTCCCCTCCAGCCGCGCAACTTCAATAAAGTTTATTTCAATTTTTTTTCAAAACAAACTTTATTGAAGTCGCACGGCAGGAGGGGAGCGCACGACGCTTCCCTCACAGCCGCCTGCATAGCAGCAACGAGGTAAGTACTGGGAAGGGGGTAGGAGAGGGGCAAAATCCTGGCATATTGAGGGGAAAATCCTGGCATATTGGAGGGGCAAAATGTTGGCATATTAAATGGCACAATAAAGGCATATTGAATGGCAAAATAGTGTGTCTCAGGTTATGTGTCTATTGGTGTCACTGCGTGTGTGTAAGTGTCTCACTTTCTGTGTAAGGGTGTGTGTGTAAGTGTGTCACAGTGTTAGTGTAATGGTGTGTGTGTAAATGTCACTGTAGGAGAAAATGCTCGTTGGAAGAGGGGTAGTCTTATACGGCGAGTATATGCCAAACTCTAAATTTTAACTGGAAAAGTTGGGGGTCGTCTTATACACCGGAAAATACGGTAATTTAATTTGCCAACAGTTGTCCTTTAAATAATGTCTCCTTTTGATGACATCATCTTGTGACTTGGTTTGCAAATCATACTCTGCTGCAGCATTTGATAATTGTTTTTGTTTGTGGTTTTATATATATATATTTTTTTTCTCATCAGAAAAAGGAGATGTCAAGTCCAAGACGGAGGCGCTGAAGAAAGTTATTATAATGATCCTAAACGGCGAGAAGCTGCCGGGGCTTTTAATGACCATTATTCGCTTTGTGCTGCCCCTCCAGGATCACACAATCAAGAAACTACTCCTGGTCTTCTGGGAGATTGTCCCCAAAACAACTCCCGATGGGAAACTGCTGCAGGAAATGATTCTCGTGTGTGATGCCTACAGGAAGGTAAGTGAGGGATCATCCCTGGGAATGGTCAGGAATGATGACAGTGAGGAGGGGGGAGGAGCCAGAGCCTTACACAAGATGTCGCACTGTAGTAGGAGAAGGAGCACAGAAGATACTGAAAGATTCATAGGCAAGTTGTGTGTTTCAGCATGTTAGACCAGGATAAAAGATAAGAATTAGGGACAGATTTTAAATAAGGCAAATATTTGTTTTTAATCCCTTTTTAAGCATTTATAGCTTTTGTCCTGAAAGAGGGAATTTCAGCTGAAATGGAGAATTTTTCCAACTCGGCTACTTTGATCAAAATTTAATTTAACAAAATTGTAGCAATTGCATAAATTAGGAGAAAATTGTTTCTAAAAGTGTCTGTGGAGTCTCCTGCTTATGACATCACCTTGTCGCTTGATATGCAAGGGAAGTCGTTTTTAATGGGAAATGTATAGTTTGCCACAAGGTGATGTCATAAGTAGGAGACGCCATTTAAAATGATGCTCTTTCTGGAATTCTGGTAACCACGTATAGTGTTTGAAGTTCCCTGCAGTCCTTTCTCTGATCCCGCCATAGTCCAGTCAGTGGCAGATTAGGGAGGAGAAGGCGTACAGGACGCGCAGTGTTTGTTGGTTGGTATTTGTGACTCTTCCTCCTCTGTTACAGGATCTTCAGCATCCCAACGAATTCATCCGGGGCTCCACACTGCGCTTTCTGTGCAAACTGAAGGAGGCGGAGCTGTTGGAGCCGCTGATGCCAGCGATTCGCGCTTGTCTGGAGCACCGGCACAGTTACGTACGCAGAAACGCTGTGCTGGCCATCTACACTATATACAGGTGAGATCTGAGAGCGTCTGCTCGTGTCTGGGCGGCGATCATCTAATCAGTATGCTACGCAGACATGAACATGTTCAGCTACTTATGCCTGACTGAGTCCGGATGTGTGAGCCCCTCTAAACAGCTATCAGTGCCCTCTCTGTCGTCGTCGTCCCCCCGCCCCCCGTCACACAATTGGTCATCGCTGTCTCTGTCCACCCCCCACTCCCAACAGCTGGTAAACGCCGTCTCTGCCCCTCCCTCACACAATTGGTCATTGCCGTCTCGCCCCCCCCCCCCCCCCTCCACTATTGGTCATCGCTGTCTCTGTCCACCCCCCATCAGCTGGTAAGCGCCGTCTCTGTCTTCCCCATCTGTGCTTCAGTCCTGACATTATTTATTCATTTGCAGGAATTTCGAGCACCTTATCCCCGACGCCCCTGAACTCATCCACGATTTCCTGGTGAATGAGAAAGATGCAAGCTGCAAGCGAAACGCGTTCATGATGCTCATCCACGCCGATCAGGTGAAGATTTAGCCATGTCGCAGTGTGGGCTGTGCAGGCTGCCGTCTCAAAGCTCCGCTGCTTCTTTAGACTCAGATCTGGGTAGAACGTGTGACTCTCGCACGGGAAATGAGAGCCTGAGTGTAATTTGTTATCTATCCGTAGGACCGCGCGTTGGATTATCTCAGTACCTGCATCGACCAAGTGCAGACGTTCGGGGACATCCTGCAGCTGGTGATTGTTGAGCTGATCTACAAGGTTTGTACAATTCATGTCTTTTATATGGAATTACCCCTTTCCGAGGACGAGGGGCAGCCAGACCACGATTTACACAACGCTTAACTTTCAGTAAAAACACTGCTGTTATTCCTTACCCTGTCACCCGCAAACCGATCAGAGCTCTAACTACTGGAGCTTTGTGTGTCTGCTGAGGAAACAGTGACAAACTAATTAAAGCTCTAAATGATGGAGCTTTGTGTCTCAGTCTGACAAAGCTGTGAAGTGCAAATTGAAGCTCTACATTATGGAGCTCCGGAGCGCATATTTAAGCTCTAAATGATGGAGCTTTGTGTCTCAGTCTGACAAAGCTGTAAAGTGCAAATTGAATCTCTACATTTTGGAGCCTGTGGCTATTTAATGTCAAGTAATCTCTGGAGAGCATATTGAAGCTCTCAATTATGGAGCTGTGTGTCTCACTCTGACCAAGATATGGGGTGCAGATTGAATCTCTAAATTCCGGAGCTTTGTGTGTGTCTGAGGGAGCTGTGGGCAGCAGGTCTGACCTGTTAGTCATTGTAGCAGTGAATGCAGGTGGTATAATAGTCTGTAACCATCTGGTCGGAGCCTCTCTCTGATATACGTCACCATTGCTCGGTTGTGTCTGTAATGGCAGGTGTGTTGGTTACTATAAGGTATTCAGTATATCTCTGCGCCACAAGGGAACAGATGTGCTGTATTAGGTGCCTTTAAAAGGATATATATATATATATATATATATATATATATAGTATTTGGACAGACGATCTAGTGGTTCTATATGTTGAAATGGACTCTGTCACCTAAACACTGCTTATCATGTCAATGTAGAGAATAAGAAATGATACGCGATCTATACATTGTGTGGACAGAATTGCGGTGTCTCCTGTTTATGACATCACATTGAGGCCGATTACGCTAATGGACTATTTTCTTTCTTTAATGGCAAATGTGTAATTTGCATATCAAGCCACTGGTGATGTCATAATCAGGAGACTCCACAGACTCATTTAAAACCCATATTTGTTAATTTTATGCATTTGCTGCAAAAACAATATATATAGATCCGTGTTTATTCTCAGCATTCAGAGTATTAGCAATGTTTAGACCGTGTCTTAAATAATAATAATCTCGGTATACACATTTACAATAAAGCAGATGTGTAATAAAAGTCATTTTTATATAATAAAAATGGTGTTCCACCCAGATTTAGCCCTTTAAAGTTGTCGGCAGTTAATGTCTGATTTATTTTGGCCCAAGAGCTTCTTCAGAGGCAAGAATGACTGCTGGGCTCGTACCTGGATACGAGCAAAAAATACAATACTCATCTCGAGTAGAAAGATGTGTGAGCTGGTAAGATACTCCCTGCCGGTATGAACATGTGCGGTGCTTAAAGGGACTATCAGCACCAACTGGCATCACTCCCCCCCCCCCCCCCCTCTACACTCACGTATAAGCAATGTTTAGGTTTAGTCCCTTTAAGTTGTAATGTTGGTTATTATACACTGACACCATACTGGTCTCTGTGCAGGTCTGCCATGCCAATCCGTCTGAGAGAGCTCGCTTCATACGATGCATCTTCAACCTCCTGCAGTCATCCAGCCCAGCGGTCAAATACGAAGCAGCTGGAACTCTAGTGACACTCTCCAGCGCGCCGACCGCCATCAAGGTATCGACCGCTGTAACTAGACCAAGCAGGGTGCAGTTTATTTCTCGCTTATAAAGAAAGAGCAGGACATTTTCTCTGCATTATTTTCCTTGTTATAACCTTTTTAGTAATTTTTTTTTTTTTTGTCAAATACAAACCTAACCCAAATTTTTTAAGTGCAAAGAATGGGACTTTGTTAATTTAAAGAGGCAATAAATTCACTTTTGACCTGTAAAGCCTGTCACTTGCTGGGAGCTGTAATCTCTGAATCAGAAGGGGCAAAGCTGGGAAATATAAACTGTCAGGGACTCCTTTCATTATTGTGAATCAGTGTCATTGAATACTTTACATTAAAGCTCGTTATAGCTATAGTGCATTTTATTTAGTGATTGTGTTTCGCAGTGAGTTTAGAAAGCTTTGTCATTTAAACATACGCGTATTCATTTCCTCTGTGCTCCCAGGCAGCGGCTCAGTGTTACATTGATCTGATCATCAAGGAGAGTGATAATAATGTGAAGCTCATCGTCTTGGATCGTCTGATTGAGCTGAAGGACCATCCTTCCCACGAGCGAGTGTTACAGGTGAGCAGCCCACCCCTCACAGCGAATGATCCCTTTAAACCAAGGGGTCTCTCTGCACTAGCAGTGATAGACTGTGACCCCCGACAGATCCTGATCAGACGCTGCTGGGAGCGGGGGTACTGACTGAGCTCACACTGATAGTGTCATCGTGCCCCGACATCGGAGCGGCAGAGGTCACAGTAAAATATAAAGGTTTATGTGACGAAGGGGGATATTATTATTATTATTATTATTTATTGTACAGTTTTCTCATGCTTCCTCTAAGGAATAAAAGGTTAAAGGTTGCAGTGTTTTGCTTAAGAAAAAAAAATGATGCTTCAGTTTATTTATTTTATCCTTGCATTAGCAGAAAACAAAAAGTAAACAAATGTTTTCATTTTGCCGATTCTCCCTTCCCCCGCAGGACTTGGTAATGGACATCTTAAGAGTCCTCAGCACTCCCGATTTGGAGGTCCGCAAGAAAACCCTGCAGCTGGCTCTGGACCTTGTATCTTCCCGTAACGTGGAGGAGGTAACCCAGGCCTGGCCTATTTTCCAGCAAATTACTGAGACGGCCCCCCATCCCCGCTGGCTCCTAAACTCGCCTCCTTCTCGTCCCTCTCGCAGCTGGTGATTGTCCTGAAGAAAGAAGTTATTAAAACCAACAACGTCAGCGAACACGAAGATACAGACAAATACCGCCAGCTGCTAGTGCGCACCCTGCACTCCTGCAGCGTACGATTCCCAGACATGGCCGCCAACGTCATCCCCGTGGTACGTATCTCACACTGCGCAGGTTCACAGATTCTCCACAGTTGTAATGTGTTTGCATTTGGTGCCAGAGGCATTATTATTATTAAACACAAGTCTATACCCACCAGACAAACCAGAAGTCTTGCTTTCCCCACCTCATACTAGACGGTCTGTACACATAGCCAGGGACAGAGAGGTGCACAGTTAGATAACCTCTCATGCACAGCTGTACTAGACAGTCTATACACATAGCCCGGGACAGAGGAGCAGAGTCAGACAACCTCCCATGCATGGCTGTACTAGACAGTCTATACACATAGCCCGGGACAGAGAGGTGCAGAGTCAGATAACCACTCATGCACGGCTGTACTAGACAGTCTATACACATAGCCCAGGACAGAGGTGCAGAGTCAGATAACCTCTCATGCACGGCTGTACTAGACAGTCTATACACATAGCCCAGGACAGAGGTGCAGAGTCAGATAACCTCTCATGCACAGCTGTACTAGACAGTCTATACACATAGCCCGGGACAGAGGAGCAGAGTGAGATAACCTCTCATGCACGGCTGTACTAGAAAGTCTATACACATAGCCCAGGACAGAGGTGCAGAGTCAGATAACCTCTCATGCACAGCTGTACTAGACAGTCTATACATATAGCCTGGGACAGAGGTGCAGAATCAGATAACCTCTCATGCACAGCTGTACTAGACAGTCTATACACATAGCCCGGGACAGAGGAGCAGAGTCAGATAACCTCTCATGCACGGCTGTACTAGACAGTCTATACATATAGCCTGGGACAGAGGTGCAGAATCAGATAACCTCTCATGCACAGCTGTACTAGACAGTCTATACACATAGCCTGGGACAGAGGTGCAGAGTCAGATAACCTCTCAGGCACAGTTGTACTAGACAGTCTATACACATAGCCCAGGACAGAGGCGCAGAGTCAGATAACCTCTCATGCACAGCTGTACTAGACAGTCTGTACACATAGCCCGGGACAGAGGTGCAGAGTCAGATAACCTCTCATGCACGGCTGTACTAGACAGTCTATACACATAGCCCGGGACAGAGGCGCAGAGTCAGATAACCTCTCATGCACGGCTGTACTAGACAGTCTATACACATAGCCCAGGACAGAGGCGCAGAGTCAGATAACCTCTCATGCACAGCTGTACTAGACAGTCTATACACATAGCCCGGGACAGAGGTGCAGAGTCAGATAACCTCTCATGCACGGCTGTACTAGACAGTCTATACACATAGCCCAGGACAGAGGTGCAGAGTCAGATAACCTCTCATGCACAGCTGTACTAGACAGTCTATACACATAGCCCAGGACAGAGGTGCAGAGTCAGATAACCTCTCATGCACAGCTGTACTAGACAGTCTGTACACATAGCCCGGGACAGAGGTGCAGAGTCAGATAACCTCTCATGCACGGCTGTACTAGACAGTCTATACACATAGCCCAGGACAGAGGCGCAGAGTCAGATAACCTCTCATGCACAGCTGTACTAGACAGTCTATACACATAGCCTGGGACAGAGGAGCAGAGTCAGATAACCTCTCATGCACGGCTGTACTAGACAGTCTATACACATAGCCTGGGACAGAGGTGCAGAGTCAGATAACCTCTCATGCACGGCTGTACTAGACAGTCTATACACATAGCCTGGGACAGAGGTGCAGAGTCAGATAACCTCTCATGCACGGCTGTACTAGACAGTCTGTACACATAGCCCGGGACAGAGGTGCAGAGTCAGATAACCTCTCATGCACGGCTGTACTAGACAGTCTATACACATAGCCCGGGACAGAGGTGCAGAGTCAGATAACCTCTCATGCACGGCTGTACTAGACAGTCTATACACATAGCCCAGGACAGAGGTGCAGAGTCAGATAACCTCTCATGCACAGCTGTACTAGACAGTCTATACACATAGCCCAGGACAGAGGTGCAGAGTCAGATAACCTCTCATGCACAGCTGTACTAGACAGTCTGTACACATAGCCCGGGACAGAGGTGCAGAGTCAGATAACCTCTCATGCACGGCTGTACTAGACAGTCTATACACATAGCCCGGGACAGAGGTGCAGAGTCAGATAACCTCTCATGCACGGCTGTACTAGACAGTCTGTACACATAGCATGGGACAGAGGTGCAGAGTCAGATAACCTCTCATGCACAGCTGTACTAGACAGTCTATACACATAGCCCGGGACAGAGGTGCAGAGTCAGATAACCTCTCATGCACGGCTGTACTAGACAGTCTATACACATAGCCTGGGACAGAGGTGCAGAGTCAGATAACCTCTCATGCACAGCTGTACTAGACAGTCTATACACATAGCCTGGGACAGAGGTGCAGAATCAGATAACCTCTCATGCACAGTTGTACTAGACAGTCTGTACACATAGCCCAGGACAGAGGTGCAGAGTCAGATAACCTCTCATGCACAGCTGTACTAGACAGTCTATACACATAGCCCGGGACAGAGGAGCAGAGTCAGATAACCTCTCATGCACGGCTGTACTAGACAGTCTATACACATAGCCCGGGACAGAGGTGCAGAGTCAGATAACCTCTCATGCACAGCTGTACTAGACAGTCTATACACATAGCCCGGGACAGAGGTGCAGAGTCAGATAACCTCTCATGCACGGCTGTACTAGACAGTCTGTACACATAGCCCGGGACAGAGGTGCAGAGTCAGATAACCTCTCATGCACAGCTGTACTAGACAGTCTTTACACATAGCCTGGGACAGAAGTGCAGAGTCAGATAACCTCTCATGCACGGCTGTACTAGACAGTCTGTACACATAGCCCGGGACAGAGGTGCAGAGTCAGATAACCTCTCATGCACAGCTGTACTAGACAGTCTATACACATAGCCCGGGACAGAGGAGCAGAGTCAGATAACCTCTCATGCACGGCTGTACTAGACAGTCTATACACATAGCCTGGGACAGAGGTGCAGAGTCAGATAGATAGGAGATAAGATGAGCGGTGCAGCTTCTTTAATCCTTTTCCATTGCTCTGTTTCCCAGCTGATGGAGTTTCTTAGCGACAGTAATGAAGCCGCAGCCGCGGATGTTATGGAGTTCGTGCGTGAAGCTGTTCAGAGGTTTGATAACCTTCGTCCGCTCATTGTGGAGAAGATGCTGGAGGTTTTCCATGCCATCAAATCTGTCAAGTAGGTTTTGAGAGAAAATGGCAGCCAGCTTCTGTGTTAAAGTGTATACCCACAATACTGAGATGTAGACATCTTAAATGTGAATACCTTAATGAAAGTATGCAGTTACATTTAGCCTGTCTGACTGAGGCTACTTTCATAGTAGGAGGAGTTAGGGTCAGATTTATATATGTAGCCGATCATACAGCTGTATGCGTGGAATGAGAAGTAGGAGGAGTTAATGTCAGATCTATTCAGGTAGCTGATCATACAGCTGTATGCGTGGAATGAGAAGTAGGAGGAGTTAATGTCAGATCTATTCAGGTAGCCGATCATACAGCTGTATGCGTGGAATGAGAAGTAGGAGGAGTTAATGTCAGATCTATTCAGGTAGCTGATCATACAGCTGTATGTGTGGAATGAGAAGTAGGAGGAGTTAATGTCAGATCTATTCAGGTAGATGATCATACAGCTGTATGCGTGGAATGAGAAGTAGGAGGAGTTAATGTCAGATCTATTCAGATATTCGATCATACAGCTGTATGCGTGGAATGAGAAGTAGGAGGAGTTAATGTCAGATCTATTCAGGTAGCCGATCATACAGCTGTATGCGTGGAATGAGAAGTAGGAGGAGTTAATGTCAGATCTATTCAGATATTCGATCATACAGATGTATGCGTGGAATGAGAAGTAGGAGGAGTTAATGTCAGATCTATTCAGGTAGCCGATCATACAGCTGTATGCGTGTAATGAGAAGTAGGAGGAGTTAAGGTCAGATCTATTCAGGTAGCCGATCATACAGCTGTATGCGTGGAATGAGAAGTAGGAGGAGTTAATGTCATACAGCTGTACGCGTGGAATGAGAAGTAGGAGGAGTTAATGTCAGATCTATTCAGGTAGCTGATCATATAGCTGTATGCGTGGAATGAGAAGTAGGAGGAGTTAATATCAGATCTATTCAGGTAGCTGATCATACAGCTGTATGCATGGAATGAGAAGTAGGAGGAGTTAATGTCAGATCTATTCAGGTAGCTGATCATACAGCTGTATGTGTGGAATGAGAAGTAGGAGGAGTTAATGTCAGATCTATTCAGGTAGCTGATCATACAGCTGTATGCGTGGAATGAGAAGTAGGAGGAGTTAATGTCAGATCTATTTAGGTAGCTGATCATACAGCTGTATGCGTGGAATGAGAAGTAGGAGGAGTTAATGTCAGATCTATTCAGGTAGCCGATCATACAGCTGTATGCATGGAATGAGAAGTAGGAGGAGTTAATGTCAGATCTATTCAGGTAGCCGATCATACAGCTGTATGCGTGGAATGAGAAGTAGGAGGAGTTAATGTCAGATCTATTCAGGTAGCTGATCATACAGCTGTATGCGTGGAATGAGAAGTAGGAGGAGTTAATGTCAGATCTATTCAGTTAGCCGATCATACAGCTGTATGCGTGGAATGAGAAGTAGGAGGAGTTAATGTCAGATCTATTCAGGTAGCTGATCATACAGCTGTATGTGTGGAATGAGAAGTAGGAGGAGTTATTGTCAGATCTATTCAGGTAGCCGATCATACAGCTGTATGCGTGGAATGAGAAGTAGGAGGGGTTAATGTCAGATCTATTCAGGTAGCCGATCATACAGCTGTATGCGTGGAATGAGAAGTAGGAGGAGTTAATGTCAGATCTATTCAGGTAGCCGATCATACAGCTGTATGCGTGGAATGAGAAGTAGGAGGAGTTAATGTCAGATCTATTCAGGTAGCCGATCATACAGCTGTATGCGTGGAATGAGAAGTAGGAGGAGTTAATGTCAGATCTATTCAGATATTTGATCATACAGCTGTATGCGTGGAATGAGAAGTAGGAGGAGTTAATGTCAGATCTATTCAGGTAGCCGATCATACAGCTGTATGCGTGGAATGAGAAGTAGGAGGAGTTAAGGTCAGATCTATTCAGGTAGCTGATCATACAGCTGTATGCGTGGAATGAGAAGTAGGAGGAGTTAATTTCAGATCTATTCAGGTAGCCGATCATACAGCTGTATGCGTGTAATGAGAAGTAGGAGGAGTTAAGGTCAGATCTATTCAGGTAGCCGATCATACAGCTGTATGCGTGGAATGAGAAGTAGGAGGAGTTAATGTCAGATCTATTCAGGTAGCTGATCATATAGCTGTATGCGTGGAATGAGAAGTAGGAGGAGTTAATGTCAGATCTATTCAGGTAGCCGATCATACAGCTGTATTCGTGGAATGAGAAGTAGGAGGAGTTAATGTAAGATCTATTCAGGTAGCCGATCATACAGCTGTATGCGTGGAATGAGAAGTAGGAGGAGTTAATGTCAGATCTATTCAGGTAGCTGATCATACAGCTGTATGCATGGAATGAGAAGTAGGAGGAGTTAATGTCAGATCTATTCAGGTAGCTGATCATATAGCTGTATGCGTGGAATGAGAAGTAGGAGGAGTTAATATCAGATCTATTCAGGTAGCTGATCATACAGCTGTATGCGTGGAATGAGAAGTAGGAGGAGTTAATGTCAGATCTATTCAGGTAGCTGATCATACAGCTGTATGCGTGGAATGAGAAGTAGGAGGAGTTAATGTCAGATCTATTCAGGTAGCTGATCATACAGCTGTACGCGTGGAATGAGAAGTAGGAGGAGTTAATGTCAGATCTATTCAGGTAGCTGATCATACAGCTGTATGCGTGGAATGAGAAGTAGGAGGAGTTAATTTCAGATCTATTCAGGTAGCCGATCATAAAGCTGTATGCGTGGAATGAGAAGTAGGAGGAGGTAATGTCAGATCTATTCAGGTAGCTGATCATACAGCTGTATGCGTGGAATGAGAAGTAGGAGGAGGTAATGTCAGATCTATTCAGGTAGCTGATCATACAGCTGTATGCGTGGAATGAGAAGTAGGAGGAGTTAATGTCAGATCTATTCAGGTAGCTGATCATACAGCTGTATGCATGGAATGAGAAGTAGGAGGAGTTAATGTCAGATCTATTCAGGTAGCTGATCATACAGCTGTATGCGTGGAATGAGAAGTAGGAGGAGGTAATGTCAGATCTATTCAGGTTAATAGCAAGAAAATGGCAGCATTTCAGAAAGTGTGATTAAGAGGGACAGCTGCTCAGGGATCATGTTTTAAAACAGCGGGTACTTTTTTTTTGCTTTGGGTGGTACTTTAATATTCATTGTTATTTCAGGATTTACCGAGGGGCTCTGTGGATTCTTGGTGAATATTGCAGCACAAAAGACGACATTCAAAGTGTAATGACTGAAGTACGGAGGTCTCTGGGAGAGGTAAGAACATGGGGATCCATTGGTTGCTAAAAGCAGTGCTTGCCTGTCTAGCAGTTAATGAGCCACTTGTGCTGGTGCAGAGAGAGGCCTTCAAGAGTCTTAGCAGTAGTGCACTGTGTCAGCTGGTGCATCAAAAGGGGTATTGACTCATGGGAGGGAGATCTTATTCTACCTCCTTTTAAAGGTCCATAGTAAGACCCCACCTTGAATATAGGTTCTGGGGGCCATTTCTGAAAAGGACATTATGGAACTGGAAAAAGTGCAGAGGAGGGCTACAAAACTCATAAGTGGAATGGAAAGTTTGGAAATCTGATTTGCTATTTTGAGTCAAAAGGGACTTTTTTTCCCTGTTGAAGAATTCAAAATTGCTGAAGGGGTTTTTATTTGCATTTTTTTTTTTAATCGACAGCAGTAACATGGGATAGTAAAAGGGTTGAGCTTAATGCACACAAGTATTTTTTTTCAAGCTATGTAACCCCGATCAGACGTGTGGGGTGAGCGCCTGCACTGATTGGCTGATCACACGCTGCCAGCAGCATCTGATTCGCTCTGCCTCAGCTGAGTAAACCCACGTTTATCTGTCTCTTTCTCTTTATATTCAGGTCCCCATTGTGGAGACGGAAATGAAGAAGGAATCTGGGGAATCGAAGCCCGAGGAAGAGATGAGCGTGGGTCCAGCCCACAAACTGGTGACTGAAATGGGCACATATGCCACCCAGAGCGCTCTGAGCACCTCCCGACCCACAAAGAAAGAGGAGGACAGGTCTGTTATAATCAAAGCTTGGGACAAGGGGAACCACTGGGAGGTTAGATATAAAGATCACCTGGAAACCCGTGGAATGTTCCCACTGATGACATCACTTTTAGAATGTGGCCCCTGACATTACTTATTATAAAGTACACTCATATCAATACGTTTTCTTTCTCATTAATCTCAGACCCCCGCTTCGAGGATTCCTTCTTGACGGGGATTTCTTTGTAGCCGCCTCTCTCGCCACCACCCTCACCAAGATCGCCCTGCGCTACGTGGCACTGGTTCCAGAGAAAAGGAAGCAAAATGTAAGTGTGACATTCAGTGACTAGGTGTTTTAAATGTGTCTCCTGCTTATGACATCACCTGTGGCTTGATATGCAAATGATCTGGCTTTCTATAAGAAATGTATCGTTTGCATATCCAGCTGCAAGGTGATGTCATAAATCTATTTCTCAGATCATTATCTACATTCACGACTTTGCCGTTCTGTCCCCCCCCCCGCAGTCGTTTGTTGCGGAAGCCATGTTGCTGATGGCCAGTATCCTCCACCTGGGGAAGTCCTCTCTGCCCAAGAAACCCATCACAGACGACGATGTAGACCGGATCTCGCTCTGCCTGAAGGTCCTGTCTGAATGTTCCCCTCTGATGAATGAGATCTTCAACAAGGAGTGTCGCCAGTCCCTGTCTCTCATGCTTTCTGCCAAGCTGGAGGAAGAGAAGCTGTCCCAGAAGGTGAGACACCGAGGGCTTTACCCCCTTACCTACAAACCGCGCAATATGTCCACCAAGTAAACCCGACTTACACGCGGGTCTTCTCTGATCTTCCCATAGAGGCAATGCATCTACCGGTAAGAGGATACATTGGTACTATCAAAAATACCTGCCAGTCTATCCTCATACTATGGGCACACAATCTTTCACTTGTGCCTCTGTTTTAAGCATAAGTGTAAAAAATAAAAGTTCAGTTGTCCTTTTAATGTACAGAAAAGTGACTGATACACCTCACACAGAGCTATATTATACCCCTGGGGTATCCCCTTCCTGGATCCTCCAGTAATCCATGCTGATCAGAGGACTAGCCCAGTTTGTTTTTAGAATCCCACCCCCTCCATCGAGGAAGCTGTGGTTTATTCCACTTCCTTTAACTGCAAAGAATATTGACATAGGAAATCATTCTCTTCCCTGTTCATTCAATCTTACGTTTCTGTGTTTATATTATTTACTCTGTATAGCTCTACTGGGGCGGACATGAATAGAATCTTTGCTCTGTATAGCTCTATCAGGGGGCAGACATGTTGTTTAGAATCTTTGCTCTGTATATCTCTATCAGGGGGCGGACATGTTGTTTAGAATCTTTGTTCTGTATAGCTATATCAGGGGGCAGACATGTTGTTTAGAATCTTTTCTCTGTATAGCTCTATCAGGGGGCGGACATGCTGTTTAGAATCTTTGCTTTGTGTAGCTCTATCAGGGGGCGGACATGTAGTTTAGAATCTTGGGTCAGATCGTTCTTCATCCAACCTAAGATTTTTGAACAAAGTAGAAAGTGCTCAATAAGATACTCTATTTATATTGTTTCGTTAAAGTATTTCTTGTAAAATGCCTGCTCTTGATGTAATCTTTCTACTAAACAGAACTTTTTTTAAAGAGTTTCTAAGTCCTCTAGATGAACTTTGAGTCAGTCAGAATCCAACCTCTGTCTGTTTCTGTGGAGCACTGCTTCCTGGCTGGCATGTTGTGTTGATGGTTCCTTTACGCCTTTCCTTAGTTTGACAGTTCCTTTGTGACCAGGCACTGTGTGAATTCTCTCCAGGATCTTGTCTTGCTTTGGTTGGTTCTTTCGCTTTCTGTTTTATATCTTTCTTTACATCTCGTTTCCTACAGAAAGAATCTGAGAAACGTAATGTGACGGTCCAGGCCGACGACCCGATCTCCTTCATGCAGCTGACGGCCAAGAATGAGATGGCGTCTAAAGAAGACCAGTTCCAGCTCAGCCTGCTGGCCGCGATGGGGACCACCCAGCGCAAGGAAGCTGCAGACCCCCTGGCGTCCAAGCTAAACAAAGTAAGGGGATGAGGTGCAGCCATAGAGGAAGAGAAGGGATATTGATTCAGAATTATCTGTTCTATACGTAATGGCACATTGTCACCCAAACACTGCCTGTACTGTGACTGTGTCACCCAAACACTGCCTGTACTGTGACTGTGTCACCCAAACACTGCCTGTACTGTGACTGTCACCCAAACACTGCTCATACTGTGACTGTATCACCCAAACACTGCTTATACTGTGACTGTATCACCCAAACACTGCCTGTACTGTGACTGTATCACCCAAACACTGCCTGTACTGTGACTGTGTCACCCAAACACTGCCTGTACTGTGACTGTGTCACCCAAACACTGCCTGTACTGTGACTGTGTCACCCAAACACTGCCTGTACTGTGACTGTATCACCCAAACACTGCTTATACTGTGACTGTATCACCCAAACACTGCTTATACTGTGACTGTGTCACCCAAACACTGCTTATACTGTGACTGTGTCACCTAAACACTGCTTATACTGTGACTGTGTCACCTAAACACTGCTTATACTGTGACTGTGTCACCTAAACACTGCTTATACTGTGACTGTATCACCTAAACACTGCTTATACTGTGACTGTGTCACCCAAACACTGCCTGTACCTGTGACTGTGTTACCCAAACACTGCATGTATTGTGACTGTGTTACCCAAACACTGCATGTATTGTGACTGTGTCACCCAAACACTGCCTGTACTGTGACTGTGTCACCCAAACACTGCCTGTACTGTGACTGTGTCACCCAAACACTGCCTGTACTGTGACTGTGTCACCCAAACACTGCCTGTACTGTGACTGTCACCCAAACACTGCTTATACTGTGACTGTATCACCCAAACACTGCTTATACTGTGACTGTGTCACCCAAACACTGCTTATACTGTGACTGTATCACCTAAACACTGCCTGTACTGTGACTGTATCACCCAAACACTGCTTATACTGTGACTGTATCACCCAAAACTGCTTATACTGTGACTGTATCACCCAAACACTGCTTATACTGTGACTGTATCACCCAAACACTGCTTATACTGTGACTGTATCACCCAAACACTGCTTATACTGTGACTGTATCACCCAAACACTGCTTATACTGTGACTGTATCACCTAAACACTGCTTATACTGTGACTGTATCACCCAAACACTGCTTATACTGTGACTGTATCACACAAACTTTTCAATGTGTAATTTGGATATGAAGCCACAAGGTGATGTCACAAGTAGGACGCCACAGACACATATAAAACCTGTATTTCTCTTATTGTATACATTGGCTGTAATTCTGATAACACACTGTATAGATCATTTCTCACAGTATAAGCTGTGTTCAGGATGACAGTCTCAGTATTTATAAAATAGAAGCACAGGATGCCTGTAGGTGACAATACTATAACTGATGTGTAAATCTCTGTCATGTCACAGGTCACACAGCTCACTGGCTTCTCTGACCCGGTCTATGCCGAGGCCTATGTTCATGTCAATCAATACGACATCGTTCTGGATGTTCTAGTCGTGAACCAGACCAGCGATACTCTGCAGAACTGTACCCTCGAGCTGGCCACGTTAGGTAAGGCCACAGATCCATAAACACCATGAATCATAACACTGCCAGCCACTGGAAGGTTATTCCAGGTATCTACTACTCCTTACAGTGTCAGCCTTTACTGCTTCCGCTGGAAGGTTATTCCAGGTATCTACTACTCCTTACAGTGTCAGCCTTTACTGCTCCCGCTGGAAGGTTGTTATAAGTAGCTACTACTTTAAAAAAAAAAAAAAAAAAAGCCAGGGAGCTGTCTATAGAGCCAGACGGACCTTAGATTGATATCTTCCCAAAGACTTGCAGGTGAATTGATTGTAGCACCTCTCGCAGTTAGCTTATGCCGCCAGCAGATGGCAGTAGATAGTTACGTTTCAGATTACACGCAGTCCATGGGACCTCTGTCCCGAGCTGTGTATAAAGACCGTCTGGTACAGGGGGATACGTTCCAAGGGGTCCAGGTATAAAGTGGATGTAGAGGCTAAATGTGACTGTTACATATCCCTCCCCAGAATCCTTGCCGTGGGTGAGCACCTGGGAGTTTAGGATTTTTGTGGCTCATGTTGTGTGTATAATAGAAACATAGAAACATAGAATGTGTCGGCAGATAAGAACCATTCGGTCCATCTAGTCTGCCCAATTTTTTTTTTAGTCCCCCGTTCCCGGTCTTAAAGCTAGGATAGCCTTGTGTCTATCCCATGCATGCTTAAAATCCTTGACTGTGTTTACCTCTACCACTTCTGCTGGAAAGCTATTCCATGCATCCACTACCCTCTCAGTAATGTAATACTTTCATTAGTCCCTGACCTTAGCTTATATCTAGGATAGCCTTATACCTATCCCATGCATGCTTAAACTTCTTCACTGTATTAACCTTTACCACTTCTACTGGAAGACTATTCCATGCATCCACTACCCTCTCAGTAAAGTAATACTTTCATTAGTCCCTGACCTTATCTTATATCCAGGATAGCCTTATACCTATCCCATGCATGCTTAAACTCCTTCACTGTATTAACCTCTACCACTTCTACTGGAAGACTATTCCATGTATCCACTACCCTCTCAGTAATGTAATACTTTCATTAGTCCCTGGCCTTATCTTATATCTAGGATAGCCTTATACCTATCCCATGCATGCTTAAACTCCTTCACTGTATTAACCTCTACCACTTCTACTGGAAGACTATTCCATACATCCACTACCCTCTCAGTAAAGTAATACTTCCTGATATTACTTTTAAATTGTTGCCCCTCTAATTTAAGACTATGTCCTCTAGTTGTGGTAGTTTTTCTTCCTTTAAATATACTCTCCTCCTTTACTGTGTTGATTCCCTTTCTGTATATAAATGTTTCTATCATATCCCCCCTGTTACGTCTTTCCTCCAAGCTATACATGTTAAGATGCTTTAACCTTTCCTGGGAAGTTTTATCCTTCAACCCATGAACCAGTTTAGTAGATCTTCTCTGAACTCTCTCCAAAGTATCAATATCCTTCTGGAGATACGGTCTCCAGTACTGCGTACAATACTCCAAGTGAGGTCTCACCAGTGCTCTGTACAATACTCCAAGTGAGGTCTCACCAGCACTCTGTACAATACTCCAAGTGAGGTCTCACCAGTGCTCTGTACAATACCCCAAGTGAGGTCTCACCAGTGCTCTGTACAATACTCCAAGTGAGGTCTCACCAGTGCTCTGTACAATACTCCAAGTGAGGTCTCACCAGCGCTCTGTACAATACTCCAAGGGAGGTCTCACCAGCGCTCTGTACAATACTCCAAGGGAGGTCTCACCAGTGCTCTGTACAATAGTCCAAGTGAGGTCTCACCAGCGCTCTGTACAATACTCCAAGGGAGGTCTCACCAGTGCTCTGTACAATAGTCCAAGTGAGGTCTCACCAGCGCTCTGTACAATACTCCAAGTGAGGTCTCACCAGCGCTCTGTACAATACTCCAAGTGAGGTCTCACCAGCGCTCTGTACAATAATCCAAGTGAGGTCTCACCAGCGCTCTGTACAATACTCCAAGTGAGGTCTCACCAGCGCTCTGTACAATAATCCAAGTGAGGTCTCACCAGCGCTCTGTACAATACTCCAAGTGAGATCTCACCAGCACTCTGTACAATACTCCAAGTGAGGTCTCACCAGTGCTCTGTACAATACTCCAAGTGAGGTCTCACCAGTGCTCTGTACAATACTCCAAGTGAGGTCTCACCAGCGCTCTGTACAATACTCCAAGTGAGGTCTCACCAGCGCTCTGTACAATACTCCAAGTGAGGTCTCACCAGCGCTCTGTACAATACTCCAAGTGAGGTCTCACCAGTGCTCTGTACAATACTCCAAGTGAGATCTCACCAGCGCTCTGTACAATACTCCAAGTGAGGTCTCAC
This sequence comes from Pelodytes ibericus, assembly GCA_036172795.1. Classification (NCBI taxonomy): domain Eukaryota; kingdom Metazoa; phylum Chordata; class Amphibia; order Anura; family Pelodytidae; genus Pelodytes; species Pelodytes ibericus. Next base: position 4,456,132 of record CM069863.1, on the reverse strand, counting down.
CAGCGCTCTGTACAATACTCTCAGTGAGGTCTCACCAGCGCTCTGTACAATACTCAGTGAGGTCTCACCAGCGCTCTGTACAATACTCCAAGTGAGGTCTCACCAGTGCTCTGTACAATACTCCAAGTGAGGTCTCACCAGCGCTCTGTACAATACTCCAAGTGAGGTCTCACCAGTGCTCTGTACAATACTCCAAGTGAGGTCTCACCAGCGCTCTGTACAATACTCCAAGTGAGGTCTCACCAGCGCTCTGTACAATACTCCAAGTGAGGTCTCACCAGCGCACTGTACAATGCTCCAAGTGAGGTCTCACCAGTACTCTGTACAATACTCCAAGTGAGGTCTCACCAGCGCTCTGTACAATACTCCAAGTGAGGTCTCACCAGCGCTCTGTACAATAATCCAAGTGAGGTCTCACCAGCGCTCTGTACAATAATCCAAGTGAGGTCTCACCAGCGCTCTGTACAATACTCCAAGTGAGGTCTCACCAGTGCTCTGTACAATGGCATGAGCACGTCCCTCTTCCTACTGCTAATACCTCTCCCTACTACCCTACTACCTCTCCCTAATAATAATGCCTCTGCCCCCCCCCCCCCCCCCCCCCCCCCGTGGTATTCCGTGCAGTGGTTCTGCCCTGCCGATTATAGGGCCGGTTCCCCTGACCTCTTTCCTCTCGTGCTCCTGGCAGGTGATTTGAAGCTGGTGGAGAAGCCGTCCCCTCTCACTCTCGCTCCTCACGACTTTGCCAACATTAAAGCCAACGTGAAAGTGGCATCAACGGAGAACGGGATTATTTTTGGGAATATCGGTGAGTTCCTCTCTGCTGCCTGCAGCATTGATTTGTCCTGGTCTCTGGTTATTTAAAGGGCCAGACTATTAAACACATGTACAGCGTAAATAAGTGAGGTGGGCCATCTTTCCTTCCATGGACTGATGTTTATTTTGCTCTCACGGGGCCCTGACTGAGCTGGTTCTAAAGGTATAAAATCCTCCTATACGTTTACAGTATACGATGTGTCTGGCGCCGCAAGTGACCGGAACTGCGTGGTCCTCAGCGATATTCACATCGACATCATGGATTACATCCAGCCCGCCGCCTGCACCGACACGGAATTCCGCCAGATGTGGGCGGAGTTTGAGTGGGAGAATAAGGTAGGAGCCAGCACTGTGATCTTGGCTGCTTGTTTATAGCGCGGGGGGTGGGGCTTACTGCAGCGTTAAGGGGACATATACACAGGATACATGACATATACTGTGAATGTAGGGAATAAAAATGATCTATACATTGTGTCGGCAGAAAATAAGAGAAATATATACTTTACATGTGTCTGTGGTGTCTCGCGATTATGACATCACCTGTGGCTTGATATGCAAATTAAGTACTTTTCATCGGATAAATGTGAAATTTGCATATCAAGCCACACGGAATATCAGGTTATTGCAGGGAACTGACAAGAGAATTTCAAATCTAAGTCCAAAGTAGCCGAGTTGGAAGAATTCACCTGTTTAGCTCAATGGGAGAATTCTTTCCAACTCGGCTACTTTGACCTGAAGTGTGAAGTTTCCTTCTCAATTCCCTGCAATTCTCTAATTAAGTTGTAATGTCTTTTAACCCTGTATTTGCCGCAGGTGACGGTGAACACGAATATCATTGATCTAAATGAATATCTGCAGCACATTCTGAAATCTACAAACATGAAATGTCTCACTCCAGAGAAGGTAAGACTTTATCATGTATACTGCACTATAAGAGGCCTTTATTAATGTATACTGCGCTATAAGAGGCCTTTATTAATGTATACTGCGCTATAAGAGGCCTTTATTAATGTATACTGCGCTATAAGAGGCCTTTATTAATGTATACTGCTCTATAAGAGGCCTTTATTAATGTATACTGCGCTAGAAGAGGCCTTTATTAATGTATACTGCGCTATAAGAAGCCTTTATTAATGTATACTGCGCTATAAGAGGCCTTTATTAATGTATACTGCGCTATAAGAGGCCTTTATTAATGTATACTGCGCTATAAGAGGCCTTTATTAATGTATACTGCGCTATAAGAGGCCTTTATTAATGTATACTGCGCTATAAGAGGCCTTTATTAATGTATACTGCGCTATAAGAGGCCTTTATTAATGTATACTGACTCCCCATCCATTACACACATTGCAACTGATGCAAGCTTACACTCCCCCCAAGGTGCTTACCCTGATAACTGCTCTCGGGTGGCTGCTCAAGTGGTGCTTGCGGGGGCGAGGGTGGTTCGCTTGCCGGGGGGGCTGCTTGGGGGGAGTGCTTGCCGGGGCGGCTGCTCTGGGGAGGGGGGTTTGCTTGCTGGGGGAGGGGGGCGCTCTGGTGCTTGTGGGGGGGGGGGGTATGCTTGCCGGGTTGGCTGCTTGGGGGGCAGGGTGGGTGCTTGCCGAGGTGCTACAAAGATGCAGAGGCTTTATGTAAAACGCAGCACATACTGCAGAATGTAATGATGCGTCACCATGATTGTGTCATTGTCACTTCAACCTATCTTCTCGTTGTGCGAAGAGCGTAAAGCACTGTGTGCTCCCCCGACAGGCTCTGTCCGGTTACTGCGGCTTCATGGCGGCCAATCTGTACGCCCGCTCCATATTCGGAGAGGATGCCCTGGCTAACGTCAGCATCGAGAAGCCAATCCACCTGGGACCAGACGCCCCTGTGACGGGGCACATACGGATCCGAGCTAAGAGCCAGGTAATGACCTCTCTGTATTACCAGACACTGAATCAGCCATATATAAAGTCATATAAACATTACGGCAAAAGTAGGTCATAAAAACGATGAGCATCTAATTAACGGCACTCCGTCAGCGTCACATTCATTTTACCGTGAATGCCTCTATACACTGTGCGGACATTTTGTCTTTTTCTCTGCTGTACATGTCCGCGGACGTAGTACTGACGGAACAGACACCGTACTCTCGTCCAGATCTGTAAGATTATCAGTTCATTCAGATATCTGTCTCTTCCTTTCTTAGGGAATGGCTCTAAGCCTTGGAGATAAAATCAACTTGTCTCAGAAGAAGTCGTGTGTATAAAGCGGCCCTCGGAGTCCATTTAATATGATCAGATGGGATCACGCTGTCTTTCCTTCCCCGCCCTCTGCGCTTTAGTTAGCGGATAGGAATTGACTAATTTATAGGGACGTCTTCTGACATCACGATTCCTTAATCCCGCAAGCTATATATATATATTTTTTCTTTTGTCTTTATATTAATGCCGTCTCTTCATCTCTGAGACTATGTGACTTACAATAAAGCGGTTTCATGTCTGTACTGTCATCATATTTGACAATAAACCAGTCCTTTTGATTATTTTGTCGAAGATCGTCTCATTCACTTTTCTCACACAGATCAATTATCCTCCATATTTTCTGACTCTTTTTACTTTTACAAAAATGTTGCTCCATTTTCCAAAAAACACGGTCACCGAAGTAGTATTTATGTTCGAGAATAAAGATGTATGTGTAATTTGTCTGCAGTATTACAGGGAAATGCATCTTTTTTGCAACATTTTTGCTTTCATAGGGGTTTCCCATTAAATAGGATCTTAGGTACTGAAATAGACGCTTCCAACACTTCTACTGGCTCCCAATTTGCATGTGCGTGACCTCAGATTAGCTGACCCCATGCGTCTGTGAGCACATGGCAAAACCTCTGCATCTGCTTCCCCCTATTGGTGAACTTGGCATGTGGAATTCTTAGTGTACAGCTGTATGCTCAGAATTCTCAAGCTATGAACAGGGGGAGTTGAGCTAAAGTTTGCAGTCCTGTTTGATTTAAATATATAACCAGAGTATGTAAAATATCACCTCTATCATCTGCAAAAGGAAAATTACAATTGGACTTCCTTAATCTCTCTAAACGTTGGTAAACGGGATAGATCTTATGTAAGTACTCCCGCCTCTTCAAACTCCATTGATATCCCTGTGATTTTCTTATATTCGGCAGCGAGATGAGCCCATTCCCCCCCATGTGTGTTCGCTTGGTTAATCGAGTGTGTAACAGGAACAAACTGACCACATAACGCTCTACGATGGGAAATCTTTGCAAACCTCGTCTAATTTATTTCCCCTACACATTTCATATCCTAAATGAAATGCCGACCTTCCCAGCTCGGTGCTTCTCATTATGAGATTAACAAGATAGAATGAAAATTACAGATCAATATGTGTTTCTCTCACACAACTCTCCGCTTCTCTTCCCCTCGGTTTGGTTTGGTTTGTTCGTCCATCATTCCAGCCACCGGGTATTTATATGATTTGTTGTTGGGACTGGCCCCGCCCACTGTTCCGTGAAATGCCCCGCCCACAATATCTTTATATTTACCCATATTTGTGTTTGGTAATGCTAGTGGGGGAGGTTTGGGTTTGTTTCTCTAAGTCTGGCGTAGGCCAAATACAGACAGATTTCCCACAAAGCATTTAGGTTCATCCCCGTTTCCAAACATACCTCCGCCCCCCTCACCTCCAGTAACAGGAAAGACGAAAACCGGAGAAAAAAAGATGGAATAAGTGCGAATGGATATCGGCAGCTTAAATTAACCAGGAGCAAATTCCCAATATCTCCAGAAGGAAAGAAAAACAGCAAATGGTATAATAGTGCAAGCAATCTATAGTCCAAAGAGTGACGATCAACAACAAAACCATATATTGATAAATAGTACAAGTTCTAATCACATAACACCATACATTCTGAAGAATAAAGTACAGAAAATACAAAAGCATGTTGTTGAGTATAGGTTGTGTATGTTAAGTAGAAAGCACAAGATGCAGGTACCGGAGAAGAAAAAAATAAAACCTACATAGTGAAATATATACGTTAAGTATTGCACTCACAAACACATCAGCAAAAAGAAACAAAGTGATAGTCTATCTGACGCTATCTGTTTTTCTTTTTGTGTTTGTGAGTGCAGTACTTGCCTCTATATACTCAGTATTACACTATGTATGTTTTATTTTTTTCCCCCCTGTGTACCCATGTTCCTAAATCCTGTATTTTCTGAAAGTTTTGTACGAGGAGCACATTTTTGGGATGCTTACAACTAATCTGGCAGTGTAGTATGTACTCTTATTTTATCTAAAAAAAAAAAACCCTGAAGAGTTTCGTCACTTGTGCTTCTTTAGAGGTTCAAGTACTATGGATTAAAGGATCTCGACCAGAGAATAAAGGACAGAAGTACAGTTCAGCACTAGGGTGGTAATTGAGGCCTAGGTAACTCGGTGAGGCAGGCTTTATGGCCTCGTCTGGTACCAGTTGTCTCCCGTCCAGTACTGGCCTCACTGTTATCCTGCAAGATAGATATTTAATGCACAAAAGGAGATTTTCAAGTGGCAATGGATCCTTCAAGGGAAAATAATGTATATACAGTCCTGTATTAAACAGGTATTTATGGATAAGCAGGATCACCCTAGGGAGGAATGGACCTAGAAAATTGGTCTTGAAGGCTTGCAATCAAACTCTCAGCCAATAAATGGGATCATTGTAACTCTGTTTCCTGTTTTTATTTATTAAATAAAACAATAAGTTTTCTAAAGTCTAGACTATAAAATCTTACCACTGTGGGACAAATATGAAATAATCTTCATTACAAGCAGTATTATCCATGGTGATTAATCATCTCGGCTAATGTGAGTTTAAATTTAATGACGACTCAAAGGAATTGTGTAATTGATAGTTTCGCTATGATAATGCGTGTGATGTAATGATCATTAAGACTCTAATGTATCTGACCATTTATTGAATCTGCTCTGGAGGGGATGGAATTTACCCCCCTGCAAACAACCCCAGGCTTCAAACTGAAAAAGAGGTTTTTCAGATGAATCCAAACTCTAATCCAATTTGTCACTGGTTCCTGCAGGACACTCTCTGCTTCTCCGATCCTGTGAACAGATCGATTGTATTGATCTGTTTCTCCGGTGAGTCTTGTAATTTCTATTCCTTTGAAAGGTGCTTTTATTATCATACAAATAAATACAGTCGTCCCCCCCCCCGGGGTCCTGTTCTGTAGAAGTAAAACCGGTCTCGAGTTTGGAAGCAGAATGGCAGACACTGGGCAGAGGCGGTGCTGGCAATTAAGGACGGCAATAGTTAAAGTTAAATACTGCATGTCATTCCTGATTTCAGGTACAGCTGTAAGGGAATCATTTTTAAGCATAACAAGCTGTTATTCCTGATTTCCCTGTAATTAAAATTCTAGGGTGCAGGGGGTGTAATAGGCACCCCCAGTTCCCTAGCACCCCCCAACAAAAAATAAATAAAGTTTAGCCCCCCTGGGGCCAGCAGGAGGCCCAAGGAATAAAAACAAAAATGGCCCCTCGCCTTACATTAGGGCCGGCTTTGTGCTCCTCTTTCGCCTCTGCTCCCTCGGACCTCAGTTAGCGCTGCCTCGCTCTTTAGGTTCACAGTACTTTGGAGCTTTCCTCTCGACATCACTATGCGCGGGGAGAGCGAGGCAGCGCTGACTGAGGTCTGAGAGAGCAGACCCGAAGGACAGGAGGGGGTATGCATAAAGACATATGGAGGGAATAGATGTATGGGCAGGACCGTATTTACCACAGGGCAAAAGGGGTTAAAACACCCTGGAGGGGCCCAGCGAGTCTGCTACTTCAGCACTATAGTTTCTGTCTCTTTTTCTTCATATTCTCACTTATCAGAGTGGATGACATTATACTGGTTTATGTTATTATTTATTTTATTCTGGCTCTTACCGCTAAGCCCGTTTCATTATGGTATTGCTCAGGTTCCGCTGTCTTCTTCAAAATACTATTGTTTCTCCTTAATCTTATTGGCCGTGAAATGTGTCTGTCACCATATTGGCTAGCTTCCCTTAGAACCCTCCTTTCATCCTACTGGCTTCTCTCTCGTTCACTCTGACTTCCTTTACCTTGGACTGGGTTCTGCTTATTCTTGTTTAATTAGAATGAATGTGCTGCAGTGCGTGATTGGAATGAATGTGCTGCAGTGCGTGAATGGAATGAATGTGCAATGTGCTGCAGTGTGTGATTGGAATGAATGTGCAATGTGCTGCAGTGCGTGATTGGAATGAACGTGCAATGTGCTGCAGTGCGTGAATGGAATGAATGTGCAATGTGCTGCAGTGTGTGATTGGAATGAATGTGCAATGTGCTGCAGTGCGTGATTGGAATGAAAGTGCAATGTGCTGCAGTATGTGCTTCCATGTCTGAAAGGGTTTGATGACATTTCGGAGCGTCTGTGCTGCACATTGGCAGGGTGAGTTTTCTTCTGCCCATTTGGTTTTGGGAGTCTGAGAGTGTGGGGGTGGGCTGCATGTATGGTAGAGTTCAATGCAAAGATGGCAAGGGTAACACTTCAGCCACATGGTGGTCGGTTCATCACATTGCAGTAGGTGAGATTGGGATATTTAATGGTTGAATGTTTACAGGAAGAAGCTAGTACTTACGTTTCTTCTTGGAAAGTCGCTATTACATCACATCCAATTTGAAAGCGGTCGTTGTATAGAACGGGAGCCACTTCGGTTTTCCATTTGGTCAAAGATAAAGGGAACGTTATATTAGTACCGTGATGCGTAGACTCATTTGTCGGTGATGTATCATAGAGTCTGTACAGCTGGAGACCTCATTATGCTCTGGAGGTCAACATGTCTTCTTTATAACTAATAATATACTTTGGAATCCTCTGGAAAACCTACAGAAACATAAAGGAAGCTGATTCTCTGCTAGATATGAACTTTCAGAAGAAAAAAGAGGAGAAGAGACCTGAAACGCTACATGATAGAGTTTCTAAGCCAGAGAGAGACGTGTCCTCCTGTTGGCCAGGCTCCTGTAGGTCTTGGGTCTCTTCAGTGAAGAAACAACATCTTGCTTAATACACGTTTAATACACGTTTAATACACGTTTAATACACGTTCGCCTTGTAAAGTAGAAGAACAGGTAGGATTTCCACAGAACGATCTGCTCAACGCTGAGACAGTCCCACAGAGAAGAGACCGACTGGCATCAGGAGACACGGAGAGAGCGCAGTGTTTGTAAGTAAAACTACATTTCAAAGAATGAAGTCATATTTAATAAGTGTCCACTACGCGGCACTAGGTCCAAACTGAGGGTACAAGAAAGGCTAAATCTAAGGAGATATATATATATATTCATTGTCCAGAAGTTGTAATGTTCGGGTGTAAATTCTGATATCTGTTTTGCTCCACTTTTCATATATTTGACACGTACTTATTTTTAATACATTTTCCAGTTACCATAACTTTTACACTGAAAATAATTCCAGCGGGGCTTCTAAATCCAGTGACATTCCAATAAGGAGGGGCTTGGGGAGATGGGCGGGACTGTTACTATAGCGACACACATAACAATTCTATTAGACTTTTATTTGCAGTTTTAAGAGATAGAAAGTTGAGGAAGAAATACTAATCAGACAGATGCATTTATTTTCTTTACATGATGCAGTATGTAGCAGCCCCTTTAAATTCTGTCAAGGTATGGAAACTATTACACATACACGCTTGTCAGTGTTATAAAATTAAGGGTGATATAATGCAGGGAATGGCCAACCAGCGGCCTGCAGGCCAGATGTGTCCCTGGGCCCCCCAGGCCTCATACTATTACCTCATTGTTTAAACAAGACCCAGATATCCAACATGCAAATCTGAAGTGAAGCCCACCCGGGAAAAACAAAACAGCCCTACACAAAAATACAGTGTCACAGCCCTACACAGGCAGAAACAAAGCCCTACACAGGCAGAAACACAGCGCTGCACAGGCAGAAACACAGCGCTACACAGGCAGAAACACAGCGCTGCACAGGCAGAAACACAGCCCTACACAGGCAGAAACACAGCCCTACACAGGCAGAAACACAGCCCTACACAGGCAGAAACACAGCCCTACACAGCTAGAAACACAGCCCTACACAGTCAGAAACACAGCGCTACACAGGCAGAAACACAGCCCTACACAGGCAGAAACACAGCCCTACACAGGCAGAAACACAGCCCTACACAGGCAGAAACACAGCCCTACACAGGCAGAAACAAAGCCCTACACAGGCAGAAACACAGCGCTACACAGGCAGAAACAAAGCCCTACACAGGCAGAAACACAGCCCTACACAGGCAGAAACACAGCGCTGCACAGGCAGAAACACAGGCAGAAACACAGCGCTACACAGGGAGAAACACAGCCCTACACAGGCAGAAACACAGCCCTACACAGGCAGAAACACAGCCCTACACAGGCAGAAACACAGCGCTACACAGGCAGAAACACAGCGTTGCACAGGCAGAAACACAGTGCTACACAGGCAGAAACACAGCCCTACACAGGCAGAAACACAGCGCTACACAGGCAGAAACAAAGCCCTACACAGGCAGAAACACAGCGCTACACAGGCAGAAACACAGCCCTACACAGGCAGAAACAAAGCCCTACACAGGCAGAAACACAGCGCTACACAGGCAGAAACACAGCCCTACACAGGCAGAAACACAGCCCTACACAGGCAGAAACACAGCCCTACACAGGCAGAAACACAGCGCTACACAGGCAGAAACACAGCGCTATACAGGCAGAAACACAGCGCTACACAGGCAGAAACACAGGCAGAAACACAGCCCTACACAGGCAGAAACACAGCGCTACACAGAGAGAAACACAGCCCTACACAGGCAGAAACACAGCCCTACACAGGCAGAAACACAGCGCTACACAGGCAGAAACACAGCGCTACACAGGCAGAAACACAGGCAGAAACACAGCCCTACACAGGCAGAAACACAGTGCTACACAGGCAGAAACACAGCCCTACACAGGCAGAAACACAGTGCTACACAGGCAGAAACACAGCCCTACACAGGCAGAAACACAGCGCTACACAGGCAGAAACACAGCGCTACACAGGCAGAAACACAGCGCTACACAGTCAGAAACACAGCGCTACACAGGCAGAAACACAGCGCTACACAGGCAGAAACAAAGCCCTACACAGGCAGAAACACAGCCCTACACAGGCAGAAACACAGCGCTGCACAGGCAGAAACACAGCCCTACACAGGCAGAAACACAGCCCTACACAGGCAGAAACACAGGCAGAAACACAGCGCTACACAGGCAGAAACACAGCGCTACACAGGCAGAAACACAGCGCTACACAGGCAGAAACACAGGCAGAAACACAGCCCTACACAGGCAGAAACACAGCGCTGCACAGGCAGAAACACAGCCCTACACAGGCAGAAACACAGCCCTACACAGGCAGAAACACAGCGCTACACAGGCAGAAACACAGCCCTACACAGGCAGAAACACAGCGCTACACAGGCAGAAACACAGCGCTACACAGGCAGAAACACAGCGCTACACAGGCAGAAACACAGGCAGAAACACAGCCCTACACAGGCAGAAACACAGCCCTACACAGGCAGAAACACAGTGCTACACAGGCAGAAACACAGCCCTACACAGGCAGAAACACAGCCCTACACAGGCAGAAACACAGCGCTACACAGGCAGAAACAAAGCCCTACACAGGCAGAAACACAGCGCTGCACAGGCAGAAACAAAGCCCTACACAGGCAGAAACACAGCCCTGTCTACTTGGCTGTGCCAGTGTCAGAGTTCACCTGCCTCCTGGCCGGCTCTGCCTCAGCATTGAGGCAGAGCCGAGACTAAAGTCGCATGAATGTGTAAAGATGCATATTCTTGGGAGAAAGGGGGTGACTTTTTTTAACCCTTGATGTCTTGTAAGTTTGAAATTCTCTTGTCCCCTGCAATTCTATCTTTCTATCTCAGCATTTCTCGAGCGTCCTGATGAAGTCACACACACATATTATATTTCTGGATATAATGAGCAATGACAGAGGCCAAGTCACGCCTGCTGAGTCACTGTACAAATATAATCCAGCATGGGGGGGGGTGTCCAACCCAGGCAGTAATCATTACATATCCCAGCTGTTACTTAGATAAAATACACATCCTTTTAAAATAGGCAAATGAACAGCCACTCAAAAAGTTGGAATAGAGAGCATGATGTGAAAGTGATGGATCAGCCAATCTGACTAAACTGCAGTTAAAAAAATGCTCTAGTCACCAAGTGGTCTTTAATGTATTGAGTAGCATTATTAATGTGTTGCTTGTTGCTAAAAATCAGTTTGACACTCAAGTACTAGCTGTGATATTGAAAGTAAGCCTGTGAATGGAGCCTGTGAATGGTCAGGGAGAATATTGTATTCTCAGGAATTGACAGCTGGCTCTTCTGTTTGCAGAATGATAGATATCATTAGGAGTTCTGTAAGTCTGCTTTTTGCTGTGGGGAAGGGAGTTATTTGTATATATATTTTTGTCGGGAGGGTTTGTGCTGTGGGAGTGGAAAGAGCTCATATTGCTTTGATATGAATTTTAAAAAGAGGGTAGTTAGGTCAATATATGCATTACTTTTACATACTATAGTTCAGGCTTACAATTCTGTGGTTATCAGTAACATTCTTGAACAGAGTTGGCCCTGTATAAGGCATTGCTATAAAGTGACAGTGTGTAAAGATGTAACTCTGTATTATCCATGGCCAGCTGAGCTCTTCTATATATTCTTCTTTACATTGTGCAGGGTCTGGTGAGTTTCTCCTGCTAGAAGAACAGAGTTGGCCCTGTATAATGCATTGTTATAAAGTGACAGTGTGTAAAGATGTAACTCTGCATTATCCACGGCCAGCTGAGCTCTTCTATATATTCTTCTATACATTGTGCAGGGTCTGGTGAGTTTCTCCTGCTAGAAGAACAGAGTTGGTCCTGTATAATGTATTGTTATAAAGTGACAGTGTGTAAAGATGTAACTCTGCATTATCCATGGCCAGCTGAGCTCTTCTATATATTCTTCTATACATTGTGCAGGGTCTGGTGAGTTTCTCCTGCTAGAAGAACAGAGTTGGCCCTGTATAATGCATTGTTATAAAGTGAGTGTGTAAAGATGTAACTCTGCATTATCCATGGCCAGCTGAGCTCCTCTATATATTCTTCTATACATTGTGCAGGGTCTGGTGAGTTTCTCCTGCTAGAAGAACAGAGTTGGTCCTGTATAATGCATTGCTATATAGTGACAGTGTGTAAAGATGTAACTCTGCATTATCCATGGCCAGCTGAGCTCTTCTATATATTCTTCTATACATTGTGCAGAGTCTGGTGAGTTTCTACTGTTAGAAGAACAGAGTTGGCCCTGTATAATGCATTGTTATATAGTGACAGTGTGTAAAGATGTAACTCTGCATTATCCATGGCCAACCGAGCTCTTCTATATATTCTTCTATACATTGTGCAGGGTCTGGTGAGTTTCTCCTGCTAGAAGAACAGAGTTGGCCCTGTATAATGCTTTGGTATAAAGTGACAGTGTGTAAAGATGTAACTCTGCATTATCCATGGCCAGCTGAGCTCTTCTATATATTCTTCTATACATTGTGCAGGGTCTGGTGAGTTTCTCCTGCTAGAAGAACAGAGTTGGTCCTGTATAATGCATTGTTATAAAGTGACAGTGTGTACAGATGTAACTCTGCGTTATCCATGGCCAGCTGAGCTCTTCTATATATTCTTCTATACATTGTGCAGGGTCTGGTGAGTTTCTCCTGCTAGAAGAACAGAGTTGGTCCTGTATAATGCATTGTTATAAAGTGACAGTGTGTAAAGATGTAACTCTGCATTATCCATGGCCAGCTGAGCTCTTCTATATATTCTTCTATACATTGTGCAGGGCCTGGTGAGTTTCTCCTGCTAGAAGAACAGAGTTGGCCCTGTATAATGCATTGTTATAAAGTGACAGTGTGTAAAGATGTAACTCTGCATCATCCATGGCCAGCTGAGCTCTTCTATATAATCTTATATACATTGTGCAGGGTCTGGTGAGTTTCTCCTGCTAGAAGAACAGAGTTGGCCCTGTATAATACATTGTTATAAAGTGACAGTGTGTAAAGATGTAACTCTGCATTATCCATGGCCAGCTGAGCTCTTCTATATATTCCTCTATACATTGTGCAGGGCCAGCTGAGCTCTTCTATATATTCCATACATTGTGCAGGGTCTGGTGAGTTTCTCCTGCTAGAAGAACAGAGTTGGCCCTGTATAATGCATTGTTATAAAGTGACAGTGTGTAAAGATGTAACTCTGTATTATCCATGGCCAGCTGAGCTCTTCTATATATTCTATACATTGTGCAGGGTCTGGTGAGTTTCTCCAGCTAGAAGAACAGAGTTGGTCCTGTATAATGCATTGTTATAAAGTGACAGTGTGTAAAGATGTAACTCTGCATTATCCATGGCCAGCTGAACTCTTCTATATATTCTTCTATACATTGTGCAGGGACTGGTGAGTTTCTCCTGCTAGAAGAACAGAGTTGGTCCTGTATAATGCATTGTTATAAAGTGACAGTGTGTAAAGATGTAACTCTGTATTATCCATGGCCAGCTGAGCTCTTCTATATATTCTTCTATACATTGTGCAGGGCCTGGTGAGTTTCTCCTGCTAGAAGAACAGAGTTGGCCCTGTATAATGCATTGTTATAAAGTGACAGTGTGTAAAGATGTAACTCTGCATCATCCATGGCCAGCTGAGCTCTTCTATATAATCTTCTATACATTGTGCAGGGTCTGGTGAGATCTCCTGCTAGAAGAACAGAGTTGGCCCTGTATAATACATTGTTATAAAGTGACAGTGTGTAAAGATGTAACTCTGCATTATCCATGGCCAGCTGAGCTCTTCTATATATTCCTCTATACATTGTGCAGGGCCAGCTGAGCTCTTCTATATATTCCATACATTGTGCAGGGTCTGGTGAGTTTCTCCTGCTAGAAGAACAGAGTTGGCCCTGTATAATGCATTGTTATAAAGTGACAGTGTGTAAAGATGTAACTCTGTATTATCCATGGCCAGCTGAGCTCTTCTATATATTCTATACATTGTGCAGGGTCTGGTGAGTTTCTCCTGTTAGAAGAACAGAGTTGGCTCTGTATAATGCATTGTTATAAAGTGACAGTGTGTAAAGATGTAACTCTGCATTATCCATGGCCAGCTGAGCTCTTCTATATATTCTTCTATACATTGTACAGGGTCTGGTGAGTTTCTCCTGCTAGAAGAACAGAGTTGGCCCTGTATAATGCATTGTTATAAAGTGACAGTGTGTAAAAATGTAGCTCTGCATTATCCATGGCCAGCTGAGCTCTTCTATATATTCCTCTATACATTGTGCAGGGTCTGGTGAGTTTCTCCTGCTAGAAGAACAGAGTTGGCCCTGTATAATGTATTGTTATAAAGTGACAGTGTGTAAAGATGTAACTCTGCATTATCCATGGCCAGCTGAACTCTTCTATATATTCTTCTATACATTGTGCAAGGTCTGGTGAGTTTCTCCTGCTAGAAGAACAGAGTTGGTCCTGTATAATGCATTGTTATAAAGTGACAGTGTGTAAAGATGTAACTCTGCATTATCCATGGCCAGCTGAGCTCTTCTATATATTATTCTATACATTGTGCAGGGCCTGGTGAGTTTCTCCTGCTAGAAGAACAGAGTTGGTCCTGTATGATACATTGTTATAAAGTGACAGTGTGTAAAGATGTAACTCTGTATTATCCATGGCCAGCTGAGCTCTTCTGTATATTCTTCTATACATTGTGCAGGGTCAGGTGAGTTTCTCCTGCTAGATGAACAGAGTTGGTCCTGTATAATGCATTGTTATAAAGTGACAGTGTGTAAAGATGTAACTCTGCATTATCCATGGCCAGCTGAGCTCTTCTATATATTATTCTATACATTGTGCAGGGCCTGGTGAGTTTCTCCTGCTAGAAGAACAGAGTTGGTCCTGTATGATACATTGTTATAAAGTGACAGTGTGTAAAGATGTAACTCTGTATTATCCATGGCCAGCTGAGCTCTTCTGTATATTCTTCTATACATTGTGCAGGGTCAGGTGAGTTTCTCCTGCTAGATGAACAGAGTTGGTCCTGTATAATGCATTGTTATAAAGTGACAGTGTGTAAAGATGTAACTCTGCATTATCCATGGCCAGCTGAGCTCTTCTATATATTATTCTATACATTGTGCAGGGCCTGGTGAGTTTCTCCAGCTAGAAGAACAGAGTTGGCCCTGTATAATGCATTGTTATATAGTGACAGTGTGTAAAGATGTAACTCTGCATTATCCATGGCCAGCTGAGCTCTTCTATATATTCTTCTATACATTGTGCAGGGTCTGGTGAGTTTCTCCTGCTAGAAGAACAGAGTTGGCCCTGTATAATGCATTGTTATAAAGTGACAGTGTGTAAAGATGTAACTCTGCATTATCCATGGCCAGCTGAACTCTTCTATATATTCTTCTATACATTGTGCAGGGTCTGGTGAGTTTCTCCAGCTAGAAGAACAGAGTTGGCCCTGTATAATGCATTGTTATAAAGTGACAGTGTGTAAAGATGTAACTCTGCATTATCCATGGCCAGCTGAGCTCTTCTATATATTCTTCTATACATTGTGCAAGGTCTGGTGAGTTTCTCCAGCTAGAAGAACAGAGTTGGCCCTGTATAATGCATTGTTATAAAGTGACAGTGTGTAAAGATGTAACTCTGCATTATCCATGGCCAGCTGAGTTCTTCTATATATTCTTCTATACATTGTGCAGGGTCTGGTGAGTTTCTCCTGCTAGAAGAACAGAGTTGGCCCTGTATAATGCATTGTTATAAAGTGACAGTGTGTAAAGATGTAACTCTGCATTATCCATGGCCAGCTGAGCTCTTCTATATATTCTATACATTGTGCAGGGTCTGATGAGTTTCTCCTGCTAGAAGAACAGAGTTGGCCCTGTATAATGCATTGTTATAAAGTGACAGTGTGTAAAGATGTAACTCTGCATTATCCATGGCCAGCTGAGCTCTTCTATATATTCTTCTATACATTGTGCAGGGTCTGGTGAGTTTCTCCTGCTAGAAGAACAGAGTTGGCCCTGTATAATGCATTGTTATAAAGTGACAGTGTGTAAAGATGTAACTCTGCATTATCCATGGCCAGCTGAGCTCTTCTATATATTCTTCTATACATTGTGCAGGGTCTGGTGAGTTTCTCCTGCTAGAAGAACAGAGTTGGCCCTGTATAATGCATTGTTATAAAGTGACAGTGTGTAAAGATGTAACTCTGCATTATCCACGGCCAGCTGAGCTCTTCTATATATTCTTCTATACATTGTGCAGGGTCTGGTGAGTTTCTCCAGCTAGAAGAACAGAGTTGGTCCTGTATAATGCATTGTTATAAAGTGACAGTGTGTAAAGATGTAACTCTGCATTATCCATGGCCAGCTGAGCTCTTCTATATGTTATCTATACAGTGTGCAGGGTCTGGTGAGTTTCTCCTGCTAGAAGAACAGAGTTGGTCCTGTATAATGCATTGTTATATAGTGACAGTGTGTAAAGATGTAACTCTGCATTATCCATGGCCAGCTGAGCTCTCTATATATTCTTCTATACATTGTGCAGGGTCTGGTGAGTTTCTCCTGCTAGAAGAACAGAGTTGGCCCTGTATAATGCATTGTTATAAAGTGACAGTGTGTAAAGATGTAACTCTGCATTATCCATGGCCAGCTGAGCTCTTCTATATATTCTTCTATACATTGTGCAGGGTCTGGTGAGTTTCTCCTGCTAGAAGAACAGAGTTGGCCCTGTATAATGCATTGTTATAAAGTGACAGTGTGTAAAGATGTAACTCTGCATTATCCATGGCCAGCTGAGCTCTTCTATATATTCTTCTATACATTGTGCAGGGTCTGGTGAGTTTCACCTGCTAGAAGAACAGAGTTGGTCCTGTATAATGCATTGTTATAAAGTGACTGTGTGTAAAGATGTAACTCTGCATTATCCATGGCCAGCTGAGCTCTTCTATATATTCTTCTATACATTGTGCAGGGTCTGGTGAGTTTCTCCTGCTAGAAGAACAGAGTTGGTTCTGTATAATGCATTGTTATAAAGTGACTGTGTGTAAAGATGTAACTCTGCATTATCCATGGCCAGCTGAGCTCTGCTATATATTCTTCTATACATTGTGCAGGGTCTGGTGAGTTTCTCCTGCTAGAAGAACAGAGTTGGTCCTGTATAATACATTGTTATAAAGTGACTGTGTGTAAAGATGTTACTCTGCATTATCCATGGCCAGCTGAGCTCTTCTATATATTCTTCTATACATTGTGCAGGGTCTGGTGAGTTTCTCCTGCTAGAAGAACAGAGTTGGCCCTGTATAATGCATTGTTATAAAGTGACAGTGTGTAAAGATGTAACTCTGCATTATCCATGGCCAGCTGAGCTCTTCTATATATTCTTCTATACATTGTGCAGGGTCTGGTGAGTTTCTCCTGCTAGAAGAACAGAGTTGGCCCTGTATAATACATTGTTATAAAGTGACAGTGTGTAAAGATGTAACTCTGCATTATCCATGGCCAGCTGAGCTCTTCTATATATTCTTCTATACGTTGTGCAGGGTCTGGTGAGTTTCTCCTGCTAGAAGAACAGAGTTGGCCCTGTATAATGCATTGTTATAAGGTGACAGTGTGTAAAGATGTAACTCTGCATTATCCATGGCCAGCTGAGCTCTTCTATATATTCTTCTATACATTGTGCAGGGTCTGGTGAGTTTCTCCTGCTAGAAGAACAGAGTTGGCCCTGTATAATGCATTGTTATAAGGTGACAGTGTGTAAAGATGTAACTCTGCATTATCCATGGCCAGCTGAGCTCTTCTATATATTCTTCTATACGTTGTGCAGGGTCTGGTGAGTTTCTCCTGCTAGAAGAACAGAGTTGGCGCTGTATAATGCATTGTTATAAGGTGACAGTGTGTAAAGATGTAACTCTGCATTATCCATGGCCAGCTGAGCTCTTCTATATATTCTTCTATACATTGTGCAGGGTCTGGTGAGTTTCTCCTGTTAGAAGAACAGAGTTGGCCCTGTATAATGCATTGTTATATAGTGACAGTGTGTAAAGATGTAACTCTGCATTATCCATGGCCAGCTGAGCTCTTCTATATATTCTTCTATACATTGTGCAGGGCCTGGTGAGTTTCTCCTGCTAGAAGAACAGAGTTGGCCCTGTATAATGTATTGTTATAAAGTGACAGTGTGTAAAGATATAACTCTGCATTATCCATGGCCAGCTGAGCTCTTCTATATATTCTTCTATACATTGTGCAGGGTCTGGTGAGTTTCTCCTGCTAGAAGAACAGAGTTGGCCCTGTATAATGCATTGTTATAAAGTGACAGTGTGTAATAACCAGGTTTGACCCTGCACAATGTATAGTTACATCAGTGCCACATCTCTCTCTGTACATTGCATGGTTCTAATAAATACTTACTAACCAAAACATTCCTTATACTGTGAATGCAGAGAATATGTTTTTTTACATTGTGCAGAATTGCAGCACAAGAGAAATATAATAGGACATATAAAAGTAATATACGTGGTTTACATGTGTCTCCTGCTAATGACATCACCTTGTGGCCTGATATGCAGATTGCTCATTTCCTATTGGAAAGTAGTATATTTTTATAACAGGCCACCAGTGATGTCATTAGCAGGAGACACATTTAAAGCATATATTTCTCTCATTTTATGTGTTTGCTGCAACTCTACTAACACAATGTACAGATCATTGTATTATTCTCTATATTCAGTATACAGGATGCGCAGTGTTTTGGTTAACGGCACAGCAAAAATGGATACAAACAAATACAAATGAAATGAAATTCTTCTGATAAAGCTCTGACGCAGCCCGGTATTTGGGGGGCACAGAATCACCCCCCGAGGGTCAGACAAACTTCAGACAAAGATGTAACAATAGAACGTTGCTATGGATACCTGTCAAGAAAGAAGATGATCACTGAATAGACAGCATTCGACTGGCCCTGTTGGGAAATAATTAGGTATTTTAAGGTCACGCCCCTTTGTTGGTTTTCGGATGTCTCCCTGGTTGCTTGTACTCTATACATCAGTAATGCCGGCTCGATGGTCCTGCAAATTGAGTTATGGAAGATTTTTTTATTTATTTTTTAATGGAGTAAAATGGCTGAGCTCTAGTTTGGAAAATTTTCTATATGGATCTGGGGTCCTTAATGCAATGTGGGGGTCTTCAGACTAGGTAGACACCCCTCATTCCTTAAATGAATGTTGTTTAGAATCTTTGCTCTGTATATCTCTATCAGGGGGCAGACATGTTGTTTAGAATCTTTGCTCTGTATAGCTCTATTAGGGGGCGGACATGTTGTTTAGAATCTTTGCTCTGTATAGCTCTATCAGGGGGCAGACATGTTGTTTAGAATCTTTGCTTTGTATAGCTCTATCAAGGGACGGACATGTTGTTTAGAATCTTTGCTCTGTATAGCTCTATCAGGGGGCAGACATGTTGTTTAGAATCTTTGCTCTGTATAGCTCTATCAAGGGACGGACATGTTGTTTAGAATCTTTGCTCTGTATAGCTCTATCGGGGGTGAACATGTTGTTTAGCATCTTTGCTCTTTATAGCTCTATCAGGGGGGCGGACATGGTGTTTAGAATCCTTGCTCTGTATAGCTCTATCAGGGGGGCAGACATGTTGTTTAGAATCTTTGCTCTGTATAGCTCTATCAGAGGGTGAACATGTTGTTTAGCATCTTTGCTCTGTATAGCTCTATCAGGGGGGCGGACATGTTGTTTAGAATCTTTGCTCTGTATAGCTCTATCAGGGGGCAGACATGTTGTTTAGAATCTTTGCTCTGTATAGCTCTATCAGAGGGCGGACATGTTGTTTAGAATCTTTGCTCTGTATAGCCTTATCAGGGGACGGACATGTTGTTTAGAATCTTTGCTCTGTATAGCTCTATCAGGGGGCAGACATGTTGTTTAGAATCTTTGCTCTGTATAGCTCTATCAGGGACAGACATGTTTAGAATCTTGCTCTGTATAGCTCTATCAGGGGACGGACATGTTGTTTAGAATCTTTGCTCTGTATAGCCTTATCAGGGGACGGACATGTTGTTTAGAATCTTTGCTCTGTATAGCTCTATCAGGGGGCAGACATGTTGTTTAGAATCTTTGCTCTGTATAGCTCTATCAGGGGGCAGACATGTTGTTTAGAATCTTTGCTCTGTATAGCTCTGTCAGGTGGCGGGGCATGTTGTTTAGAATCTTTGCTCTGTATAGCTCTATCAGGGGATGGATGTGTTGTTTGGAATCTTTGCTCTGTATAGCTCTATCAGGGGGCAGACATGTTGTTTAGAATCTTTGCTCTGTATAGCTCTATCAGGGGGCAGACATGTTGTTTAGAATCTTTGCTCTGTATAGCTCTGTCAGGTGGCGGGGCATGTTGTTTAGAATCTTTGCTCTGTATAGCTCTATCAGTGGGTGGATATGTTGTTTGGAATCTTTGCTCTGTATAGCTCTATCAGGGGGCAGACATGTTGTTTAGAATCTTTGCTCTGTATAGCTCTATCAGGGGGCAGACATGTTGTTTAGAATCTTTGCTCTGTATAGCTCTATCAGGGGGCAGACATGTTGTTTAGAATCTTTGCTCTGTATAGCTCTATCAGGGGGCGGACATGTTGTTTAGAACCTTGGACTGGACCCAAGATTCTAAACAGCATGATATACAGAGAGGTCAATAATCTACTTTCATGAAAGCATTTTTTGTTAAAAATCCTACGCTTTTTTTCTTAGACCTCTATCAGTTTAACCCTTTCGGATGCCAAATATAAAGGGTAAAAAACGAATTTAGCGGTGGTCTAGTGCAGTTACATCGGTTCTTTATGCACAGAGAGTGAGGCATCTGCCGTACAGAGTCCTGAATCATCCTCAGCATCTTGGCTGTTGATTTGTTGGATAATGCAGAGTATCTGGAAATAAACTGTGCACTTTGCATGAGTGCAGAATGACTCACGGTGGGATGGGATTCAGGGGCTGACCCCAATAATGGAGCTCACGCAATCCATCACACACAAATGGGCCCATGGGGGTTGACCTGCAGCAAGTTGGGTACTGGGGTTACTGTGTCATTGTAGGTCCTATAGCAACTGATGCAAGAAGCCCATGATGCCCCAGATAAAGATAATTACACATTGGTATAAAATTATTAATCCAATTTCAATTATATAAAAAAAGAAGAAAATAAAACATTTCTGCCCAATGACAAATTCTCTTTGCCATTTATTTGTTGCAGCCTCACAAATAATTAAAGAATAAAAATTAGTAATTAAAGGACAACTAAACTCTCTATTTTCCACTTGTGATTTAAATACAGAAGCAAAAGGAAATCCGAGGTTTATCTTTACGGATATGTGTGTTTACTCTCAATCCTGAGGCATTTTGATAAGATTCTTCTTTTCGAAGCAGAACTAACTAACTAACTAACTAACTAACTAACTAACTAACTAACTAACTAACTAAGGTCCCCACAGTCTCATGGCATCAGTGCTTTGAGCGATGGTTAGGGTAAGTCCAGGGTGTGCAATGTGGGTGCTGGGGTAAGTCCTTGGTGTGCAATGTGGGTGCTGGCTGGAGTAAGTCCTGGGTGTGCAATGTGGGTGCTGGCTGGAGTAAGTCCTGGGTGTGCAATGTGGGTGCTGGCTGGAGTAAGTCCTGGGTGTGCAATGTGGGTGCTAGCTGGAGTAAGTCCTGGGTGTGCAATGTGGGTGCTGGCTGGAGTAAGTCCTAGGTGTGCAATGTGGGTGCTAGCTGGTGTAAGTCCTGGGTGTGCAATGTGGGTGCTGGCTGGAGTAAGTCCTAGGTGTGCAATGTGGGTGCTAGCTGGTGTAAGTCCTGGGTGTGCAATGTGGGTGCTGGCTGGAGTAAGTCCTGGGTGTGCAATGTGGGTGCTGGCTGGAGTAAGTCCTGGGTGTGCAATGTGGGTGCTGGGGCATGTCCTGTGGGTGCTTGCTGGGGTAAGTCCTGGGTGTGCAATGTGGGTACTGGGGCATATCATGTGAGTGCTGGGTGTGCAATATGGGTGCAGGAACATGTCCTGTGTGTGCAAGGTGGTGCTAAGGCAAGGGATGTGGGGGAAATAACCAGAGAAGTGCAGTAGAAATAGAGTGGGAGACATGTAAGGGGCTCCACAAGTTTTGATGGCGGCCTTGGTCCTGCTCACAAGTTGTATTCCCGCACGTGAACTCTGCAGCAGGTGAAGACCTCCATTATAGGGACTTCTCTTTTACATTCTGGGGAAGATTTTTGCTAAGTGGTGACCGCTGTATGGATAGAGGTCATGACTAATTTTATTAGAAATCCTATTAATTGACATGTTCTTTAGCCAAGACAGGGTTAAGAGATTTCTGGGGAGGCTGGGAGATATGCGTAAAGATGGTGTACGGTAAACTGGCGGCAGCTGATAGGAAAAGGTGCAGTCGCTGAGATCGAAATAAAAATGCAACTTTAAAAAAAAAATCCTGGCACTTTGTAGAATCTGCGACACAATGAACTTCAGTTCTGTTTAATTGAAAGATTGCATCGTTTAAATCGAAATACCTTACTGAATTCTAAATTGTAAATGTGGAACATTACCTTGCTTATTGCGAATACAAAGAATGAAAAATCAATTACATATAATCTATACATTGTGTTGGCAGAATTGCAGCAAATGCATCAAATAAGATAAAGATATGTTAGGAATGTGTCTGTGGGGGTCTCCTGTTTATGACATCACCTGTGGCAAATTACAGATTTCCCATTCAAATGTGGATAATTTGCATATCAAGCCACAGGTGAAGCATAGTTGCCAACATCAACAATAGCTGCCATGTTTCCAGAGACACATATTTGTTCCACATTCTGCAGAAAGAGCATGCAAAGTGCAGCCAGGCAGCATGTAAGATGGATATATACACAGACACAATCCAATTAATTAATCATGGTAGGTCCTATGAGATCTCCACCCTGATTAATTAATTGGATTCTGTCTGTGCGTATATCCATCCTACATACTGCCGGGCTGCACTTTGCATGCTCTTTCTGCAGCACGTGAAACAAATATGTGTCCCTGGAAACATGGCCGATGTTGGCAACTATGGGTGATGTCATAAGCAGGGGACACAATAGACACATTTCGAACATATACTGCTCTTAAATTATTCATTTTCATGCAATTCTGCTGTAGACAGAGTAGATTCGCCATGCGGAATGGACAGGGAAGCACTCAAGCGATGAAAGGGTAGCATGGCAGAGGATAAACTGGCAGTTACTATAAGAAGTACAAACCAGTAAATCCTCATACTAGAGGCAGTCAGTATATTACTCGTGCTTCTCTAAAGCGAATGTGAGACTGAACTGCTGAACCGCCGGCGTTTGTGTGACACTCGTGAGAGCAATCAGCAATATTTTTTTTAACCTTCTTTTCTACATATATTAAAAAACGGTTTTATACGATGTAACTATCTTCTATTTATTGCACGTGAGCTGAAGCATCACACATATATTTTTAAAGGGAGCAGTATCCTTTCTGCTCTAATGCAAGTGAGTGCATTACCAATCTGAGGGGGGACCCTATTACCACCAAGTGTCTACAGAGAGCACTATTGTTTTTTTTTTTTTCTGAACTACCTATGAACAAGCCGTACCCTGTATACTGAACTAAACAGTTTGTGTTTTTAAAAAAAAAAAAAAAAAATACTGGGTTAAAAAAGTTTTTTTAAAAAAAATATATATAGCGCTCCATCTTGTATGTATCTATGTTAGAAGCACTTTCGGTGCAGAAACCCACCACTAGGCCAATATGGTAACCTGTGGAGGTGATACTGGTCTTTGGGTTTTATTGGGTGATAACTGCAGGGAATTTCAAACTTAAGACCAAAGTTCTTTGACTGTTTCCTTCAACATAACAGCGTTTCTTCCTGTGCATGCTGAGGGGGTTAATTTAACCCTCTGAGTGCCAAACAGGAGTATCCTGGCACCGGGCAGGTTAATCCATTAATCCTTCTAGCTGCTGGCGCAGGAGGCGGAAGCGGTCCCCTGTGTGCGGCATGAGGTCGAAGGCGTGCACCGCGGTTATCATGATCCAATATCTCTCCTGAGTGATTCGTTCCCCCCGGGGGGGGACCCTGCAGCTGAGTCCGCAGGCTGAGATAGTTCATGGGTAACAGAGGGGACATTTTGCTTAACCCTTCGCAGCCCAAAGAAGTGTGTGAAGCTTGCCTTTCGGACGCACTCTGCCGCCCCAGTGCCCAAAGGGTTACAAGAAACAAAGGGTTAAAAGAAAGTTCTGTAAAAGAAGTGCGTCGTCTTGTCTCACACTATAGCCTGGCGCTACAGCAAGGATCAAATGCTTTATTCCTGAAAGAGGGAATTGAGAAGGGAATTCCAAACTTCAGACCACGGTAGCCGAGTTGGCAAAACATTCTCTAGTTCAGCTGAATGGCCTTACCTTGGAAATTCCCTGCAATTTAATAGTAAAAAAAAAAAAAGCAACAAAACAAATTAACTTTAGTGAAAGTTTGATGACGCCGGCAGCGTGTGAGGGGTACGAGAACTGCGCGGATACTATTTATTTAGCCAGTATTAAGGCAATAGGGGCAGCTGCATGAATGACGATTCTGGGTTAAAGTTCTACAAGTGATGTCATCAGCAGGAGCATTCCATTGGTTTCCATGGTGATTCTGGGGTAAAGTTCTACAAGTGATGTCATCAGCAGGAACATTCCATTGGTTTCCATGGTGATTCTGGGGGTAAAGTTCTACAAGTGATGTCATCAGTAGTGACATTCCATTGGTTTCCATGGTGATTCTGGGGGTACAGTTCTATAACTGATGTCATCAGCAGGAACATTCCATTGGTTTCCATGGTGATTCTGGGGTAACTTTCTACAAGTGATGTCATCAGCAGTGACATTCCATTGGTTACCATGGTGATTCTGGGGGTAAAGTTCTACAAGTGATGTCATCAGCAGTGACATTCCATTGGTTACCATGGTAACTGCTCCACTTTTAGAACTTTGCCCCAGATTTGCTCTTTATCCAGAAGCTGGCTGTATATTTCCAGCCTATCTGGTGCAATAAATAACATGATTATTATATATATTATATAATGCATGCTGGGAATCAGTCTCCTGGCAGCCTGCACCCTGCTATACATATTCAATGAGGCCCCGCCCCTCGCTCATGAATATTCAGCGCCGATGGGAACTTTCCACGCAGCCCCGCCCCCAGCTGCTGAATATCCCACGAGGCCCCGCCCTCCGCTCATTAGCATACTGGGCGGAGCTGCCTGTCTCGGCCATTTGTACACAGGCGGCTGCAGACAGGGAGACGCGGCGCAGCCCGGGCGGCAACGGACTCAGAGCCTGGGGGGCTGCACGTACTGGGGGGCTGCACGCACTGGGGTACCTAGCCTGGGGGGCTGCACGTACTGGGGGACAGAGCCTGGGGGGCTGCACGCACTGGGGGGCTACACGCACTGGGGCACCTAGCCTGGGGGGCTGCACGCACTGGGGTGCATAGTCAGGGTTCTGGGGTACATAGTCTGAGGGTCTGCAAGCACTGGGGTACATAGTCTGGGGTAGTTAGGGTTCTGGGGTACATAGTCTGAGGGTCTGCAAGCACTGGGGTACATAGTCTGGGGTAGTTAGGGTTCTGGGGTACATAGTCTGGGGTAGTTAGTGTTCTGGGGTACATAGTCTGGGGTAGTTAGTGTTCTGGGGTACATAGTCTGGGGTAGTTAGGGTTCTGGGGTACATAGTCTGAGGGTCTGCAAGCACTGGGGTACATAGTCTGGGGTAGTTAGGGTTCTGGGGTACATAGTCTGGGGTAGTTAGTGTTCTGGGGTACATAGTCTGGGGTAGTTAGGGTTCTGGGGTACATAGTCTGAGGGTCTGCAAGCACTGGGGTACATAGTCTGGGGTAGTTAGGGTTCTGGGGTACATAGTCTGGGGTAGTTAGGGTTCTGGGGTACATAGTCTGAGGGTCTGCAAGCACTGGGGTACATAGTCTGGGGTAGTTAGGGTTCTGGGGTACATAGTCTGGGGTAGTTAGGGTTCTGGGGTATATAGTCTGAGGGGCTGCAAGTACTGGGGTACATAGTCTGGGGTAGTTAGGGTTCTGGGGTACATAGTCTGGGGGGGGGTTAGGTTTCTGGGGTCATAGTCTGGGGGGGGGTTAGGTTTCTGGGGTGCATAGTCTGGGGGGTTAGGTTTCTGGGGTGCATAGTCGGGGGGGGGGTTAGGGTTCTGGGGTGCATAGTTGGGGGAGGTCAGGGTTCTGGGGTGCATAGTCGAGGGGAGGTCAGGGTTCTGGGGTGCATAGTCGAGGGGAGGTCAGGGTTCTGGGGTGCATAGTTGGGAGAGGTCAGGGTTCTGGGGTGCATAGTTGGGGGAGGTCAGGGTTCTGGGGTGCATAGTTGGGGGAGGTCAGGGTTCTGGGGTGCATAGTTGGGGGAGGTCAGGGTTCTGGGGTGCATTGTTGGGGGAGGTCAGGGTTCTGGGGTGCATAGTCGGGGGAGGTCAGGGTTCTGGGGTGCATAGTCGGGGGAGGTCAGGGTTCTGGGGTGCATAGTCGGGGGAGGTCAGGGTTCTGGGGTGCATAGTTGGGGGAGGTTAGGGTTTTGGGGTGCATAGTTGGGGGGTTAGGTTATTGGGGTGCATAGTTGGGGGGTTAGGTTATTGGGGTGCAAGTTGTAGAAAGTCTAACCTAATAGAGCAGAGTTGGGGTGCAGGGAGTAAGAATCTGGAGGTGCAGGGATTAGGAAGTAGGGGGTACAGGGAGTTGGGGTGCAGGTCAGGGAGTCTGGGGGATCAAAGGTGACAGGGAGTGTGGAGGTGCAGGGAGAATGGCTGGCTGGAAGGAAGGAGTTGGAGTCCAGGAGAAGTACCGGCTGGTGGTTGTTGGGGGAGGAGGAGTTGGCAAATCAGCACTGACCATCCAGTTTATCCAGGTGGGTACTGGGGGGTCACTGTGCCCTGGTGGTGCTGGGGGGGTCTGTCACTGCCCTGGGGGAGGGAGGTCTGTCACCTTGCCCTGATACTGGGTGTCAGTATGCCGGTTTAGGGGTGCATAGAGACAATGCCTGTAATTGGGTCCCTGGTGGAAGCTCATGGTAAAGTACTGACAGCGCCCTGGTACTGGGTATTGGGGTGCCCTGTGTTATGGGGCTCAGGACATGCAATTTATTCTGGTGGCCCTGGGTGAGGGCAGTTATTTATCTGTTGCTATGCAGTGTTGTAATACCTGTAGGGTCTCCCTGTGTTGTGGGGGGTCCTCTGCTGGGTGCATTACCCCGTGCCTGGTCTCTGTAGCCCCCCTCAGAGCTTTCCTTGGAGATATTTTTGGTCTTTGTCCTGCACCTCTCACCCCTCACAGCTGCAGAGGGATCTATATGATACAGCATCTATCCTCTGGGGGCCACAGAGCCAAACTTTGGCATGCATTAGTCATTAAGCTCCCACACATATTCCCAGCCTTCTGAGGGGGTCCCCCCCAAGCTGCCAGAATTCACAAGCCCAGCGTACATTCCAGGGGGAGTTTAGACATCGATTGGGTCAGGAGCCCCAGGGAGGGTGGGTTTGTGGTTTGCTGCTGTTTTTTTGGGTAATAGGGTGAGTTACCAACCCCTTCCTTCACGTACTGGAGGGAGATCAGTTTGACGAAGGTTAATAATTATGTAATGTAAACGACACATCCGAGCCCCCCGAATGTGATGTGGAATTTGAAATAAGTGGCCGCACCATTCAAAGGGACCCAATCTCGATCTAATGAAATCTATAGTATTCTAGAGGAAGAATTGTGTTTAAATCAAGTTACCGTATGTTTAATTTAAAGATTGCATCAAGTGTAGGCATTTTAAATAGAAATGATTTAATGAAAGAATACAAATAAAGTACCTTATTGAACCCTCTCTGCTCTGTATAGCTCTATCAGGGGACGGACATGTTGTTTAGAATCTTTGCTCTGTATAGCTCTATCAGGGGACGGACATGTTGTTTAGAATCTTTGCTCTGTATAGCTCTGTCAGGGGACGGACATGTTGTTTAGAATCTTTGCTCTGTATAGCTCTATCAGGGGACGGACATGTTGTTTAGAATCTTTGCTCTGTATAGCTCTATCAGGGGACGGACATGTTGTTTAGAATCTTTGCTCTGTATAGCTCTATCAGGGGACGGACATGTTGTTTAGAATCTTTGCTCTGTATAGCTCTATCAGGGGGCGGACATGTTGTTTAGAATCCTTTTTGCTCTGTAAATAATAATATAAGATAAAACATCTCTTTTTGTCAATAATTGTCCTTTTAATCAATGAGCATTGCCGGCCAGGTAAATGTAAAGTGTAAAAGTTGTTGAAAAGATGGCAGATATATCTCTCCGTATATGTGGTCTTCATTTTTCTATAATATGTGTAACACAATCTGTACTGACTCCTTCCTCCAAATATTTACTGTTGAGCTGTGGATATTTTCTCATTTTGCTTATACTGCTTATTTACATAATAATAATAATAAATGGCTATTGCAAACGGATTTTTTTTTCCATAGCATTAAAAACGATTTAAATTAGTCTAACTTGGTAAATGTCCGTCCGTTGTGCTCCTTTAACTCGGGTTTGGGAGTGATGGTTTTTAATGTTTGTTTAGTGTCTGGGTGGGCCGGGGTCTTGTGGTCCGGCTTGGGGTATAAGATGTTTGGGGTGTGTCTGTGATGGGGCAGGTTCTCTTGGTGAAGAGGTTTCTGAAGAGAAGCAATTTACAAACCTTTTAAAGTACATGTTAAGATCTGATTTATTTCTAATGTCAGCCTTTACTGCTTCCACTGGAAGATTATTCCCTGTATCTACTATTTTTTTTTTTTTTTTTTTTTACAGTTTCAAACAGTTGTTTTGGGGCTTTATTTGTGAGTGGGAATTGACAAGGGAATTTCAAGTTGGAGAAATTCTGAAAGTCAGCTGTGTATTTTTTCCGAAGGAAGGAGAGTAGGAATCTTCCTAGGTTAATCAGTAGTAGATTATGGGCAGAGTTTACCAGCAATGGTAGCAGAGGTTACAGGAGGGGCTGATGGATCCACAAGCTGGGATACTGAACTGTTGCTGGATTTTGATTGTATTTGATATAATGTCTACCTCATTCGCCTGGCTCCTAAATTACACACCGGTCTACCCCGAGAGTAGATTGGCATGATGGGGAGTCAGAATGACAATAATGGTCTTTTCAGACCTTTGCACCATTTTGCTAATGGTGTAAGAAAAATATATAGGGCCAAATTTATAAAAAAAAAAACAGTGCTAAGTTTGGAGCAAACTGACAACTTTCCATTGGTTTCCATGGTTACTACTACGATTTTAGCAGCCCCCCCCCCAAACACGGTCTATTTTATCTTGTTAAATGTGGTCCATAGTGTCATAGTGTTTTGGGGGGGGGGGATAAATTTAAACCTTTAGTATTCTTTAATTAAGTTTTGAGGTTATTTATATGTAATATGTTTTAAAAGAAATTTATTAGTCAAAGGGATTTCGCCCTGCTATAGTCCCCATTGTATCCATTATTGTGAAATGCGTCGGCACAGATCTCTCAGGGTGGCGCAGTGAGACATGCTGCTTTGACCGAGGCATAGGCAGGTGCATGATCTCTCTGATCACCCCACGGTCCGTGCAATGTAACATGACACGGATTTAATTTTGAGATAGTGGAACGTGTCATCGCTGCTGTCGTGTGTGTGTGTGTAACACTTTGTTTATGCGTGCTGTGTTCTCTGTGATGCCTGATCTGTATATCTGTGGTTGGTGTAGGTGTCAGAGTTTAAGTGTTGAAAGTTAGGAGTTCACATTGCATCCTCTTTAGCAACGTCAGAAATAGCAATTATGTACTATAAAGTAATTTTTAAATGTCGTTTTTTTATTTTTTTTATTTAAAAAAATTAAATTCTTTTTAGACATTTATTACCAGAATTATCTGTATGAAGGTGTAAAAAAAAAAAAAAAGTCTCTATATTATTCCCTTACGGTCCAGACTTTTTAAGCAATGTTGTACCATTCAGGACAAAGGCTTCTGCGGTGTTTGTGTTTAGCTGTAATTTTATTTATCCTTTACTGTACCCACCCAAGTGATGTAATCAGCAGGAACATTCCACTGGTTCCCATGGTGATTCTGGGACAAGGTTCTAAAAGTGATGTCATCAGCAGGAACATTCTTTTACAACTTTGCATCACCATTGACCCGTATCCATAAACTCCTACACAGCATCAAGAGAGATATTGCCGGTTGCATTTTATTTGTAAGTCTCCATCATAGTCTGCGGCGCTGTACAATGTGCTAACAAAAGTAACAAGGTCTACAGAACTGAACAAGAGGGTCGCGCAGCCTGGTAGTGTCAAGGAGGGTGTTGTGGGTGGAGGGGGGGGGGGTAATGGGGAGGGCAGCGGGAGAGGGGGAAATAGTGCTGGTCAGACATTCTTCTATATCCGAACACAGATGGGGAGAGGCCGGTGCACACGCAGTACCCAGCAGTCTGTATGATGTAAATGCACAGACTTGATGTCCCAGCATGCTCTGGTGCTGGCCGCAAAACATATTTATTTCAAATTGGTGCAGGACTCGAAGAGCAAGGATCTTTTGTGTGTGTGTTTTAATATATATATATAACCAACTCTAAATGTTTTTTGTATCCCCCCCCCCCCCCCCCCCCCCCACTAGATTGAAAGTAAAGAACAAGCTGCACATTGTATGTTTTCAGTGTATTCTGAGATACAGTACATGCAGGAATTTCCTGACTCTTTTTTTCCTCTTATTTATGAAAGAGAGAATTGCAGCTGAATGGGAGAACTTTTCCTGCTACTTTTGGTCTGAAGTTTGAAATTCTCTTGTCAATTCCCTCTTTCATGAATAATGGCGTGAATGGTTCCTTATCCAGCGGCGTCTCAGCCCGGCACGGTCAGATCTCGCATGTGACGCCGGTATTGTTGGGCAGTCAGAGCTCCGGATGGGCTCAGCTGTTCCCCCTGATTGTGTTTCCAGCTCTGTCACCAGCTACGGAGCTTGACTGTCTGCTCTCTGCCCGCAGGACTGTCCTCCTTCCATGAATCTATTTATTCCCCGTGTCAGCACATGTACTCTGCTCCTAGTTTGTATGTAAATAAATCCAGTCTGTGGCATGCGTTAGTCAGAATCACTTAATCCTCAGAAAAATAGACTGTGTCACCGGCAGATGCCAACCATTATCTGAATCCTTTCATTAGTCCTTAAGCTCGGTTGGGCGGTGCCGGGCTCGGGCTGGACGGTGCCGGGGTGGGGCTGGGGCTGGACGGTGCCGGGCTCTGGCTCGGGCTGGGCGGTGCCAGGCTGGTCGGTGGATGGCAGTGTGTGGTGATATTATTTTCTAGATCAGTCTGGGCTGGACGGTGCCGGGCTCTGGCTCTGGGGCTGGACGGTGCCGGGCTCTGGGGCTGGACGGTGCCGGGCTCTGGCTCTGGGGCTGGACGGTGCCGGGCTCTGGCTCTGGGGCTGGACGGTGCCGGGCTCTGGCTCTGGGGCTGGACGGTGCCGGGCTGGTCGGTGGATGGCAGTGTGTGGTGATATTATTTTCTAGATCAGGCTGGGCCTTTGGTCTTTTAGTCCTGTTAGTTATGAGGTCAGCAGTATATACTGAACATTTACTGAATTATCAGGTTTATTATCAGTGGCCGGAATAACAACCTCTGCAGTATTACTGACTCACCTATATGTCTGGCGTGCTCCCTGACCTGACTACGTCATCTCTATTGGCGGGGGGCTCTACTTGACTCCCCCCCCCATCCCACTTACACATTTAGACCTCGGGAGTGAGGGGCGATTTAGTATATCCTAGGGGCCCAGCTAGATTAAAGGGGCTCTGTAACCTAAACACTGCTCATACATTCAATGAAGAGAATGGGGGGTATGATCTTATACACTGTGCCAGCAGGAGCAAGAACCTAAATAAGCAGAATAAAGAAAACCAGGGTTTCTCTGTGCGCCAGCAGATACAGTCACTGGCTTGCCTGGGAATCATGGCAGCTGCCGGTCATGTACTAATCATATCTCCAGCTTATACACAGACTAGTTATTCACTTCCGCTTCTATATTAGAGGCACAGGTTGGGGGGGGAAATAGTTCAGTTGGCGCTGAACACAGATGGTAACTTTTTTTTAGAAAAAAATATATCCTTATCTGGCGCAGGTTCTGACAGCCGACCGATTGCAAGCTCTTCAGACCGGAGTGTGGACTCGTAATTTCCCCTGGTTCTATGCCCTGTATTTTGCCCCATTCTATCTGGGTCTGATGGGCTCGGTTACTAAATGGCACTTTAGAGGGCGTAGAGTGTGTGTGTATGGATGTGTTGATTGTTCCACGTTTGGGTTAAAGTAGTGTAAATTGGGCCAAGCAGAGGTGTGTCCCAGTTGTGTGTGTCCCAGTTGTGTGTGTGTGTGTGTGTGTGTGTGTGTGTGTGTTTTAGTATATTTTATTTTAGTTAGAGGCAGTATAGAGCAGACCTCACGTGGATAGTGTGAATCAAACACAATGGGGGATTATGTGTAAAGCCAAATTTCTAAGAAGTGGAGCAGTTGCCATGGATACCAGTGGTATATGGCTGCTGATTGCTCCACTTTTAGAACTTTGCTTCACAACTGACCTTATGAATCCCCGCTCCCTTTATCTAATAAATGTCTGTGTATTGATTGGTCGACGCTAATACTTCTCAGACACTCCCACTAAGGCGAGCAAGCTCTTGGAGACGTGGCCTATGCAATGCCTGGTGTACGTCGGTGCTACAGGAATCCATAGAGAAATTCTGGGGCCAACATTCCATTGGTTTCCATGGTGACAGCAGAACATTCTGTTGGTTTCCACTTTTAGAACTTTGCCCCAGTATTGATCTTGACTGATACAAATTAGCCCCCTGTGCTCTGCTTGGAGGCTATTAATATTATTCATTTCATCACAAACCTTTATTATGCAGAGTGTGTGTAAATCCTCATTTTTCTTCCTATATTGACCAGAATTCTTCACAAGATCATTGTTCCCGTGGAGTTTAATTAATGTGACCAGGGGACAAACTCTGTCTTGTGAATTAGGACGAGTGTGTTCAGATGGCCGCAGTCATTCCATCACCCAGTATCTCTGAGACTTTCTATAAGTGACTGTTTCAGATCAGGGGAGAATATTCATTCCTGTCCTTGTACAAATCTCTCTGCATCAGGAGATATTCACTGTGCGTGAATTATTCTCTTTTACTCAATTCTCTGGAAATATGTGAGATCTAATTGCACATTTTTTTTTTTTTTTTAACATTGTTTTGTGATAATTCTGAAGTTTTTCCAGTTACCAAGTAAATTGACTTATTCTGTGAGTTCAGTGTTTGTTCCTCTGTTTGTCCTCTGCATATATATTTAATTTTCCTTGTGTTTTCTTCTGGTAGATGTGTAAACGAAGCTTTCTCTAAGGATTTGACATCCTGTCTACATGTCATTTAATTGCACAGATTGTCACACAATGTACTTTGAGTGTGTCTCGCTGTGTAAATAGTGGGATATATTTAACGCTTGGCCTGTTTGATCTTTTATCTTGTTTATTTTCCCCTCCTGCCGCTATCTTTTCTGGAAGGTCACTAAAAACCTTTTATAGTTTTGTACTAATTCTTAGCGGCACCTTTTTTGTCCTGATATTTTTCTTGTTTGTTGGATATATTTTTTTTTAAATTCAATTTTTATCCCTTTTTATTTCTGCGACTCAAACAATCAGTTACACTTTATTAAGATGCAGATAAACCTCCGGTTATGAGAGTTACCAGCAGCTGCTAGCTCCCAGATGGAAGACCCCAAGCATATATGCCACAAACCGGCGAATGGATTCAATCCACCTGCACCCTACGCGTTTCGTTCCTCAGGGGTTATGCAAGGTGGGACTTTTGTTATAAACGTGGCAAAAACCTAAAAATGTGTAAAGGGGACAATTTTCATTGGATCAGAAATAATATCTTTAGAGAAGTGCTCACCTCTGCCTTGTATGGTTTCATTTATTTATTTCTGATCTAATAAAAACCGCAAATTAAAAGCTTAATAGTCTTATTATTGTTATTGCTATAGTAACAGTCCCACCTATCTCTCTAAGCTCCTCCTTATTGGAATGACACTGAATTAAGCAGCCCCGCTGAAATGATTTTCACTGGAAACTGTTTTAAAGTAAAAACAAATGCATTTTACAAGTATTATACACCTGTACCACAACACGGAATAAGCTAGATGAAAAGACCTTTATTGCCAGATTTTTGCAGCTCCCTTTTAGTGAATAGACCCCATTATTTTATATTTCTACGGATTTTTCAATCAAGCCTTTTTCAATATATGTATTTTCTCATTAAACATCAATTTGGTCACCATCGTAGTTAAGATTTGGAGTTAAAAACAGAACTTTCTGTTTTTTGAGAAATGTAACAATTTTATTATATTCATGAGTTAATGTCAGATCTATTCAGGTAGCTGATCATACAGCTGTATGCGTGGAATGAGAAGTAGGAGGAGTTATTGTCAGATCTATTCAGGGAGCCGATCATACAGCTGTATGCGCGGAATGAGAAGTAGGAGGAGTTAATGTCAGATCTATTCAGGTAGCCCATCATACAGCTGTATGCGTGGAATGAGAAGTAGGAGGAGTTAATGTCAGATCTATTCAGGTAGCTGATCATACAGCTGTATGCGCGGAATGAGAAGTAGGAGGAGTTAATGTCAGATCTATTCAGGTAGCCGATCATACAGCTGTATGCGTGGAATGAGAAGTAGGAGGAGTTAATGTCAGATCTATTCAGGTAGCTGATCATACAGCTGTATGCGTGGAATGAGAAGTAGGAGGAGTTAATGTCAGATCTATTCAGGTAGCTGATCATACAGCTGTATGCGCGGAATGAGAAGTAGGAGGAGTTAATGTCAGATCTATTCAGGTAGCCGATCATACAGCTGTATGCGTGGAATGAGAAGTAGGAGGAGTTAATGTCAGATCTATTCAGGTAGCCGATCATACAGCTGTATGCGTGGAATGAGAAGTAGGAGGAGTTAATGTCAGATCTATTCAGGTAGCTGATCATACAGCTGTATGTGTGGAATGAGAAGTAGGAGGAGTTAATGTGAGATCTATTTAGGTAGCTGATCATACAACTGTATGCGTGGAATGAGAAGTAGGAGGAGTTAATGTCAGATCTATTCAGGTAGCCGATCATACAGCTGTATGCGTGGAATGAGAAGTAGGAGGAGTTAATGTCAGATCTATTCAGGTAGCCGATCATACAGCTGTACGAGTGGAATGAGAAGTAGGAGGAGTTAATGTCAGATCTATTCAGGTAGCCGATCATACAGCTGTATGCGCGGAATGAGAAGTAGGAGGAGTTAATGTCAGGTATAATCAGGTAGCTGATCATACTGCTGTATGCGCGGAATGAGAAGTAGGAGGAGTTAATGTCAGATCTATTCAGGTAGCCGATCATACAGCTGTATGCGTGGAATGAGAAGTAGGAGGAGTTAATGTCAGATCTATTCAGGTAGCCGATCATATAGCTGTATGCGTGGAATGAGAAGTAGGAGGAGTTAATGTCAGATCTATTCAGGTAGCCGATCATACAGCTGTACG
The DNA here is from genome assembly GCA_036172795.1 of Pelodytes ibericus. Lineage (NCBI taxonomy): Eukaryota > Metazoa > Chordata > Amphibia > Anura > Pelodytidae > Pelodytes > Pelodytes ibericus. The sequence continues at coordinate 4,420,541 of CM069863.1, read as the reverse complement.
CGTGGAATGAGAAGTAGGAGGAGTTAATGTCAGATCTATTCAGGTAGCTGATCATACAGCTGTATGCGTGGAATGAGAAGTAGGAGGAGTTAATGTCAGGTCTATTCAGGAACTGATCATACAGCTGTATGCGTGGAAGGAGAAGTAGGAGGAGTTAATGTCAGATCTATTCAGGTAGCCGATCATACAGCTGTATGCGTGGAATGAGAAGTAGGAGGAGTTAATGTCAGATCTATTCAGGTAGCTGATCATACAGCTGTATGCGTGGAATGAGAAGTAGGAGGAGTTAATGTCAGATCTATTCAGGTAGCTGATCATACAGCTGTATGCGTGGAATGAGAAGTAGGAGGAGTTAATGTCAGATCTATTCAGGTAGCTGATCATACAGCTGTATGCGTGGAATGAGAAGTAGGAGGAGTTAATGTCAGATCACTGTATACCGTAATTCCCTTTACTCGTTCACAGGAGCCACAGTTGGGTTATATTTAACCAGTAATAATAATAACACGTCGTACAAGAGTTCAGTTTACACTCTCTAAATACGAAGAAAACCCCCCAAATTGTATTATTAGTAGTTTGTTTTTCCCTGCAGGGCTGTGATAGACAGTTTGCCCACGTGTCAGGTCTTATTTGTGACTCTGGTACAGTAATATACCACCAGCAGGAAAAGGAACGTTATATGGTTTCTCTGTATGATTTGCAGACTGATCTGGGGATTGTCACAAAGACGGTAATATTTCTCTGTTTTACTAAATTTGGAACAAGATTGAGGGATTCATTGCTATGATCTTATTGCAGGAGATTAGGCTGATTATTTGCAATAAATATAATGCACCTGGGCAGAGTTGGCTTTCTGTGTATATTCATTAAAACTACTTTATAACTGGTCCAGGACTTAAGAAAGATGAGGAGGGTTAGCGGTGTGATATATATACACCCCAGGCATAGTGAGCTTCATAACAAGGAGATAGGGTGGTAGGTAGTCTGTAATGTAGCAATAAAAAAATAACTGTGTAAGCCTTTTACTAATGCCACTGGAAGGTTATTCCAGGTATCTACTACTCTTTACAGCATCAGCCTTTACTGCTTCGCTGGAAGGTTATTCCAGGTATCTAGTACTCTATACAGTGTCAGCCTTTACTGCTTCTCCTGGGAGGTTATTCCAGGTATCTAGTACTCCAGGGCTCGACAAACCCCAGGCGCCAGGTCGCCATGGCGACCAGGAAATTAGACCTGGCGCCTGGGTGCTGTCGGCCTCATGGTCCCCTTGCCGCTGCCATCCGATTTTTCTGCAGCGCGAGGGGGTAAAGTCTGTGCCGATGGCCGATAGCACAGACTGCAAGCTCCGCCCCCTCGCGCAACGCGTGTCTGAGTGCCGGGTGTCGTCACGTGACATCCTGGCACTCAGCACGCCGACCAACGGAGATCAGCTGCAGCATCAAGAAGAAACCCCCAAGGAAATACTGTGTGAGGTGGGTGTGTGTTTGTAGGTATTGTAAAGTAGGTGTGTGTGAGAGGTGTTTGTATATATGTGTATATGTAAAGTAGGTGTGTGTGAGGGGTTTGTTTATATGTGTATATGTAAAGTAGGTGTGTGTGAGGTGTTTGTATATATGGGTATATGTAAAGTAGGTGTGTGTGAGGTGTTTGGATATATGGGTATATGTAAAGTAGGTGTGTGTGAGGTGTTTGTATATATGTGTATATGTAAAGCAGGTGTGTGTGAGGTGTTTGGATATATGTGTATATGTAAAGTAGGTGTGTGTGAGGTGTTTGTATATATGTGTATATGTAAAGTAGGTGTGTGTGAGGTGTTTGGATATATGTGTATATGTAAAGTAGGTGTGTGTGAGGTGATTGTATATATGTGTATATGTAAAGTAGGTGTGTGTGTGAGGTGTTTGGATATATGTGTATATGTACAGTAGGTGTGTGTGAGGTGTTTGTATATATGTGTATATGTAAAGTAGGTGTGTGTGAGGTGTTTGGATATATGTGTATATGTAAAGTAGGTGTGTGTGTGAGGTGTTTGTATATATGTGTGTATGTAAAGTAGTTGTGTGTGAGGTGTTTGTATATTTGTGTATATGTAAAGTAGGTGTGTGTGAGGGGTTTGTTTATATGTGTATATGTAAAGTAGGTGTGTGTGAGGTGTTTGGATATATGGGTTTATGTAAAGTAGGTGTGTGTGAGGGGTTTGTTTATATGTGTATATGTAAAGTAGGTGTGTGTGAGGTGTTTGGATATATGTGTATATGTAAAGTAGGTGTGTGTGAGGTGTTTGGATATATGTGTATATGTAAAGTAGGTGTGTGTGAGGTGTTTGGATATATGTGTATATGTAAAGTAGGTGTGTTTGTATATAGGTGAAGTAGTCGTGTGTGTTTATGAATTGCGTTTATGTTTGCGTGATTGTCTGGCTCCTAAAAAAAAAATTCTGGCTCCTAAAATCAAATTAAATTTGTCAAGCCCTGTAGTACTCTATACAGTGTCGGCCTTTACTGCTTCTCCTGGGAGTTTATTCCAGGTATCTACTACTCATTACAGTGTCGGCCTTTACTGCTTCCGCTGGAAGGTTATTCCAGGTATCTACTACTCTTTACAGCGTCAGCCTTTACTGCTTCCACTGGGAGGTTATTCCAGGTATCTACTACTCTTTACAGTGTCAGCCTTTACTGCTTCTCCTGGAAGGTTATTACAGGTATCTACTACTCCTTACAGTGTCAGCCTTTTCTAACTTCCACTGGAAGGTTGTTCCATGTATCTAGTACTTATTATTATTATTATTATTATTATTTATTATTAGCATATAGAGTTTTGCACCCCACACATCTATGGTTGCCACCTGGCCAGTATTTTACCGGCAGGCCGGTAAAAAATTGACATCAGGCCAATGTTAAGTCTATGGAGACAGTACTAAGGCCGGTATTTTTTTGAAGAAAAGGTGGCAACCCTACACACATCACCAAGTACAATGCCAAGCGTCGGATCGAATGGTGTAAAGCACGCCGCCACTCTGGACCAATAGAAACATGCTCTGTGATGTCCTCGCTGTGTGGCAGTCGGTGGGGCGAGTTGCGGTTTGGCTGATGCCAGGAGAACGTTACCTGTCTGACTGCCCTGTGCCAGCTGTACAGTTTGCTGGGGGAGGGATAATGGTAGGGGGCTGTGTTTCAGGGTTTGAGCCCCTTACTTCCAGTGAAGGGAAATCTTAGTGCTTCAGCATACCAAGACATTTAGGACAAAGCTGTGATGTCGGTCTTCTTATCCACATCAGTACCTGACGATCTACTGGATGAATGGGGAAAAAACACCCCAAAATCTTGGAAATCCTTCCCAGAATAGTGGAAGTTATAAGACATTAACATGTAGTTTGTCCCCCTTTGCAGTATATGTCTTTATGGGATGTCTTTATAATCCCTTTTGGTCAGATGTGCATATAGTGTAAGCTAAAGCCGGGGAGCCCTGCCTCCTAAGTCCTTATTCTGGCTCCTAAGTGTTTTGATTATCTTTTATGTAGGGTCTGTGTCACGGACTCTTTCAGACTTATTGGCTCCTGAATTGATCTCTGGATCCTAAAAGCTGCAAACGATATTCAAGTTATTTTTTTCTTTTTACAAATTCCCCAGACACGTTTGTCTGTTTTCCAGTAAGAGAGCAAAACGTTTTGTGTTTGTTTTTAACCTGTTTTTTGAGACGTGTGAATCTTTCACCTGCTCCCTGCACTGGGGTTTGGTTTTTTTTTTTCCCCTTCCTTTTTTTTTTTACTGTATGTAGTAGTGTTTGTTTTTCTGTTTTGGGTGTGATCTCTTGCTTGTTGTTGTCACACCGTGTGTGTGTGTGTGTGTGGTTTTGTAGAGATGAAAGGTGACGGGCCATGTGCTAAATCTACACTGAAAGTATTTACCAAATTAATTGGTGAAAATGAAACTAAATGAGAGAGGTAACTCCTAAATCATGAAAAAAAGATTCCAACATTTGCATAGAAACACCTAATTTTTTTTTTTTTTTACAAATCTAAAGGACGATCCTGCTGATCAATGTATATACAATATTTTTTTTTTTTTTTCAAATCTCTAAATTCACAGTATAAATAGTGTTTAGTTTGACAGGATCTTTAATTTCTTTATTATTATAATTAGTGTGACTGACGCCCCTGGAGATTTAATCTCTGGACGCACAGTTGTCGCTGTATGTAAACCCTCTAATCCTGGCTTGTGATGTCATAGCGGCAGCAATGCTGCTTTGGAAGTGTGATCAATGGAAAGGTATTTCTGGTTTTTGGAGGACTGAGTCACCCCCCCGACTCCGGCACGGTCTTCCCGGGTCATGACATAGTAGACAGAGGCGAACGATGGACCACGGAGGAATTTTTGGCTGGTCAGCCAGATTGCTACGATTTGATGATGTCAGCACTGTCTGATTTTAACCCTTTCCAGTCCTGCTGTGCTGGGAATCCTTTCATTAGTCCCATGCATGCTTAAACTCCTTCACTGTATTAACCTCTACCACTTCTACTGGAAGACTATTCCATGCATCCACTACCCTCTCAGTAATGTAATACTTTCATTAGTCCCTAGCCTTATCTTATATCTAGGATAGCCTTATACCTATCCCATGCATGCTTAAACTCCTTCACTGTATTAACCTCTACCACTTCTACTGGAAAGCTATTCCATACATCCACTACCCTCTCAGTAAGTAATACTTTCATTAGTCCCTGGTCTTATCTTATATCTAGGATAGCCTTATACCTATCCCATGCATGCTTAAACTCCTTCACTGTATTACCCTCTACCACTTCTACTGGAAGACTATTCCACGCATCCACTACCCTCTCAGTAATGTAATACTTTCATTAGTCCCTGGCCTTATCTTATATCTAGGATAGCCTTATACCTATCCCATGCATGCTTAAACTTCTTCACTGTATTAACCTCTACCACTTCTACTGGAAGACTATTCCATGCATCCACTACCCTCTCAGTAAAGTAATCTTTTCATTAGTCTCTGACCTTATCTTATATCTAGGATAGCCTTATACCTATCCCATGCATGCTTAAACTCCTTCACTGTATTAACCTCTACCACTTCTACTGGAAGACTATTCCATACACCCACTACCCTCTCAGTAATGTAATACTTTCATTAGTCCCTGGCCTTATCTTATATCTAGGATAGCCTTATACCTATCCCACGCATGCTTAAACTCCTTCATTGTTTTAACCTCTACCACTTCTACTGGAAGACTATTCCATACATCCACTAACCTCTCAGTAAGGTAATACTTTCATTAGTCCCTGACCTTATCTTATATCTAGGATAGCCTTATACCTATACCACGCATGCTTAAACTCCTTCACTGTATTAACCTCTACCACTTCTGCTGGAAGGCTATTCCATACATCCACTACCCTCTCAGTAATGTAATACTTTCATTAGTCCCTGGCCTTATCTTATATCTAGGATAGCCTTATACCTATCTCATGCATGCTTAAACTCCTTCACTGTATTAACCTCTACCACTTCTACTGGAAGACTATCCCATACATCCACTACCCTCTCAGTAAAGTAATACTTCCTGACGTTATGTACTGCGCCATGCAGGATGTGAGAGCGTCTGATCACTGAGAATCCTGATTGGTTTCTGCCAATTCAACCTCCTAATTTCTAAACTCTGTTTTAGTAAAAGTTATATTTTTGGGGTTTGTATTCTTTCTCTGTTGGGGGTTAAATCACTTAGAGCCTCGTGTTTTTCTTTATCAAAACTACAAGTTTCTATTATGTAAATTAGGAGAGAGAAATTAACCCTGGAATTCCCTCTCAGTACAAAATGTCTGTTACCCCGGAGATTTACACACTATGAATTATTAAAATCACTTTATTGTTGAAGGGGATGGGGAGTGCCCACGATTCATTTTATGGACACCTGATGGTATAGTTAGCGAATTGGAGCACCAACTCACCCATCATCCATGGTTGTAAGTCACTTGCCATCAAGTCCGCAGCACCTTTTTCAGATTAATTTTCAAATTCCCCTGTCTGTCTCTGGCAATTCTCTGTTACATGGATTAAGCCCATTGTCTCTCTCCAGCCCATGCTGATCTGCACAGTTTTCTTTTGCTCTTCATTTATTAGATTTTATTATTTTTTTTTTATTTTTAATACATTTTGCTCCTGGTTTGTAGCAGTTTCTCTTTTTCTGTTAATATATCATTTTCCAGGGGATTCTGTGTCAGTCTGATAGAGCTATGGCAGCTGCTCTCTCGGTATGCAGACCATTCATGGGGGTCTTTGCAAACCAATATCCCTCCTGATCATTGGAATGTAGATCTTTAATTAGATGTCGGACTCTGTCTTTCCTGCATTCAATACATGGGATATACGCAGCTCTAACACAAGATTGGATATCTGCGATGCAATTAAACCTGGAGCTAGAATTGTTTTGAATTTTTTGTTGTTTAAAGGACAACTGTTGGCAAAAAATACATTTTTGTATCAAGTGAAGTCATTTTAAATAGAAATGATTTAATGAAAGAATACAAATAAAGTACCTTATTGAGACCTACCCCCTTCTATAAACAACATGCCCGCCCCCTGATAGAGCTATACGGAGCAAAGATTCCAAACAACATGTCCTCCCCCTGATAGAGCTACACAGAGCAAAGATTCTAAACAACATGTCCGTCCCTGATAGAGCTATACAGAGCAAAGATTCTAAACAACATGTCCGCCCCCTGATAGAGCTACACAGAGCAAAGATTCTAAACAACATGTCCGCCCCTGATAGAGCTATACGGAGCAAAGATTCTAAACAACATGTCCGTCCCCTGATAGAGCTATACGGAGCAAAGATTCTAAACATGTCCATCCCCTGATAGAGCTATACAGAGCAAAGATTCTAAACATGTCTGCCCCCTGATAGAGCTATACGGAGCAAAGATTCCAAACAACATGTCCTCCCCCTGATAGAGCTACACAGAGCAAGGATTCTAAACAACATGTCCGTCCCTGATAGAGCTATACGGAGCAAAGATTCTAAACAACATGTCCGCCCCTGATAGAGCTATACGGAGCAAAGATTCTAAACAACATGTCCGTCCCCTGATAGAGCTATACGGAGCAAAGATTCTAAACATGTCCATCCCCTGATAGAGCTATACAGAGCAAAGATTCCAAACAACATGTCCTCCCCCTGATAGAGCTACACAGAGCAAAGATTCTAAACAACATGTCCGCCCCCTGATAGAGCTATACAGAGCAAAGATTCTAAACAACTATGTCCTCCCCCTGATAGAGCTATACAGAGCAAAGATTCTAAACAACGTGTCCTCCCCCATATACAGCTATACAGAGCAAAGATTCTAAACAACATGTCCGCCCCCTGATAGCTATACAGAGCAAAGATTTTAACCAACATGTCCGCCCCCTGATAGAGCTATACAGAGCAAAGATTTTAAACCACTTGTCCGCCCCTGATAGAGCTATACAGAGCAAAGATTTTAAACCACTTGTCCGCCCCTGATAGAGCTATACAGAGCAAAGATTCTAAACAACATGTCCGCCCCCTGATAGAGCTATATGGAGCAAAGATTCTAAACGTCTGTCCCCTGTACAAACAAGTACATTTTTTGCCCGTGGTCCTTTGAGCAGCATAGGCAGGGGAAATAGAGAAAGGAGTTATACTTTTAGCAAACAAAGAGGGATGCTCTCTAAGTTACTGTTTGGTTTGTTTCAAAGTGACTCTGGACATGGATGGTTTTTGGATATCCTCGGTTTACTGTTTAGATTATAATTAAATATGGTACATAGATTAATGTAGACATTTTTTTTTCTCTTCTATAAAAAAAACACAAAACACCCAGATCTTTTTTTTTTTTTTATCTAGTTTTAGCGCAGTCATCACCAACAGATCTGGGGCACACCGGGCTAAAAATGAAGTAATCAGCAGGAATATGCCATCTGTTGCCATGGCAACTGCTCTTCATTGTAGAACAAGGTTCTAGGATTGCTTTGAATGCATAATCCCCGTGATTTTATTTCTGTACATTCTGTACATTATTTTCTGCTTCTTCCATGCATGCTTCTGCTGGCAGACTTTTCCATGCGTCCACTCCGTTTCTGTCAAGCAATAAAATGTAAACCCGACAAAAGTGTAAAATGTAAACCCCACAATCACAATATCGCATCAATCGGATTTTATTCGGGGCTTAGGAATTCCAGCCACAGCCATGTGACCCGAGCAGACAGGACAGAAGCGTTTGCACTGCTGACGCAGCAGGATTGCTAAAATACCATGTGTGGTCTAGTGTAAGAAAATACGAGGTCCCATTTTCGGACAGGTACAGCCCTGATAGAGCTATATGGAGAACGTCTCAATAAAGTGCTTTATTTGTATTCTTTCATCAAATCATTTCTTTATAAAATGCCTGAACAGGATGCCATCTTTCTGTTCCACAGAACGTCATTATTTTTCATTTATTTTTGGTTATACTGAGAGAATCCCCAGTGGCCGCTGGTTTTATATCCGAGTGTAGCCTCGTGTCTCCATAATCCGGCAGCTGGAACCTATTTTGGACATTTGCATTTCTCTCGGCTGAATGTAGAACCCGATCCATTTAATTCAGCATATACATGGTTTTAGCTGTCTGGTCCGCTGTATGTTTGTGCACAGTGGTCCTCGCACTCCTTTGCCTGGGTGGCTTTCGGTTATCACTTTTTTTTAGTGCATTGTTCACAGCCAGCACCCTGCAAATCCACTGGTGGCAGAATCTGTGTCCCCGCTCCCTCTAACGTGTGAGTGACCCTTGGCACTGTTAAAAAGCAAAACTTGTCTCTTTTTAGTAATAGACAAAACCTAATCATGAAAACTATATCAACCCTCAATAAATTCAAATACCTCGGGGATTTAAAAAATATAAAAAATACGTGTATCACCTGAAATGTTCAAATTAAAAAATAAATAATAAAGTGGCATTTTTTAATGACCCCCTTCCCTTACCATTAGAAAAGTTTTTTTACTTGTGTCTTTCTCAATATTCTCTTGGAAGTGTGCATTTTAAATCGGCTTGATTTAGTCTAATCTTTTGCATTAAAGGATGACAACTGCTGGCAAAAAATTAAGTTCTGTGTAACTGAAAGATTGCATCTGATGTAGGAATTTTAAATAGAAATGCTTTAACGAAAGAATACATTACGGAACCCTTTTTCTCTGTATAGCTCTATCAGGGGGTGGACATGTTGTTTATAATCTTTGCTCTGTATAGCTCTATCAGGAGGCAGACATGTTGTTTAGAATCTTTGCTCTGTATAGCTCTATCAGGGGGCAGACATGTTGTTTAGAATCTTTGCTCTGTATAGCTCTATCAGGGGGAGGACATGTTGTTTAGAATCTTTGCTCTGTATAGCTCTATCAAGGGGCAGGACATGTTGTTTAGAATCTTTGCTCTGTATAGCTCTATCAAGGGGCAGACATGTTGTTTAGAATCTTTGCTCTGTATAGCTCTATCAGGGGCGGACATGTTGTTTAGAATCTTTGCTCTGTATAGCTCTATCAGGGGGCAGACATGTTGTTTAGAATCTTTGTTCTGTATAGCTCTATCAAGGGGCAGACATGTTGTTTAGAATCTTTGCTCTGTATAGCTCTATCAAGGGGCGGACATTTTTAGAATCTTGGTATGGATGAAAGAAGATTTGACCCAGGATTCTTAACAACATGGCCGCCCCCTTGATAGAACTAGACCGAGCACAGAGGGCTCAATAAGGTGCTTTATTTAAAGTCTTTCCGTAAACCTTTTTAAAATGTTTCCACCTGATGCAATCAAACAAACATACTTTGTGCGTGTGTGTGCGTGCGTGTGTGTGTGTTGTACTATTTAATAAATGTTAAATTCTGATGACTTTTATACACAGGTTTTGCTGTGCTCTTTGCGATGGTGTGAAGAGTATTTTAAGTTTGCTCTTTCTTTGCTTTATTTCATCACATGGAGTTTCACAAGATGACAGACCTCAACCCCCAAAAAAACTCTGCTAAAATCTCAGTTCCTCATTCCTTACATAACCGTATGGGGCATTGTCTTCTAAACAGAGTTATGGCTTATTAATGCAAGTGAGATCTAAGGAAGGCGTCAAGTCCACCTTCCAGGGCCACACCTTTTAAATTGGGAATCTTGCGCTTTGGATGTAAGCATGTTGTATGTAATTCTCCCTGTGCTGCATTATGCTCTGGGGAAGTTGTACATGTAGGTGTATATGATTTGCGTTTTGTATGAGGTCTGTCTGTCTGTACATTTGTTTGTTTTATTCTTGGAATTAAAATTCTCCGTATGGCTGGCTTTATCAGGCTATATTTATCTTTGCAGTACTAGCTGTACATTTCCTCTCCAGGACTAGCAAACTCAGCCAGTGCTAATTTTAGTAAAAACCCCTCTGTTAAGATCTGCCCGGGGCTTCTAAATGAGACTTAAACACTTTTTATTTTTATTTTTTTAACCCTGGTTTCTAATTGAATGAAGGGTTCAAATGTTTCCATTATCCTTCGTAAACCCAACGTGTATCTTCTATAGATACTGGAGTTTATTCTAGGCTCATTGTGTTAGAATTGCTGCAAATGCAAAGAATACCAGAAATCTATTCTGCTGCTTATAACATATAACCTGCGACTACAGCGGGAAAGGTGTCATTTGCATATCAGGTCACGGGTGATGTCACAAGCTGGAGACACTGTTTTTCTCTCTTATTCTGCAATTCTGCCAACACATTTCTCACCAGTCACAGTATAAGCAACGTTTAGGTTGCCAGTTCCTTTTTTAAAACCGATCCCGTTACACATCCGGATCTTCAGGAAGCAGAATACTGAATACAGCGACGCAGACCAGAGCAATACAAAGCCCTAGATACCACAATGACACAAGATGTAGGTTATATCAATATTTATCATTGGAATGAATATTTGCTGTGTTCACACAGCTCATATGGCATATGGCTGGGTCATGCACTATACTGTATTAATTATTGCATGCTGGAAAATCACGTCACATTAGAATTACTTTTAGTAGTTGAGCAATAGATCCCTATAATGGGCCTATGCTAAACCCTGCCCAATTGTGCCTTGATGACTGGCTTTACCATGTGATAAATCAGTTAGCAGTCCAATGAAAGATATTGATGCTGTAATAGATGACTGTTCCTTTAAACCGCCAGGTTATCTAGCACTGTATTGTGACACCTAGTGGCCGGATTGGTTTACTACAAGTCTATTGTACACAGGATAAAGTGCCAAGATCTTCACATGCCATAGCGACTGCTCATCTTTTAGCACTTTGCCATATTTCTCATTTTATGTAGAACCACAGGATATACTTGGAGAGCAGCACAATCCAGGTAAAACACTTTGTATAAAGAAATGACGTGTCTGCCTGCAGTCGCTCCCTATATATATATATATATATATATATATATATATGTATATGTACATGTACACCTAGGTGATTTTATTTATTAAATGTATTCGTTCTGTTCTGTTCATCTGTTTTGCAGTCGTACTTTGTCACGGATTATGATCCCACGATCGAGGATTCGTATACCAAGCAGTGCGTCATCGATGACAGAGCAGCTCGGCTGGATAGTGAGTATTTCTCTTAATATATATATAATATATATGAACAAATCCAAAATAACAACACTCACCTAAACTAGCATTTATCATAAGGGGTTCTGCTGATAATTATATGATAAATGCTAGTTTAGGTAAGTGCTTGCCATTTTGGATTGTTTGTATAGTAGAGGCTATGGTAGTATGGCCTCTGGTTTAGCACCCCTCCCCATCACAGGTGCTCCTATACATTGCTGGAGGGTCTCTGTATTGTACAATAGCCTTTCTGGTCCCTGGTAAGCAAGAGTTATAAAATATTCCAGATTCGCTCTTTCGCTTGTAGAGGCCAGCACGCTCGGCGTGCTTTTTATCCTCACATTAGATTTTGAATGCAATAAATGAGGCTCATTGTGACATTGCAGGATTCTTTTTCTAACGCCTATTGCCCTACGACAATAAGATGCCCTCTGTGTTTCCAGTTTTAGACACTGCGGGGCAGGAGGAGTTTGGAGCCATGCGAGAGCAGTACATGAGGACGGGAGAGGGATTTCTATTGGTCTTTTCTGTAACTGATAGAGGAAGGTATGGGTGAAATATATTATTGTTTTTATTTTTTTTTTTAAATGTTTTATTTTTTTAAATATGGTTTCAGTGGCATTTACTTTATGATTTCGATTTCATTTTAGTCTTAAAGAACAAATAACTTTTTATTTTTTACCCTTGCTTCCTTAGAGCAAGCACGAGTCATAAAATACTGCCCCCCTTTATCAAGCAAACAAACCCGACGTGTAAATAAACTGAAAAGCCCCCCAAAGTCGCCTAATGAGGGTGCAACTCTAATGAGAAGTGGTTAAGGATTCATAAACAGGCAGCCTGACCTTAGCTGTGATTTGTGCAAGTTTCTTGTGTGACCCTTGTGGCCCAATATCAAGCTAATGATTATTTAATATATTTTGTATCACATTTCCAACACCTTTCTATTTAATTATAGAACAATCTCCCATCGCAGGAAGTCCCTTAACCATTGTTACACTTGTATTATTCAGACAAATTTAGTACATATATAGACCCCCCCCCCCCCCCCCCAAACCCAAATCATTTTTTTTGTACTAAGAGTACAGCCTACAACTCACTGTAAAATATTGAATTATTGTGTTTCGACATGACAGACTGTTCTCCTACTGCTGGGAATTTCCAATTCTGCAGAAACTTCATTCAGAATGTGTAGTTTGTATCCACGCTTTGATCACTGCATTGTTTTGTTATTGTGTAACCAGTATAAATACTTTTTTTTTTTGTTTGTTATTTTTACCTATGATAAACAATCTAAGTAACCCCTGCATTACCAGACTATAGAGACTTTCTCTCTCTCTCTCTCTCCTTTTTTTTCCTCTTGTGTAATTTTTGATCTTTCTTCGTAAGGAAACGGCAGTTTTGATTCGTGCAGATTATCGGCCTTTTATATGATTATTATTTATTTTTATCTGTTGCAGCTTTGAAGAAATGTATAAATTCCAAAGACAGATCCTTCGGGTGAAAGACAGAGATGAATTTCCTATGATCTTAGTTGGAAATAAGGCGGATTTGGAGCATCAGAGGCAGGTAACGTTGGCTGAGTAGATACTGACCGCAGAGATGGCAGCCCCCCCCCCCTGACCGCAGAGATGGCAGCCCCCCCCCCCTGACCGCAGAGACGGCGGCCCCCCCCCCCTCCCTGACCGCAGAGACGGCGGCCCCCCCCCCTCCCTGACCGCAGAGACGGCGGCCCCCCCCCCCCCGACCGCAGAGACGGCGGGCCCCCCCCCCCCCGACCGCAGAGACGGCGGGCCCCCCCCCCCCCGACCGCAGAGACGGCGGGCCCCCCCCCCCCCGACCGCAGAGACGGCGGGCCCCCCCCCCCCCGACCGCAGAGACGGCGGGCCCCCCCCCCCTGACCGCAGAGACGGCGGGCCCCCCCCCCTGACTGTGTTGCAGATGGGGCAGGAGTTTGCTAGTGCCAATTAAAACCATTTTACATGATGGCAAAGGGAATTGCACAGTTCACCCTAAATCCATTACAATTTTTTTTTTTATCACTGTGAATCTTCCGTGACTTGAAATGCGTTGGCTTTTATTTTAAATGGCTGATTTATGCGCGGTAAAAAATTCAGCTGGTTACCTTTTACTCATACTGGATATTTGTTTTTCCACATTTTATAAGCAATTGTTTCCCTGTAAGAAGAGTGTGAAAACATGTCTTATACACCCATCTCAACAGGCTAAATAATAACCAAATTGCAAGGCTTAAATAGCACAGTTCGAAGTAGATTTTTCCAACTCTTTTTGATCTTAATTTTGAAATTCCCATCTCGGTTCCCTGCAATACTCTTACTTTATGAATAAACCTCAGAGGTGGGCAACATGATGTTGTGAGAGGTAGCCTGAAAATAATGTATTAAATAGTTTTTTCTTTTTAATGGTAATGTACCCATCACTTCCAGGTGACGCAGGAGGAGGGGCAGCAGTTGGCGCGGCAGCTTAAAGTAACCTATATGGAGGCCTCTGCAAAAATCAGGATGAACGTAGACCAGGCTTTCCACGAGCTCGTTCGAGTTGTAAGGTGAGTATGGAGGAAGATAGCCAGTGCCCAGATTTTATCCATTATCTTTGGAGCCAACAATTTAACATAACATTGTTTTTTTTATCTGTTTTGGTATCTGCCCCTATTTTTAATGCCCACCCACATCATTCCTCAAGTGGACAGAGGCGCCTGCAACATTTTCTGAGCTGCTCCCTTTCTCTGGAACTCACTTCTACATAGCATCAAGGTTTCTTACTCATTCTCAATCTTAAGAAAGTCCCTCAAAACTCACCTCAAAGGGAGCTTACTATTCCTCCCACTAGAACACCCATTAATTAACCTCTGGCCAAACCCACCCAGCTCTCACTGTCCCCAAATACTGTTAGGAATAAGGAAACTTACTATTCATCCCACTAGAACACCCATTAATTAACCTCTGGCCAAACCCAACCAGCTCCCACTGTCCCCAAATACTGTTAGGAATAAGGAAGCTTACTATTCATCCCACTAGAACACCCATTAATTAACCTCTGGCCAAACCCACCCAGCTCCCACTGTCCCCAAATACTGTTAGGAATAAGGAAGCTTACTATTCATCCCACTAGAGCACCCATTAATTAACCTCAGACCAAACCCACCCAGCTCTCACTGTCCCCAAATACTGTTAGGAATAAGGAAGCTTACTATTCATCCCACTAGAACACCCATTAATTAACCTCTGGCCAAACCCACCCAGCTCTCACTGTCCCCAAATACTGTTAGGAATAAGGAAGCTTACTATTCATCCCACTAGAACACCCATTAATTAACCTCTGGCCAAACCCACCCAGCTCCCACTGTCCCCAAATACTGTTAGGAATAAGGAAGCTTACTATTCATCCCACTAGAACACCCATTAATTAACCTCTGACCAAACCCACCCAGCTCCCACTGTCCCCAAATACTGTTAGGAATAAGGAAGCTTACTATTCATCCCACTAGAGCACCCATTAATTAACCTCTGACCAAACCCACCCAGCTCTCACTGTCCCCAAATACTGTTAGGAATAAGGAAGCTTACTATTCATCCCACTAGAACACCCATTAATTAACCTCTGACCAAACCCACCCAGCTCTCACTGTCCCCAAATACTGTTAGGAATAAGGAAGCTTACTATTCATCCCACTAGAACACACATTAATTAACCTCTGGCCAAACCCACCCAGCTCCCACTGTCCCCAAATACTGTTAGGAATAAGGAAGCTTACTATTCATCCCACTAGAACACCCATTAATTAACCTCTGGCCAAACCCACCCAGCTCCCACTGTCCCCAAATACTGTTAGGAATAAGGAAGCTTACTATTCATCCCACTAGAACACCCATTAATTAACCACTGACCAAACCCACCCAGCTCTCACTGTCCCCAAATACTGTTAGGAATAAGGAAGCTTACTATTCATCCCACCCATTAATTAACCTCTAGCTCCGATATAAGGTTCTCTATAAATAGTATTTACAGTGTGAATACAGAGCATGCAAATGATTCAAACATTACAAAGGATACATAGACAGAGAGGAAAAATAATCTGTAGAACAGTTGTCTCTACTTTTATGCTCGATATTCTAGACAGGAACATCTCTAATAATTTTTATACCCCCCAACCTGCCCGGGGGATCCATAACCAGAATGAACGTATCTTGCCCCTCAGCCCGAGTTTTTCAGAGACACATCTTTACCTTCAAAATGTTCTATTTCCACCTCCAGGAAATTTCAGGAACAGGAATGTCCCCCATCACCGGAGCCAACGCGGAAAGAGAAGGATAAGAAAGGATGTCATTGTGTCATCTTCTAGGAGAACTGCCTCAAACCGCCCCCCCATCTTATCTTATGTGTACAAGTCACCAGGATGGCCTTAGTCCTCAAAGCCTCGGCGCACTTACAACAATTCTACAAACCAAGAACAGACACAAGAAACCCAACGAGTGGATTCAAAACATATCTCTGAACTGTGTGATCCTGCCTCATCTCTGGGGCTTTTCCATTTAAATCCAGATTTGGGTGGGATGACCTTGGCAAGATGAGAAGACATTAATCAGCAATGCTGCCTTACCAAATGCCTCATCCCTATAGAATAAGACCTATTCTGGTCACATTTCGCTTCTATAAGGAATGGACCTTCACCAGACACTTTGTCTCAGATGTACACTTAGTCATTTTGTCGTTTGCGTCTACCTTCAGTACCAGTTAAACACCCTCCTGCCAGCATTTTATGTTCAAAGTGTCATCCTCCAGCTCTAGCGACTACCACAGCATTACATCTGATTCTGCTCACTTCAGGATGCCATATATAAACCTGGAACAATCCTCTTTCTGCCACCATTTGTGCCAACGGGAAATACCCTCCCACCACATCTATGTTGTTGTTTTTTTTTTTTAATATTACCCTTTAAAAATACAGGTTTGTGTATGTTAAATTAATTACCTTAGGTATTAGATTTAATTTTAGTGTTGCAGCCTTAAACAATGTGAAAATTCAACAAGTTAAGAGTGTGTTGTAGGAGTCTACTGGTGGTATTCAAATCTCTGAGAATTCTAAGTCATAGTTTTATTGTAAAACGTGTTGCCAGTCTGTATTACAACCTCCTCTCCTGGGCCTGAGCCGTTTTCATCTTTGGTTATCTTTTGTTTCAACCAAAAAGAGCTAAAAGCTTCACAGGTTAAAGTGTCGACAACGTAACTATTGAAACATTGTCTGCTCAGAGTGTTAAGACAATCGTTGAATCATCTTCAAATCAGGACCCCCAGCACCGTAAGTGCCGCATTTTTTGTTCCTGGGGGTCCGGCGTTAGAAGACGGACCGCGCTACAGCCGGAACCCTGAGTGATCGTTACTTTATTAAAAGGCCAAAAATGTTATTTCTCCAGTTTAAAAAAAAAAAAAATATGTTTTTACAAAAAAAAAAAAGCTCCATAATAATTCTTCCGTGGATAACCATTTTACCTGTATTATCATTAAGTTCTTAGCAGCGTTCGATCGCTCAGGAACCATTTCGAATTTAAACGAGTGACGCAAAAGGATTTTACCAATTATTCATGCTAAATTTATATCATTTTGAAAAGTCAAACATGATCTTAAAACAAATCGTTTTTGTGCCATAGACTTATGATTTTTGGGCATAGGAAAGATTAGGTGAATGAAGGTTAAATTCGGTTTAACACACTGTTTCCAAAAACAAACCAGTTGGTCCGCAAGGTATTAATTGCGTTCTACATGCGTCTAGTTTGCGGTGTGATCGGGGCTCACATGCAGCCATTTTATTCCCCATCATTCCTTCCTGGCGTTCCAGGCTGTTATCGCCCTTTGACCCTTAACCCTTTTGAATGCCAGCGTGAGCTCAATATCTGAAAACCTTTATAAATATTCTTATTAATATTAAACCCGAATCAATGGGCCATTCTGTTTTAATGATTACCCCTAGAGCCCGTGGTATGATTTTAATGGACTTTGTTGTGTTTTTTCTGAGCCGTATTTTTTTTTTTTTGCATACACATTTCCCAGAGATGTATAGCTCTTTTACTGCAGGAATGCATTTCGATTACTAATTCAGCTATTGATATCGAGTTACAGGGAGAATTCTTTCATTTCTTTTAATATTTGGAGATTGAGATAACTTGCTAGCATTGGACTGACCTATAATAACAGTGGTTAATACTGCTTTATAAGTCAATATATCTGTTTAGTGTGCGTGTGTTGCAGGAACCCATGGGAACCAAAGCATATATTATTAATTCATTGCCTATTTCAAGGCATACTGTACACCCACTGTGAGTTTGAACCAATAAATGTTTTCCTGTCTGGCAGTTCAGTGGTTAACATACAGTACACGTGTGCAATGAGTCTGGCAGGATCTCTGTGAATACTGGGTATAGACTGCACTGATCCTTAATGGATGCAAACGACCTTAACCCTTCCATTGCCAATAAATATTACAATGTCAGCAGGTTAAACACAATGTTTTTATTGGCGAGTACAATAACAGATCAGGGTGGTGCACTAGGCTGTCCTGATCTAGTTCTCAGTAAGGCTCCTGACACTGTTGAATGTATTGGAGGGATTGTTACATCTACCTATTTGGACATCTGGTTCTCATGTATCTCTGCCAAAGCCCAGTCCCCTGACTCTATCTGCAGCTGGATTGTCTGAGACACAGGCTCCCTGTTCCTGTCTGCCCCCTGGGACAATGCAAACTGCCGAGGAAGAGGGTACTCCTCCATCTGATTCACCTGGTAATGTCACCTGAGTGTGTCCCATCTCCCTAGCAAGCTAACTTAACACTATGTAACATCCTTCTCAGACCTGTTCCCTCCAATCTCCATAGCAAGGTAACTTAACACTATGTAACAGCCTTCTCAGACCTGTTCCCTCCCATCTCCCTAGCAAGTTAACTTAACACTATGTAACAGCTTCTCAGACCTGTTCCATCCCATCTCCCTAGCAAATTAACTTAACACTATGTAACATCCTTCTCAGACCTGTTCCCTCCCATCTCCCTAGCAAGTTAACTTAACACTATGTAACAGCTTCTCAGACCTGTTCCCTCCCATCTCCCTAGCAAGTTAACGTAACACTGTGTAACAGCTTCTCAGACCTGTTCCCTCCCATCTCCCTAGCAAGCTAACGTAACACTCTGTAACAGCTTCTCAGACCTGTTCCCTCCCATCTCCCTAGCAAGCTAACGTAACACTATGTAACAGCCTTCTCAGACCTGTTCCATCCCATCTCCCTAGTAAGGTAACTTAACACTGTGTAACAGCTTCTCAGACCTGTTCTCTCCCATCTCCCTAGCAAGTTAACTTAACACTGTGTAATAGCTTCTCAGACCTGTTCCATCCCATCTCCCTAGCAAGTTAACGTAACACTGTGTAACAGCTTCTCAGACCTGTTCTCTCCCATCTCCCTAGCAAGTTAACTTAACACTGTGTAATAGCTTCTCAGACCTGTTCCATCCCATCTCCCTAGCAAGTTAACGTAACACTGTGTAACAGCTTCTCAGACCTGTTCCCTCCCATCTCCCTAGCAAGTTAACTTAACACTATGTAACAGCCTTCTCAGACCTGTTCCCTCCCATCTCCCTAGCAAGTTAACGTAACACTGTGTAACAGCTTCTCAGACCTGTTCCCTCCCATCTCCCTAGCAAGGTAACTTAACACTATGTAACAGCTTCTCAGACCTGTTCCTTCCCATCTCCCTAGCAAGTTAACTTAACACTAGGTAACAGCTTCTCAGACCTGTTCCCTCCCATCTCCCTAGCAAGTTAACTTAACACTATGTAACAGCTTCTCAGACCTGTTCCCTCCCATCTCCCTAGCAAGTTAACTTAACACTATGTAATAGCTTCTCAGACCTGTTCCCTCCCATCTCTCTAGCAAGTTAACTTAACACTATGTAACAGCTTCTCAGACCTGTTCCCTCCCATCTCCCTAGCAAGTTAACTTAACACTATGTAATAGCTTCTCAGACCTGTTCCCTCCCATCTCTCTAGCAAGTTAACGTAACACTATGTAACAGCCTTCTCAGACCTGTTCCCTCCCATCTCCATAGCAAGGTAACTTAACACTATGTAACAGCCTTCTCAGACCTGTTCCCTCCCATCTCCATAGCAAGTTAACATAACACTGTGTAACAGCCTTCTCAGACCTGTTCCCTCCCATCTCCCTAGCAAGTTAACAAAACACTGTAGCAGCCTTCTCAGACCTGACAGTATAAGCAGTGTTTAGACGATACAGTCAAAGTATAAGCAGTGTTTGGGTGATACAGTCACAGTATAAGCAGTGTTTAGGTGATAGTCACAGTATAAGCAGTGTTTAGGTGATACAGTCACAGTATAAGCAGTGTATAGGTGATACAGTCACAGTATAAGCAGCGTTTGGGTGATACACAGTATAATCAGTGTTTGGGTGATACAGTCACGGTAAATAAGCAGTGTTTAGGTGATACAGTCACAGTATATAAGCAGTGTTTAGTTGATACAGTGACAGTATAAGCAGTGTTTAGTTGATACAGTGACAGTCACAGTATATAAGCAGTGTTTGGGTGATACAGTCACAGTATATAAGCAGTGTTTAGGTGATACAGTCACAGTATATAAGCAGTGTTTAGGTGATACAGTCACAGTATATAAGCAGTGTTTAGTTGATACAGTCACAGTATATAAGCAGTGTTTCGCTGATACAGTCACAGTATAAGCAGTGTTTAGGTAATACAGTCACAGTATAAGCAGTGTTTGGGTGATACAGTCACAGTATATTAGCAGTGTTTAGGTGATACAGTCACAGTATATAAGCAGTGTTTAGTTGATACAGTCACAGTATATAAGCAGTGTTTAGGTGATACAGTCACAGTATATAAGCAGTGTTACATGAGGGATCTTGGTTTATAATGAGCAGTATTGTATCACCTGCTGTGGGCCCAGTGGGGACCAATTTACACATAGTGTTTACATGTACCTGTATAATGAGCAGTGTTGTATCACCACATAGTGTTTACATGTACCTGTATAATGAGCAGTGTTGTATCACCACATAGTGTATACTTGTACCTGTATAATGAGCAGTGTTGTATCACCACATAGTGTATATTTGTACCTGTATAATGAGCAGTGTTGTATCACCACATAGTGTATATTTGTACCTATACAATGAGCAGTGTTGTATCACCACATAGTGTATATTTGTACCTATACAACGAGCAGTGTTGTATCACCACATAGTGTATATTTGTACCTATACAACGAGCAGTGTTGTATCACCACATAGTGTATATTTGTACCTATATAACGAGCAGTGTTGTATCACCACATAGTGTATATTTGTACCTATATAACGAGCCGTGTTGTATCACCACATAGTGTATATTTGTACCTATATAACGAGCAGTGTTGTATCACCACATAGTGTATATTTGTACCTATATAACGAGCAGTGTTGTATCACCACATAGTGTATATTTGTACCTATATAACGAGCCGTGTTGTATCACCACATAGTGTATATTTGTACCTATATAACGAGCAGTGTTGTATCACCACATAGTGTATATTTGTACCTATATAACGAGCAGTGTTGTATCACCACATAGTGTATATTTGTACCTATATAACGAGCAGTGTTGTATCACCACATAGTGTATATTTGTACCTATATAATGAGCAGTGCTGTATCACCATATAGTGTATATTTGTACCTATATAACGAGCAGTGTTGTATCACCACATAGTGTATATTTGTACCTATATAACGAGCAGTGTTGTATCACCACATAGTGTATATTTGTACCTATATAACGAGCAGTGCTGTATCACCATATAGTGTATATTTGTACCTATATAATGAGGTGTAAGGATCACATAGTGTATATTTGTACCTATATAATGAGCAGTGTAAGGATCACATAGTGTATATTTGTACCTATATAATGAGCAGTGTAAGGATCACATAGTGTATATTTGTACCTATATAATGAGCAGTGTTGTATCACCATATAGTGTATATTTGTACCTATATAATGAGCAGTGTTGTATCACCATATAGTGTATATTTGTACCTATATAATGAGGTGTAAGGATCACATAGTGTATATTTGTACCTATATAATGAGGTGTAAGGATCACATAGTGTATATTTGTACCTATATAATGAGGTGTAAGGATCACATAGTGTATATTTGTACCTATATAATGAGGTGTAAGGATCACCTAGTGTATATTTGTACCTATATAATGAGGTGTAAGGATCACATAGTGTATATTTGTACCTATATAATGAGGTGTAAGGATCACATAGTGTATATTTGTACCTATATAATGAGGTGTAAGGATCACATAGTGTATATTTGTACCTATATAATGAGGTGTAAGGATCACATAGTGTATATTTGTACCTATATAATGAGGTGTAAGGATCACATAGTGTATATTTGTACCTATATAATGAGGTGTAAGGATCACATAGTGTATATTTGTACCTATATAATGAGGTGTAAGGGTCACATAGTGTATATTTGTACCTATATAATGAGGTGTAAGGGTCACATAGTGTATATTTGTACCTATATAATGAGGTGTAAGGGTCACATAGTGTATATTTGTACCTATATAATGAGGTGTAAGGATCACATAGTGTATATTTGTACCTATATAATGAGGTGTAAGGGTCACATAGTGTATATTTGTACCTATATAATGAGGTGTAAGGGTCACATAGTGTATATTTGTACCTATATAATGAGGTGTAAGGGTCACATAGTGTATATTTGTACCTATATAATGAGGTGTAAGGATCACATAGTGTATATTTGTACCTATATAATGAGGTGTAAGGGTCACATAGTGTATATTTGTACCTATATAATGAGGTGTAAGGATCACATAGTGTATATTTGTACCTATATAATGAGGTGTAAGGATCACATAGTGTATATTTGTAACTATATAATGAGGTGTAAGGATCATATAGTGTATATTTGTACCTATATAATGAGGTGTAAGGATCACATAGTGTATATTTGTACCTATATAATGAGGTGTAAGGATCACATAGTGTATATTTGTACCAATATAATGAGGTGTAAGGGTCACATAGTGTATATTTGTACCTATATAATGAGGTGTAAGGGTCACATAGTGTATATTTGTACCTATATAATGAGGTGTAAGGATCACATAGTGTATATTTGTACCTATATAATGAGGTGTAAGGGTCACATAGTGTATATTTGTACCTATATAATGAGGTGTAAGGATCACATATTGTATATTTGTACCTATATAATGAGGTGTAAGGATCACATAGTGTATATTTGTACCTATATAATGAGGTGTAAGGATCACATAGTGTATATTTGTACCTATATAATGAGGTGTAAGGATCACATAGTGTATATTTGTACCTATACAATGAGGTGTAAGGGTCACATAGTGTATATTTGTACCTATATAATGAGGTGTAAGGATCATATAGTGTATATTTGTACCTATATAATGAGGTGTAAGGATCATATAGTGTATATTTGTACCTATATAATGAGGTGTAAGGATCACATAGTGTATATTTGTACCTATATAATGAGGTGTAAGGATCATATAGTGTATATTTGTACCTATATAATGAGGTGTAAGGATCACACAGTGTATATTTGTACCTATATAATGAGGTGTAAGGATCATATAGTGTATATTTGTACCTATATAATGAGGTGTAAGGATCATATAGTGTATATTTGTACCTATATAATGAGGTGTAAGGGTCACATAGTGTATATTTGTACCTATATAATGAGGTGTAAGGGTCATATAGTGTATATTTGTACCTATATAATGAGGTGTAAGGATCATATAGTGTATATTTGTACCTATATAATGAGGTGTAAGGATCATATAGTGTATATTTGTACCTATATAATGAGGTGTAAGGGTCACATAGTGTATATTTGTACCTATATAATGAGGTGTAAGGATCATATAGTGTATATTTGTACCTATATAATGAGGTGTAAGGATCATATAGTGTATATTTGTACCTATATAATGAGGTGTAAGGATCACACAGTGTATATTTGTACCTATATAATGAGGTGTAAGGATCACATAGTGTATATTTGTACCTATATAATGAGGTGTAAGGATCACATAGTGTATATTTGTACCTATATAATGAGGTGTAAGGGTCACATAGTGTATATTTGTACCTATATAATGAGGTGTAAGGGTCACATAGTGTATATTTGTACCTATATAATGAGGTGTAAGGATCACATAGTGTATATTTGTACCTATATAATGAGGTGTAAGGGTCACATAGTGTATATTTGTACCTATATAATGAGGTGTAAGGGTCACATAGTGTATATTTGTACCTATATAATGAGGTGTAAGGATCATATAGTGTATATTTGTACCTATATAATGAGGTGTAAGGGTCACACAGTGTATATTTGTACCTATATAATGAGGTGTAAGGGTCACACCGTGTATATTTGTACCTATATAATGAGGTGTAAGGATCATATAGTGTATATTTGTACCTATATAATGAGGTGTAAGGATCACATAGTGTATATTTGTACCTATATAATGAGGTGTAAGGATCACATAGTGTATATTTGTACCTATATAATGAGGTGTAAGGGTCACACAGTGTATATTTGTACCTATATAATGAGGTGTAAGGATCATATAGTGTATATTTGTACCTATATAATGAGGTGTAAGGATCACATAGTGTATATTTGTACCTATATAATGAGGTGTAAGGATCACATAGTGTATATTTGTACCTATATAATGAGGTGTAAGGGTCACATAGTGTATATTTGTACCTATATAATGAGGTGTAAGGATCACACAGTGTATATTTGTACCTATATAATGAGGTGTAAGGGTCACATAGTGTATATTTGTACCTATATAATGAGGTGTAAGGATCACATAGTGTATATTTGTACCTATATAATGAGGTGTAAGGATCACATAGTGTATATTTGTACCTATATAATGAGGTGTAAGGGTCACATAGTGTATATTTGTACCTATATAATGAGGTGTAAGGATCACATAGTGTATATTTGTACCTATATAATGAGGTGTAAGGATCACATAGTGTATATTTGTACCTATATAATGAGGTGTAAGGGTCACACAGTGTATATTTGTACCTATATAATGAGGTGTAAGGATCACATAGTGTATATTTGTACCTATATAATGAGGTGTAAGGATCACATAGTGTATATTTGTACCTATATAATGAGGTGTAAGGGTCACATAGTGTATATTTGTACCTATATAATGAGGTGTAAGGATCATATAGTGTATATTTGTACCTATATAATGAGGTGTAAGGATCACATAGTGTATATTTGTACCTATATAATGAGGTGTAAGGATCATATAGTGTATATTTGTACCTATATAATGAGGTGTAAGGATCATATAGTGTATATTTGTACCTATATAATGAGGTGTAAGGATCACATAGTGTATATTTGTACCTATATAATGAGGTGTAAGGGTCACACAGTGTATATTTGTACCTATATAATGAGGTGTAAGGGTCACACAGTGTATATTTGTACCTATATAATGAGGTGTAAGGGTCACATAGTGTATATTTGTACCGATATAATGAGGTGTAAGGGTCACACAGTGTATATTTGTACCTATATAATGAGGTGTAAGGATCATATAGTGTATATTTGTACCTATATAATGAGGTGTAAGGATCATATGGTGTATATTTGTACCTATATAATGAGGTGTAAGGATCACATGGTGTATATTTGTACCTATATAATAAGGTGTAAGGGTCACACAGTGTATATTTGTACCTATATAATGAGGTGTAAGGGTCACATAGTGTATATTTGTACCTATATAATGAGGTGTAAGGATCATATAGTGTATATTTGTACCTATATAATGAGGTGTAAGGATCATATAGTGTATATTTGTACCTATATAATGAGGTGTAAGGATCATATAGTGTATATTTGTACCTATATAATGAGGTGTAAGGATCATATAGTGTATATTTGTACCTATATAATGAGGTGTAAGGGTCACATAGTGTATATTTGTACCTATATAATGAGGTGTAAGGATCATATAGTGTATATTTGTACCTATATAATGAGGTGTAAGGATCATATAGTGTATATTTGTACCTATATAATGAGGTGTAAGGATCATATAGTGTATATTTGTACCTATATAATGAGGTGTAAGGATCACATAGTGTATATTTGTACCTATATAATGAGGTGTAAGGGTCACACAGTGTATATTTGTACCTATATAATGAGGTGTAAGGATCATATAGTGTATATTTGTACCTATATAATGAGGTGTAAGGGTCACACAGTGTATATTTGTACCTATATAATGAGGTGTAAGGATCACATAGTGTATATTTGTACCTATATAATGAGGTGTAAGGGTCACACAGTGTATATTTGTACCTATATAATGAGGTGTAAGGGTCACACAGTGTATATTTGTACCTATATAATGAGGTGTAAGGGTCACATAGTGTATATTTGTACCTATATAATGAGGTGTAAGGATCACATAGTGTATATTTGTACCTATATAATGAGGTGTAAGGATCACATAGTGTATATTTGTACCTATATAATGAGGTGTAAGGGTCACACAGTGTATATTTGTACCTATATAATGAGGTGTAAGGATCATATAGTGTATATTTGTACCTATATAATGAGGTGTAAGGATCACACAGTGTATATTTGTACCTATATAATGAGGTGTAAGGATCACACAGTGTATATTTGTACCTATATAATGAGGTGTAAGGGTCACACAGTGTATATTTGTACCTATATAATGAGGTGTAAGGATCATATAGTGTATATTTGTACCTATATAATGAGGTGTAAGGATCACATAGTGTATATTTGTACCTATATAATGAGGTGTAAGGATCATATAGTGTATATTTGTACCTATATAATGAGGTGTAAGGGTCACACAGTGTATATTTGTACCTATATAATGAGGTGTAAGGATCATATAGTGTATATTTGTACCTATATAATGAGGTGTAAGGATCACACAGTGTATATTTGTACCTATATAATGAGGTGTAAGGATCACACAGTGTATATTTGTACCTATATAATGAGGTGTAAGGGTCACACAGTGTATATTTGTACCTATATAATGAGGTGTAAGGATCATATAGTGTATATTTGTACCTATATAATGAGGTGTAAGGATCACATAGTGTATATTTGTACCTATATAATGAGGTGTAAGGATCATATAGTGTATATTTGTACCTATATAATGAGGTGTAAGGATCACATAGTGTATATTTGTACCTATATAATGAGGTGTAAGGGTCACATAGTGTATATTTGTACCTATATAATGAGGTGTAAGGATCACATAGTGTATATTTGTACCTATATAATGAGGTGTAAGGATCACATAGTGTATATTTGTACCTATATAATGAGGTGTAAGGATCACATAGTGTATAATTGTACCTATATAATGAGGTGTAAGGGTCACATAGTGTATATTTGTACCTATATAATGAGGTGTAAGGATCACATAGTGTATATTTGTACCTATATAATGAGGTGTAAGGGTCACACAGTGTATATTTGTACCTATATAATGAGGTGTAAGGGTCACATAGTGTATATTTGTACCTATATAATGAGGTGTAAGGGTCACATAGTGTATATTTGTACCTATATAATGAGGTGTAAGGATCACATAGTGTATATTTGTACCTATATAATGAGGTGTAAGGATCACATAGTGTATATTTGTACCTATATAATGAGGTGTAAGGATCACATAGTGTATATTTGTACCTATATAATGAGGTGTAAGGATCACATAGTGTATATTTGTACCTATATAATGAGGTGTAAGGATCACATAGTGTATATTTGTACCTATATAATGAGGTGTAAGGATCACATAGTGTATATTTGTACCTATATAATGAGGTGTAAGGGTCACATAGTGTATATTTGTACCTATATAATGAGGTGTAAGGATCACATAGTGTATATTTGTACCTATATAATGAGGTGTAAGGATCACATAGTGTATATTTGTACCTATATAATGAGGTGTAAGGGTCACATAGTGTATATTTGTACCTATATAATGAGGTGTAAGGGTCACATAGTGTATATTTGTACCTATATAATGAGGTGTAAGGATCACATAGTGTATATTTGTACCTATATAATGAGGTGTAAGGGTCACATAGTGTATATTTGTACCTATATAATGAGGTGTAAGGATCACATAGTGTATATTTGTACCTATATAATGAGGTGTAAGGGTCACATAGTGTATATTTGTACCTATATAATGAGGTGTAAGGGTCACATAGTGTATATTTGTACCTATATAATGAGGTGTAAGGATCACATAGTGTATATTTGTACCTATATAATGAGGTGTAAGGGTCACATAGTGTATATTTGTACCTATATAATGAGGTGTAAGGATCACATAGTGTATATTTGTACCTATATAATGAGGTGTAAGGGTCACACAGTGTATATTTGTACCTATATAATGAGGTGTAAGGGTCACATAG
Organism: Pelodytes ibericus; assembly: GCA_036172795.1. Taxonomy (NCBI): domain Eukaryota; kingdom Metazoa; phylum Chordata; class Amphibia; order Anura; family Pelodytidae; genus Pelodytes; species Pelodytes ibericus. Next base: position 4,392,263 of record CM069863.1, on the reverse strand, counting down.
TGTATATTTGTACCTATATAATGAGGTGTAAGGATCACATAGTGTATATTTGTACCTATATAATGAGGTGTAAGGGTCACATAGTGTATATTTGTACCTATATAATGAGGTGTAAGGATCACATAGTGTATATTTGTACCTATATAATGAGGTGTAAGGGTCACATAGTGTATATTTGTACCTATATAATGAGGTGTAAGGATCATATAGTGTATATTTGTACCTATATAATGAGGTGTAAGGATCATATAGTGTATATTTGTACCTATATAATGAGGTGTAAGGGTCACATAGTGTATATTTGTACCTATATAATGAGGTGTAAGGGTCACACAGTGTATATTTGTACCTATATAATGAGGTGTAAGGGTCACATAGTGTATATTTGTACCTATATAATGATGTGTAAGGGTCACATAGTGTATATTTGTACCTATATAATGAGGTGTAAGGATCATATAGTGTATATTTGTACCTATATAATGAGGTGTAAGGATCACATAGTGTATATTTGTACCTATATAATGAGGTGTAAGAGTCACATAGTGTATATTTGTACCTATATAATGAGGTGTAAGGATCACATAGTGTATATTTGTACCTATATAATGAGGTGTAAGGGTCACACAGTGTATATTTGTACCTATATAATGAGGTGTAAGGGTCACATAGTGTATATTTGTACCGATATAATGAGGTGTAAGGGTCACACAGTGTATATTTGTACCTATATAATGAGGTGTAAGGATCATATAGTGTATATTTGTACCTATATAATGAGGTGTAAGGGTCATATAGTGTATATTTGTACCTATATAATGAGGTGTAAGGATCACATAGTGTATATTTGTACCTATATAATGAGGTGTAAGGATCACATAGTGTATATTTGTACCTATATAATGAGGTGTAAGGGTCACATAGTGTATATTTGTACCTATATAATGAGGTGTAAGGGTCACATAGTGTATATTTGTACCTATATAATGAGGTGTAAGGGTCACATAGTGTATATTTGTACCTATATAATGAGGTGTAAGGATCACATAGTGTATATTTGTACCTATATAATGAGGTGTAAGGGTCACATAGTGTATATTTGTACCTATATAATGAGGTGTAAGGGTCACATAGTGTATATTTGTACCTATATAATGAGGTGTAAGGATCATATAGTGTATATTTGTACCTATATAATGAGGTGTAAGGGTCACATAGTGTATATTTGTACCTATATAATGAGGTGTAAGGGTCACACAGTGTATATTTGTACCTATATAATGAGGTGTAAGGGTCACATAGTGTATATTTGTACCTATATAATGAGGTGTAAGGGTCACATAGTGTATATTTGTACCTATATAATGAGGTGTAAGGATCATATAGTGTATATTTGTACCTATATAATGAGGTGTAAGGATCACATAGTGTATATTTGTACCTATATAATGAGGTGTAAGAGTCACATAGTGTATATTTGTACCTATATAATGAGGTGTAAGGATCACATAGTGTATATTTGTACCTATATAATGAGGTGTAAGGGTCACACAGTGTATATTTGTACCTATATAATGAGGTGTAAGGGTCACATAGTGTATATTTGTACCGATATAATGAGGTGTAAGGGTCACACAGTGTATATTTGTACCTATATAATGAGGTGTAAGGATCATATAGTGTATATTTGTACCTATATAATGAGGTGTAAGGGTCATATAGTGTATATTTGTACCTATATAATGAGGTGTAAGGATCACATAGTGTATATTTGTACCTATATAATGAGGTGTAAGGATCACATAGTGTATATTTGTACCTATATAATGAGGTGTAAGGGTCACATAGTGTATATTTGTACCTATATAATGAGGTGTAAGGGTCACATAGTGTATATTTGTACCTATATAATGAGGTGTAAGGGTCACATAGTGTATATTTGTACCTATATAATGAGGTGTAAGGATCACATAGTGTATATTTGTACCTATATAATGAGGTGTAAGGGTCACATAGTGTATATTTGTACCTATATAATGAGGTGTAAGGGTCACATAGTGTATATTTGTACCTATATAATGAGGTGTAAGGGTCACATAGTGTATATTTGTACCTATATAATGAGGTGTAAGGATCATATAGTGTATATTTGTACCTATATAATGAGGTGTAAGGATCACATAGTGTATATTTGTACCTATATAATGAGGTGTAAGGATCACATAGTGTATATTTGTACCTATATAATGAGGTGTAAGGGTCACATAGTGTATATTTGTACCTATATAATGAGGTGTAAGGGTCACATAGTGTATATTTGTACCTATATAATGAGGTGTAAGGATCACATAGTGTATATTTGTACCTATATAATGAGGTGTAAGGATCATATAGTGTATATTTGTACCTATATAATGAGGTGTAAGGATCACATAGTGTATATTTGTACCTATATAATGAGGTGTAAGGGTCACATAGTGTATATTTGTACCTATATAATGAGGTGTAAGGATCACATAGTGTATATTTGTACCTATATAATGAGGTGTAAGGGTCACATAGTGTATATTTGTACCTATATAATGAGGTGTAAGGATCACATAGTGTATATTTGTACCTATATAATGAGGTGTAAGGGTCACATAGTGTATATTTGTACCTATATAATGAGGTGTAAGGGTCACATAGTGTATATTTGTACCTATATAATGAGGTGTAAGGGTCACATAGTGTATATTTGTACCTATATAATGAGGTGTAAGGATCACATAGTGTATATTTGTACCTATATAATGAGGTGTAAGGGTCACATAGTGTATATTTGTACCTATATAATGAGGTGTAAGGATCACATAGTGTATATTTGTACCTATATAATGAGGTGTAAGGATCACATAGTGTATATTTGTACCTATATAATGAGGTGTAAGGGTCACATAGTGTATATTTGTACCTATATAATGAGGTGTAAGGATCATATAGTGTATATTTGTACCTATATAATGAGGTGTAAGGGTCACACAGTGTATATTTGTACCTATATAATGAGGTGTAAGGGTCACATAGTGTATATTTGTACCTATATAATGAGGTGTAAGGGTCATATAGTGTATATTTGTACCTATATAATGAGGTGTAAGGGTCACACAGTGTATATTTGTACCTATATAATGAGGTGTAAGGGTCACATAGTGTATATTTGTACCTATATAATGAGGTGTAAGGGTCACATAGTGTATATTTGTACCTATATAATGAGGTGTAAGGGTCACACAGTGTATATTTGTACCTATATAATGAGGTGTAAGGGTCACATAGTGTATATTTGTACCTATATAATGAGGTGTAAGGGTCACATAGTGTATATTTGTACCTATATAATGAGGTGTAAGGGTCACATAGTGTATATTTGTACCTATATAATGAGGTGTAAGGGTCACATAGTGTATATTTGTACCTATATAATGAGGTGTAAGGTGCTGACCTCTCCTACTGAGGAACCAGGCTCCGTGTAAACATTAATAAATACCCCCAATCCCTGCTCGGACCTGTCTGGAAGACCCCCAGCCGTGCAGGATGTATGCATCACCCGGGAGATGTATAAACACGTGACCCTGGTATACCAATGGGCGGAGTCTCGCGTGTGACGTCACAGAACGTTCCGTGACGCAGAGCTTCCCCGCTGCAGTGTGTCAGGAGCTCAGTGTGTTAGAGAGACGGTGACCGGAGCGAGAAATAGATTATTATACCGGGGAAACTGGTACATACATAGGGTACCTTCCAGGGTGGGCAGAGAGAGGTCTGGTACATCCAGGGCATAGAGAGGTCTGGTACATCCAGGGCAGAGAGAGGTCTGGTACATCCAGGGCAGAGAGAGGTCTGGTACATCCAGGGCAGAGAGAGGTCTGGTACATCCAGGGCAGAGAGAGGTCTGGTACATCCAGGGCAGAGAGAGGTCTGGTACATCCAGGGCAGAGAGAGGTCTGGTACATCCAGGGCAGAGAGAGGTCTGGTACATCCAGGGCAGAGAGAGGTCTGGTACATCCAGGGCAGAGAGAGGTCTGGTACATCCAGGGCAGAGAGAGGTCTGGTACATCCAGGAGACAGAGAGAGAGAGGTCTGGTACATCCAGGAGACAGAGAGAGAGAGGTCTGGTACATCCAGGAGACAGAGAGAGGTCTGGTACATCCAGGAGACAGAGAGAGAGAGGTCTGGTACATCCAGGAGACAGAGAGAGGTCTGGTACATCCAGGAGACAGAGAGAGGTCTGGTACATCCAGGGCAGAGAGAGGTCTGGTACATCCAGGAGACAGAGAGAGGTCTGGTACATCCAGGAGACAGGGAGAGGTCTGGTACATCCAGGGCAGAGAGAGGTCTGGTACATCCAGGAGACAGAGAGAGGTCTGGTACATCCAGGGCAGAGAGAGGTCTGGTACATCCAGGAGACAGAGAGAGGTCTGGTACATCCAGGAGACAGAGAGAGGTCTGGTACATCCAGGGCAGAGAGAGGTCTGGTACATCCAGGAGACAGAGAGAGGTCTGGTACATCCAGGGCAGAGAGAGGTCTGGTACATCCAGGAGACAGAGAGAGGTCTGGTACATCCAGGAGACAGAGAGAGGTCTGGTACATCCAGGGCAGAGAGAGGTCTGGTACATCCAGGAGACAGAGAGAGGTCTGGTACATCCAGGGCAGAGAGAGGTCTGGTACATCCAGGAGACAGAGAGAGGTCTGGTACATCCAGGGCAGAGAGAGGTCTGGTACATCCAGGGCAGAGAGAGGTCTGGTACATCCAGGAGACAGAGAGAGGTCTGGTACATCCAGGGCAGAGAGAGGTCTGGTACATCCAGGGCAGAGAGAGGTCTGGTACATCCAGGGCAGAGAGAGGTCTGGTACATCCAGGGCAGAGAGAGGTCTGGTACATCCAGGGCAGAGAGAGGTCTGGTACATCCAGGGCAGAGAGAGGTCTGGTACATCCAGGGCAGAGACACAGAGAGAGAGGTCTGGTACATCCAGGGCAGAGAGAGGTCCGGTGCATCCAGGACAGAGAGAGACACAGAGAGAGAGGTCTGGTGTATCTCTGACACAGAGAGAGGTCCGGTGCATCCAGGACAGAGAGAGACACAGAGAGAGGTCTGGTACATCCAGGACAGAGAGAGACACAGAGAGAGGTCTGGTACATCCAGGGCAGAGAGAGGTCTGGTACATCCAGGGCAGAGAGAGGTCTGGTACATCCAGGGCAGAGAGAGGTCTGGTACATCCAGGGCAGAGAGAGGTCTGGTACATCCAGGGCAGAGACACAGAGAGAGAGGTCTGGTACATCCAGGGCAGAGAGAGGTCCGGTGCATCCAGGACAGAGAGAGACACAGAGAGAGAGGTCTGGTGTATCTCTGACACAGAGAGAGGTCCGGTGCATCCAGGACAGAGAGAGACACAGAGAGAGGTCTGGTACATCCAGGACAGAGAGAGACACAGAGAGAGAGGTCTGGTGTATCCCTGACACAGAGAGAGAGGTCTGGTGTATCCCTGACACAGAGAGAGACACAGAGAGAGAGGTCTGGTGTATCCCTGACACAGAGAGAGGTCCGGTGCATCCAGGACAGAGAGAGACACAGAGAGAGAGGTCTGGTGTATCCCTGACACAGAGAGAGAGGTCTGGTGTATCCCTGACACAGAGAGAGACACAGAGAGAGAGGTCTGGTGTATCCCTGACACAGAGAGAGGTCCGGTGCATCCAGGACAGAGAGAGACACAGAGAGAGAGGTCTGGTGTATCCCTGACACAGAGAGAGGTCCGGTGCATCCAGGACAGAGAGAGACACAGAGAGAGAGGTCTGGTGTATCCCTGACACAGAGAGAGGTCTGGTGTATCCCTGACACAGAGAGAGGTCCGGTGTATCGCTGACACAGAGAGGTCTGATTTCTTTGGTTATCACCTGGGTTCCGGTTAAAATGGTATATTTTATCTCTGTCCATATTGACTAAGCCCAACCCAATTTGTCTCAAGCCCCACCCACAATCTTCTGGTCTTCACTCCAGATTACTTTTTGGGTGGGCAGATGGGCCAGTGGGGGCTGCAGTAAAAGTTCTTACTATCAAATGCTTTCTTTCTCTTCCTTCAAAATGGCTGTGGTTTCACCGACCAGCCCTAAATCATGGTATAGCATCCAATGATGCCTTGGGTGTAGGGCTGACCTTTATGCATCTGGGTTAAAGGTCGTTTTATATTATTTTATAACTGTTTTTGCTTTCTATTTGCCCGCAGAATGTACCATTATTGTCGGCTCTCCTCACTGTACCAAGAGTAATTGATGTTGTCGGTAAGAGTGAGTCTTTATTGCGATTCTATTTATATAATCAGCTTGGTAATTAGGCTCCCTGGGGCCCGGCTCTCCATGCAGGTGTACAATTGTATTTTAATAACCTCTCTCAACCTCCTGCATGGAAAAATAACAGGAATTATAGATTACAGTCACGGACTGACCTCCCCTAATGTGCAAATACAAATTCTGACCCATGTGACCCAAGATTCTAAACAGCATGTCCGCCCCCTGATAGAGCTATACAGAGCAAAGATTCTAACCAACATGTCCACCCCTGATAGAGCTATACAGAGCAAAGATTCTAAACAACATGTCCACCCCCTGATAGAGCTATACAGAGCAAAGATTCTAAACAACATGTCCACCCCCTGATAGAGCTATACAGAGCAAAGATTCTAAACAACATGTACACCCCCTGATAGAGCTATACAGAGCAAAGATTCTAAACATGTCCACCCCTGATAGAGCTATACAAAGCAAAGATTCTAAACAACTTGTCTGCCCCCAGATAGAGCTATACAGAGCAAAGATTATAAACAACATGTCTGCCCCCTGATAGAGCTATACAGAGCAAAGATTCTAAACAACATGTCTGCCCCCAGATAGAGCTATACAGAGCAAAGATTATAAACAACATGTCTGACCCCTGATAGAGCTATACAGAGCAAAGATTCTAAACAACATGTCCGGCCCCGGATAGAGCTATACAGAGCAAAGATTCTAACCAACATGTCCGCCCCCTGATAGAGCTATACAGAGCAAAGATTCTAAACATGTCCGCCCCCTGATAGAGCTATACAGAGCAAAGATTTTAAACAACATGTCTACCCCCTGATAGAGCTATACAGAGCAAAGATTCTAAACAACATGTCTGCCCCCAGATAGAGCTATACAGAGCAAAGATTATAAACAACATGTCTGCCCCCTGATAGAGCTATACAGAGCAAAGATTCTAAACAACATGTCAGCCCCCTGATATAGCTATACAGAGCAAAGATTCTAAACAACATGTACGCCCCCTGATAGAGCTATACAGAGCAAAGATTCTAAACAACATGTCTGCCCCCTGATAGAGCTATACAGAGCAAAGATTCTAAACAACATGTCCACCCCCTGATATAGCTATACAGAGCAAAGATTCTAAACAACATGCCCGCCCCCTGATAGAGCTGTACTGAGAAAAGATTCTAAACAACATGTCCGGCCCCGGATAGAGCTATACAGAACAAAGATTCTAACCAACATGTCCGCCCCCTGATAGAGCTATACAGAGCAAAGATTTTAAACATGTCCTCCCCCTGATAGAGCTATACAGAGCAAAGATTCTAAACAACATGTCCGCCCCCTGATAGAGCTATACAGAGCAAAGATTCTACAGCTGTTAGACATCTACTCCCATGATCCACTTCCGAGAGCTGCAATCCAGAGTTGGCCCTGTATAATGCATTGTTTTAAAGTGACAGTGTGTAAAGAAGTATATGCTTTATAATGCAGAGTTCCATCTTTACAAACGGTCACATTAATGCATTATGCATGAATTAATACATGTTAATGTGATGTAAAGCTCAGTGTTATGGGATCTTCTGTAACGTTAGTTTAACTCTCACGTTTCTCTGTTGCTGGGACTGATACATGCGATATTGAGGTCTGCTATTACAGTGCCGCGGTCTTGTCGTGGATTGACGAGCGTGCCTTGCACTAGTTAGTGTCTGAAGTTAATGGGAATGCTCCACGTGCGTGGCAAGAGTGAGAAATGTATTACAAAAAAATATCGACCAACGTTTCAGCTCCAAACAACAGGCTTTTACCAAGACACGGCAAGCTAGTAAAACAGCGCAGTGCCGTGATATAATCCCGTTCTTGGGGTCTGAGATGATTCATTTCTCACTCTTTGTTTGGAGTGCATCTATTGACTCTTTGATTGTGATTCAGTAGCTTTCAGTGACATTTGTGCAGAGCAGTCCGTGAATGTGGTTTATATGTATATATAATTCTTTAAAAAGCCTTCAGTTAATGTACAACCACCACGTAAGCATCCTGGTGACACAGCAGGATTTGGCTGAGGGGAAGGGTCGCCTCTAGCACCTTGTGATGCTGACCTCCCATCACTATGCCAGCTGTTGCCATGGGAACAGATCTTCCTTCACGACTACTATCCATCCTGACCACCAAATGCCCAAAACGATGTCTGAAGCCAGTGTGCTCTTACACGGATGAGACTTGTACATGTTGTCATGTTATCACATGTTATATCAAATCGAGGGTAACGAGCAGTTAATTGCGAGGCGTTTTCTGCTGGCCCCTCCTCCAGAAGCGTTTTTAAATCTCCGTACTTTAGGTACAAATCCTCACTAAAGATTTAACCGGCAGAGAGGTGATTATCCCTGGCCAGCTCTCCATATACGGTTATCATTTCCAAGAGGTAACATTAAGGTGCCTTCATTTGTTGGGGGTTTTTGTCCCATGTGGCTGCTCAATGTGATTCAGTGGGAGGTTAATGCATAAGAAATGTACCGCAGTTGTTCCATAATTCTTGTCTACACCTCTACTTGTCTTTCTGCCAGAAAAAAAGCCACTGTGTGTCTGTGAATTAATAAAAGTAATCGAATTATTGTGTAAAATTCCATTGCAGACATTGTATGAAACAAAGCTGCGAAATTGTACCTATTTATACATAACCCCCATTCTGACAGCTTTATACAGACCGTACAGACGCAAGAGTAAAAACCTGACTGAAGGAATCAGGATAGCCCCGCTATTTATACATAACCCCCATTCTGATAGCTTTATACAGACCGTACAGACGCAAGAGTAAAAACCTGACTGAAGGAATCAGGATAGAGCCGCTATTTATACATAACCCCCATTCTGACAGCTTTATACAGACCGTACAGACGCAAGAGTAAAAGCCCGACTGAAGTAATCAGGATAGCGCCGCTATTTATATATAACCCCCATTCTGATAGCTTTATACAGACCGTACAGACCCAAGAGTAAAAACCCGACTGAAGGAATCAGGATAGCACCGCTATTTATACATAACCCCCATTCTGACAGCTTTATACAGACCGTACAGATGCAAGAGTAAAAACCTGACTGAAGGAATCAGGATAGAGCCGCTATTTATACATAACCCCCATTCTAACAGCTTTATACAGACCGTACAGACGCAAGAGTAAAAACCCGACTGAAGGAATCAGGATAGCGCCGCTATTTATACATAACCCCCATTCTGACAGCTTCATACAGACCATACAGACACAAAAGCTGCTCCCCATCATGGCGCTCTGACACAGAGCAGCCTATGTATTACAAAAAAGCGAGTGCTAAAAAAGCGTCACAATTATACGTCACAAACAGCGATTGCGTCTATTTTTCACTCTCATTTTTAACATTCCCTACACTGTCGCTTGTGACACTATTTATACATAACCCCCATTAATTAATGATCTTCTTCCCCCACAATTAAAGGCGCTGGGATTAGAGATATCATGTTTTTTTTATCATTCACCCCTTGTATCCAGAAAGCCTTGCTGAGGATAGATCTGTACACAGGGGGTTTAATTAAAGCATCTCCCAAAGCCCAGGGTTTGAAAGATCCAGGGATTAGCTTACTGGGCACGGTGAGAGTGATGTAGGGAAGATGAGGCAGTAGCCGTGTATACAGTGATTTATCACGAAATTCAGATGTGTGCAGGCAGAGGGGGGAAAAAAACAAATCTCCCCCACGTTGCATTTACTGCAGATGTAGACACACGCCTCGGGGGCATTCTCTCTTTTAATGCATTCATTGGGCCGTGCAGGTGTTGCATGCAACTGAGCATATGATGGCAATAAGAGGATGCATGCTTAATCCCCTTTATTTCACACACTGAATGGTACATTCCTCAGACTCCCAACTCCATCCTGTGCCTTGCTTTTTACTCACACTTCCAAGTCCAGAGGTGCAAATCCTATTGCTTTTGTCTGACAGCAAAGCAGCAGCCTCGTCTGTCTGTAGCATAGACCCAGGATAGACGTTGGAAGACCCAGGCAGTCGCTCTCTCTGACCAGGAATGGAAGGAGTTAACAGTAACAGGACTATGTCCTATAGCAGATGGAGCTATGACAGGTAAGGTCCATTATTTAATATTATTAAAATATCTGGGCATTTAAATCTTCTTCCCATCCCTGTAGCATGCTCATATAGTTATCTGTTGGACAGTCTGACACAGAGGTGGTTAGCGCAATATGATTTTTTAAATGAGGGCTCTAAGAAGTGACTGGGTGGGATTTCTCTCGTCCCAACTACTCCCAGCAATGAGGTGGGAACCACCGGCCGGACCAAATGGTTTTTAAAGCAGAGTTGGCACCCTGGTGTTGGGCGACAGATTCCCTGAGCGGTATTAGTCCTCTCCGTGATGTATAAATATATATAATATATATATTAATGTATTGGTTCGAAGATGATGAGCTGGAAATGGAGCTAAAAGTCCAATATATAGAGACGGGGAATAATTAATTCCACGGTGATTTATTTCTGTTTCGAGAAAATGAATAATTGATAAAATACAACAAATAACAACACAATAACATCCGACGCAAGCGATGCAGCACCTAGCTCCGGCTTATCGCAACGGCGGAAGTTCATAGGGGCAGTAATTATACTGATCTACGCTCCCAACTTTTAGCATCGCGAGTTACCTCGCCAAGGGCCAAGGCGCCTATTTCTTATTCATTTGTGAATTTGGAAGGTGTATACTGTAAAAAAAAATAATAAAATAGGCAGTTTGTAAGATGCTAAAAAAAAAAAAAGGAAAAGGCTAATGCGGACTACAACTCCTATGCCACTGAGCCAAAACAGTCCTGCAGGAGCATAGTGGCCGCTGCCATCCGGATTAGTGGCTGCTGCAGACTACAAATCCCATCAGCACGTGAGGGGTATAGCAAGTCAGCATCAGTGCATCTTTTATCGGGAAAATTGAGTGCATTTATGTTCGACTCCAACTCCCATCAAGCTTGAGCAGGCGTGCATGGTGGGAATTGCAGTCTGCAGCGGCTGAAAGGCTCTCGATTGGTTCTCCGGCATGCATTTGTGGGTGTGTTTAATCAAGGGGATTGGTGGGCATAGCAATGTTTAAACTGTAGACTTGTCTCTGGGGTCAGGTATTATATTTATATATAAGGCTTATCTCAGCCTGGTGGGAAGGTATCGCTGTAGCAACTGGAGGTGGAAATGGTTAAAGACCTGCCTCCTGTTATCTGAATTCACTTTGTATCAAACCCCCAAACTAAAGACACATACAATACTGTGTAACCGTGCTACACACATGACTACCCTGCACACGCTACTGATTAGCATTCACTGGCACAGCAGCCCTGCCATTAACCCTTTGGGTAACTGGGGGGGGAGCAGCAGGAAGACATTTAAATGCTGCAGGCATCTTTAGACTGTTTATTTAACCCCTGAGATGCTCAGACAGCTCCCAAGAGTCTGGATAATATAATATGGAGGGATGAGATGGGACTAGAGATCTGAATCGCTCCTTCTTTCTTATTTGTATTCATTTATAAAGGGGTAACGTGGACCATTGTAACTGCCACCTGCTATGTGAAGTGGTGTCTGCCCCTTTAATTATTTCGGAGAGTGGGCGTGTGTACAGCTGATCAATGGTTTGGAAATTCACGGACCTGTATAATGAATCATCGCCCACAATGCTGATGGCTTAATCGCCAATGAATGAGTCATAAGTCAGCGACAGAGCGGGCTCCGCACGGTCACCCAACCGTTACACCGAGCTGGTTATATGATGGCTGGGGAATAGCTCAGTGGGGTAATGCATCAGCTGGAGAATCCAAAAAAACACTCCAGGTTTGCAAATTCAGTCCAGCCCTTCATCCTACTGAGGTTGATAAAATGAATGCCATTAAATTGGGTAATAGTAACACCCCCCAGTATGTGCCTGAAAATCAGAGAATACCGGGTTAAACACTTGGGGTTATGTATAAAAGCCAGTTCTGGGGCAAAGGTGTAAAAGTGGAGCAGGAATGTTCCTGCTGATGATATCACCTTTAGAACTTTGCCCCAGAATCACCATGGAAACCAATGGAATGTTCCTGCTGATGACATCACTTTTAGAACTTTGCCCCAGAATCACCATGGAAACCAATGGAATGTTCCTGCTGATGACATCACTTTTGGAACTTTGCCCCAGAATCACCATGGAAACCAATGGAATGTTCCTGCTGATGACATCACTTTTGGAACTTTGCCCCAGAATTGAATTTTCTAACTACCCCCAAAATGATTCTTCTTCTTCTTCCACTAAACACACATTAGGGGGCTTTGGTTCATCAAAAAAAAAGGGAATTGCTGGGAATTTCTACAAGACCAAAGTAGACGATCTAGGTAAAATTCTCCCAGTCAGCTGAATGGGAGATTTTTTCCAAATTAGCCACTTTGGTGTTAAATTTGAAATTCCCTGCAACTCTTTCGTGAATAAAGACCTCAGTGAATGACATCTGTTTAAAACAGCTGCAGAATGAAAGCCATAAAGTGAGGCGAGTCAAAGAGATGAAGAGCTAAAAACAGAAGCAACTTGTCCTTGAATAATAATATATTGCAAACAACATAAAATTGGATATGTTTATTAAAGCATTATAACACAGGGGATGTATTAGGTTTGCCACCTTTCTTTTGAAAAAATACCATCCAACAAAACCGTTTGTGGAACAAAACTACACTCTATAGATCATTTTGTAGGTGACACACAGGCTTTGAACTGCACAGAGCTGGATTTTTAGTTCTGTAATAATATGGTGATGGTGAGGGGGGAAATCTGTCCACCCACCACTATAGGGAGGCGTTATAGAAGGAAACATGGGTCTTTATTGTAGATCAGTTGCTGAATGGCTGCCTAATGCACCGGGTGTACGGAGTATGTGGGGCAGTTTGTTACATCCAAAAAAACTAATACTGTTTAATTTAAAGATTGCATAAAGTTTAGGTATTTTAAATAGAAATGCTTTAATGAAAGAATATAAATAAAGTACCTTATTGAACCCTCTGCTCTGTATAGCTTTATCAGGGGGCGGACATGATGTTTAGAATCTTTGCTCTGTATAGCTCTATCGGGGGCGGACATGTTGTTTAGAATCTTTGCTCTGTATAGCTCTATCAGGGGGCACTCATGTTGTGTAGAATCTTTGCTCTGTATAGCTCTATCAGTGGGCGGACATGTTGTTTAGAATCTTTGCCCTGTACAGCTCTATCGGGGCGGACAAGTTGTTTAGAATCTTTGCTCTGTATAGCTCTATCAGGGGGCAGACATGTTGTTTAGAATCTTTGCCCTGAATAGCTCTATCAGGGGGAGGACATGTTGTTTAGAATCTTTGCTCTGTACAGTTCTATCAGGGGGCGGACATGTTGTTTAGAATCTTTGCCCTGAATAGCTCTATCAGGGGGAGTACATGTTGTTTAGAATCTTTGCTCTGTATAGCTCTATCAGGGGGAGGACATGTTGTTTAGAATCTTTGCCCTGAATAGCTCTATCAGGGGGAGGACATGTTTAGAATCTTTGCTCTGTATATCTCTATCAGGGGGCAGACATGTTGTTTAGAATCTTTGCTCTGTATAGCTCTATCAGGGGGCAGACATGTTGTTTAGAATCTTTGCTCTGTATAGCTCTATCAGGGGGCGGACATGTTGTTTAGAATCTTTGCTCTGTATATCTCTATCAGGGGTGGACATGTTATTTATAATCTTTGCTCTGTATACCTCTATCAGGAGGCGGACATGTTGTTTAGAATCTTTGCTCTGTATAGCTCTATCAGGGAGCGGACATGTTGTTTAGAATCTTTGCTCTGTATATCTCTATCAGGGGTGGACATGTTATTTATAATCTTTGCTCTGTAAACCTCTATCAGGAGGCGGACATGTTGTTTAGAATCTTTGCTCTGTATAGCTCTATCAGGGGGTGGACATATTGTTTAGAATGTTTGCTCTGTATACCTCTATCAGGGGGTGGACATGTTGTTTAGAATCTTTGCTCTGTATAGCTCTATCAGGGGGCGGACATGTTGTTTAGAATCTTTGCTCTGTATAGCTCTATCAGAGGGCAGGTTGTTGTTTAGAATCTTGAGTCAGGTGAAGAAAGATCTGACCCATCATGTCTGCCCCCTGAAACAAAGAGGGCTTAATACATTACTTTAGTTGTACTCTTTCATTAAAGCATTTGTACATAACACTTGCTGCATTCTTTCAATTAAACATACCTTAATTTGGTGTCGACAGTTGTTCTTTAAGTTTGAAATTCCCTTCTCAATTCCCTGCAATTATCTCTCTCACTAATAAAGCCTGCTGTGTCAGTGGTATAATTATTAGTGGAACATTAGAGCGTGCATATACAATCCTATCCAGGATCTCAGTCACTATGCTCTGATGATATATATTATTCTACTTCTTTACTGGTCCTCCACAAAGGTGGAGACCTGGAGACCTGTGCAGTCACATACACAGATCTCCCTGATCCTTTCCCATTCAGGACCTTATAAATTCCCATGTCTAATAGTTAATAAATGCCTATTTATGTGTATAGTGTTGGCTTCAATACACAGTTATTACTTTAAAGAAGAGATCTGTGCGCCTCCCTGCAGTATGCTCTTTTACAAAGGAAAGAAAGGTATTGCACGGCTCTTGGAGACCTGGAATTGTACTGAGTTGCTAAGGATTTGTGCTGTGATCTCACCTGGGAGAACGATGTTTGTAAAAATCCATGAACCACAATTATCAAAGGGGAAAAAAGATACAGTGCTCGCTGTCTGAAGAGCTGACATTTTGTTTTAAATGTTCAAGATGTGATCTAAAGAGACAGGTTACACATGAT
Source organism: Pelodytes ibericus (assembly GCA_036172795.1). Taxonomy (NCBI): domain Eukaryota; kingdom Metazoa; phylum Chordata; class Amphibia; order Anura; family Pelodytidae; genus Pelodytes; species Pelodytes ibericus. The sequence goes on along the minus strand of CM069863.1, from coordinate 4,377,079 downwards.
GTGTTATGACTGCAGTTAGCTTTTATGTTTCATGAAATATATGTCTTTTTCTTGATTACAGTGTACATAAAATGCATGAAAATATATCAGCAGAAATGCACAGATTAGTAGGAAAAATGTGTTTTAAATGTACTTTTGTTGTTTACTTTTTATGACATCACCTTGAGCATAGCTCCCAAGTGTCTATCTAGGATGGACAGGCTGTAATATGCACCCAAATCCCCCCTGTCCCTCCTTCCTCCTCTACTGTCCCTCCTTCCTGCTCTACTGTCCCTCCTTCCTCCTCTATTGTCCCTCCTTCCTGCTCTACTGTCCCTCCTTCCTGCTCTACTGTCCCTCCTTCCTGCTCTACTGTCCCTCCTTCCTCCTCTATTGTCCCTCCTTCCTCCTCTATTGTCCCTCCTTCCTGCTCTACTGTCCCTCCTTCCTCCCCTACTGTCCCTCTTTCCTCCTCTACTGTCCCTCTTTCCTCCTCTACTGTCCCTCCTTCCTCCCCTACTGTCCCTCTTTCCTCCTCTACTGTCCCTCTTTCCTCCTCTACTGTCCCTCTTTCCTCCTCTATGTCCCTCTTTCCTCCTCTACTGTCCCTCTTTTCTCCCCTCCTGTGCCTCTTTTCTCCTATATTGTCTCTCTTTCCTCCCCTATGGTCCCTCTTTCCTCCCCTACTGTCCCTCTTTCCTCCTCTACTGTCCCTCTTTCCTCCTCTACTGTCCCTCTTTCCTCCTCTATGTCCCTCTTTCCTCCTCTACTGTCCCTCTTTTCTCCCCTCCTGTGCCTCTTTTCTCCTATATTGTCTCTCTTTCCTCCCCTATGGTCCCTCTTTCCTCCCCTATTGTCCCTCTTTCCTCCTCTATTGTCCCTCTTTCCTCCTCTATTGTCCCTCTTTCCTCCTCTATTGTCTCTCTTTCCTCCTCTATTGTCTCTCTTTCCTCCCCTATTGTCCCTCTTTCCTCCTCTATTGTCCCTCTTTCCTCCTCTATTGTCTCTCTTTCCTCCCCTATGGTCCCTCTTTTCTCCCCTCCTGTACTCTTTTCTCGTCTATTGTCCATTTTTTTCTGGGATCTCAAATTTTACTTTTAATTTTCAAGTGTATCACAGACTCCACAGCAATAAAACTCACAATAAAGTGACTTTAAAATGCAGTAAATGTAAAAAGTTTTTTTTTATATTCATTTGTGTAAATAAAATATTGTTCTAAATGACTTATCAAATGACATACATAAATAAAATTTGCCATAAAGATGCTGAAAAACTCCTGGCAATGCCCCGCCCACAGCCACAACTTCGGCCACTCCCATGAAATAAAAGTGTTCCTCTATAGCGGTGTGTTGGGAGGTGCGCCTTGAGATAATATGGCGGGTTTTCATGAAGGAAGGAATTGAGATGGGAATTGCAAACCTAAGGCCAACATAGCAGAGTCTGATATAGAGCTAAATGGGGGAATATTTCCAACTCGCCTACTTTGGCCTTTAGTCTGAACTTCCATTCTAAATTCCCTGTAAGTCCCTCTTCCGTGAATGAAGCCCAATATAGACTAGTAAAGTTCACAAGGTGATGTCATATACTAGAGACACTAGTCATACGGTGAATGTAGAGAATGTAAAAGGAGGATTTTTCCTACATATTGTTTGCAGAACTGAAAGCACATAAATACGTCACACAGGTGATGTCTGCTTATGACATATGGCTTCATATGCAAATTACACCTTTAGTTCATTTGCATATCCTGCCACAAGGTGATGTCATAAGCATGAGACAGCACAGACACATATAAAACATTATAAAACACATATTTCTCTTATTTTATTTATTTGTTGCAATTCTGCCGACGCGATGTATAGATTCGCAGTAAAAGTAATGTTTATATTTAATATAATGTTTATTGGTTCTAAGTGTTTCCTGTCCCCTATAGTATTATAAGATGTCCATGTATAATTCTCAATGATCTTATGGAGTTATTATTATCTGCAGCTCTGGAAAATCCACAAGTGTTCCTGACCATTCACTGATCAGGTAGCTATAAAAATAGTCAAATGTTTTATAGAAATATAGAGATTTAATAGAGAAATATCGAGTTTTACATTTGTGTTAAGGTTTGTTAAGAATTCCCAACACATTAATATTATATTGCACTTTACAGGAATTGGATTGTGTGTCTGTCTGTGTATATACATCCTACATACTGCCGGGCTGCACTTTACAGGAATTGGATTGTGTGTCTGTCTGTGTATATACATCCTACATACTGCCAGGCTGCACTTTACATGAATTGGATTGTGTGTGTGTATATATACATCCTACATACTGCCGGGCTGCACTTTACATGAATTGGATTGTGTGTGTGTGTGTGTGTATATACATCCTACATACTGCCGGGCTGCACGTTACATGAATTGGATTGTGTGTGTGTGTGTGTATATACATCCTACATACTGCAGGGCTGCACTTTACATGAATTGGATTGTGTGTGTGTGTGTGTGTGTATATACATCCTACATACTGCCGGGCTGCACGTTACATGAATTGGATTGTGTGTGTGTGTGTGTATATACATCCTACATACTGCCAGGCTGCACTTTACATGAATTGGATTGTGTGTGTGTGTATATACATCCTACATACTGCCGGGCTACACTTTGCATGAATTGGATTGTGTGTGTGTGTGTGTGTATACATCCTACATACTGCCGGGCTGCACTTTACATGAATTGGATTGTGTGTGTATATACATCCTACATACTGCCGGGCTGCACTTTACATGAATTGGATTGTGTCTGTGTGTATATACATCCTACATACTGCCGGGCTGCACTTTACATGAATTGGATTGTGTGTGTGTGTGTATATACATCCTACATACTGCCGGGCTGCACTTTACATGAATTGGATTGTGTGTGTATATACATCCTACATACTGCCGGGCTGCACTTTACATGAATTGGATTGTGTGTGTGTGTGTGTATATACATCCTACATACTGCCGGGCTGCACTTTACATGAATTGGATTGTGTGTGTGTGTATACATCCTACATACTGCCGGGCTGCACTTTACATGAATTGGATTGTGTGTGTGTGTATATACATCCTACATACTGCCGGGCTGCACTTTACATGAATTGGATTGTGTCTGTGTATATACATCCTACATACTGCCGGGCTGCACTTTACATGAATTGGATTGTGTGTGTGTATATACATCCTACATACTGCCGGGCTGCACTTTACATGAATTGGATTGTGTGTGTGTGTATATACATCCTACATACTGCCGGGCTGCACTTTACATGAATTGGATTGTGTCTGTGTATATACATCCTACATACTGCCGGGCTGCACTTTACATGAATTGGATTGTGTCTGTGTATATACATCCTACATACTGCCAGGCTGCACTTTACATGAATTGGATTGTGTGTCTGTGTATATACATCCTACATACTGCCGGGCTGCACTTTACATGAATTGGATTGTGTGTGTGTGTATATACATCCTACATACTGCCGGGCTGCACTTTACATGAATTGGATTGTGTGTGTGTGTACATACATCCTACATACTGCCAGGCTGCACTTTACATGAATTGGATTGTGTGTGTGTGTATATACATCCTACATACTGCCGGGCTGCACTTTACATGTATTGGATTGTGTGTGTGTGTGTGTATATACATCCTACATACTGCCGGGCTGCACTTTACATGAATTGGATTGTGTGTGTGTATATACATCCTACATACTGCCGGGCTGCACTTTACATGTATTGGATTGTGTGTGTGTGTGTGTATATACATCCTACATACTGCCGGGCTGCACTTTACATGAATTGGATTGTGTGTGTGTGTGTGTGTGTGTATATACATCCTACATACTGCCGGGCTGCACTTTACATGAATTGGATTGTGTGTGTGTATATACATCCTACATACTGCCGGGCTGCACTTTACATGAATTGGATTGTGTGTGTGTATATACATCCTACATACTGCCGGGCTGCACTTTACATGTATTGGATTGTGTGTGTGTGTGTGTATATACATCCTACATACTGCCGGGCTGCACTTTACATGAATTGGATTGTGTGTGTGTGTGTGTGTGTGTGTATATACATCCTACATACTGCCGGGCTGCACTTTACATGAATTGGATTGTGTGTGTGTGTGTGTGTATATACATCCTACATACTGCCGGGCTGCACTTTACATGAAATGGATTGTGTGTGTGTGTATATACATCCTACATACTGCCGGGCTGCACTTTACATGAATTGGATTGTGTGTGTGTGTGTGTGTGTGTGTGTGTGTATATACATCCTACATACTGCCGGGCTGCACTTTACATGAATTGGATTGTGTCTGTGTGTACATACATCCTACATACTGCCAGACTGCACTTTACATGAATTGGATTGTGTGTGTGTATATACATCCTACATACTGCCGGGCTGCACTTTACATGAATTGGATTGTGTGTGTGTATATACATCCTACATACTGCCGGGCTGCACTTTACATGAGTTGGATTGTGTGTGTGTGTATATACATCCTACATACTGCCAGGCTGCACTTTACATTAATTGGATTGTGTGTGTGTGTATATACATCCTACATACTGCCAGGCTGCACTTTACATGAATTGGATTGTGTGTGTGTGTATATACATCCTACATACTGCCGGGCTGCACTTTACATGAATTGGATTGTGTGTGTGTGTGTGTGTGTGTGTATATACATCCTACATACTGCCGGGCTGCACTTTACATGAATTGGATTGTGTGTGTGTGTGTGTGTGTGTGTATATACATCCTACATACTGCCGGGCTGCACTTTACATGAAATGGATTGTGTGTGTGTGTATATACATCCTACATACTGCCGGGCTGCACTTTACATGAATTGGATTGTGTGTGTGTGTGTGTGTGTGTGTATATACATCCTACATACTGCCGGGCTGCACTTTACATGAATTGGATTGTGTGTGTGTGTGTGTGTGTGTGTACATACATCCTACATACTGCCAGACTGCACTTTACATGAATTGGATTGTGTGTGTGTATATACATCCTACATACTGCCGGGCTGCACTTTACATGAATTGGATTGTGTGTGTGTATATACATCCTACATACTGCCGGGCTGCACTTTACATGAGTTGGATTGTGTGTGTGTGTATATACATCCTACATACTGCCAGGCTGCACTTTACATTAATTGGATTGTGTGTGTGTGTATATACATCCTACATACTGCCAGGCTGCACTTTACATGAATTGGATTGTGTGTGTGTGTATATACATCCTACATACTGCCGGGCTGCACTTTACATGAATTGGATTGTGTGTGTGTGTGTATATACATCCTACATACTGCCAGGCTGCACTTTACATGAATTGGATTGTGTGTGTGTGTATATACATCCTACATACTGCCAGGCTGCACTTTACATGAATTGGATTGTGTGTGTGTGTGTGTATATACATCCTACATACTGCCGGGCTGCACTTTACATGAATTGGATTGTGTCTGTGTATATACATCCTACATACTGCTGGGCTGCACTTTACATGAATTGGATTGTGTGTGTGTGTGTATATACATCCTACATACTGCCGGGCTGCACTTTACATGAATTGGATTGTATGTGTATATATACATCCTACATACTGCCGGGCTGCACTATACATTAATTGGATTGTGTGTGTGTGTGTATATACATCCTACATACTGCCGGGCTGCACTTTACATGAATTGGATTGTGTGTGTGTGTGTATATACATCCTACATACTGCCGGGCTGCACTTTACATGAATTGGATTGTGTCTGTGTATATACATCCTACATACTGCTGGGCTGCACTTTACATGAATTGGATTGTGTGTGTGTGTGTATATACATCCTACATACTGCCGGGCTGCACTTTATACGTATTGGATTGTGTGTGTGTGTAAATACATCCTACATACTGCCGGGCTGCACTTTACATGACTTGGATTGTGTGTGTGTGTATATACATCCTACATACTGCCGGGCTGCACTTTACATGAATTGGATTGTGTGTGTGTGTGTGTGTATATACATCCTACATACTGCTGGGCTGCACTTTACATGCATTGGATTGTGTGTGTGTGTATATACATCCTACATACTGCCGGGCTGCACTTTACATGAATTGGATTGTGTGTGTGTGTGTGTATATTCATCCTACATACTGCCGGGCTGCACTTTACATGCATTGAATTGTGTGTCTGTGTATATACATCCTACATACTGCTGGGCTGCACGTTACATGAATTGGATTGTGTGTGTATATATACATCCTACATACTGCCGGGCTGCACTATACATGAATTGGATTGTGTGTGTGTGTATATACATCCTACATACTGCCGGGCTGCACTATACATGAATTGGATTGTGTGTGTGTGTATATACATCCTACAAACTGCCGGGCTGCACTATACATTAATTGGATTGTGTGTGTGTGTATATACATCCTACATACTGCCGGGCTGCACTTTACATGCATTGGATTGTGTGTGTGTGTGTGTATATACATCCTACATACTGCCGGGCTGCACTTTACATGAATTGGATTGTGTCTGTGTATATACATCCTACATACTGCCGGGCTGCACTTTACATGAATTGGATTGTGTGTGTGTGTATATACATCCTACATACTTCCAGGCTGCACTATACATGAATTGGATTGTGTGTGTGTGTATATACATCCTACAAACTGCCGGGCTGCACTATACATGAATTGGATTGTGTGTGTGTGTGTGTATATACATCCTACATACTGCCGGGCTGCACTTTACATGAATTGGATTGTGTGTGCGTATAGCCATCCTACATACTGCCGGGCTGCACTTTACATGAATTGGATTGTGTGTGTGTGTGTATATACATCCTACATACTGCCGGGCTGCACTTTACATGAATTAGATTGTGTGTGTGTGTGTGTGTATATACATCCTACATACTGCCGGGCTGCACTTTACATGAATTGGATCGTGTGTGTGTGTGTATACATCCTACATACTGCCGGGCCGCACTTTACATGAATTGGATTGTGTGTGTGTGTATATACATCGTACATACTGCCGGGCTGCACTTTACATGAATTGGATTGTGTGTGTGTGTGTATATACATCCAACATACTTCCAGGCTGCACTTTACATGAATTGGATTGTGTGTGTGTGTGTATATACATCCTACATACTGCCGGGCTGCACTTTACATGAATTGGATTGTGTGTGTGTGTGTGTGTATATACATCCTACATACTGCCGGGCTGCACTTTACATGAATTGGATCGTGTGTGTGTGTGTGTGTATACATCCTACATACTGCCGGGCCGCACTTTACATGAATTGGATTGTGTGTGTGTGTATATACATCCTACATACTTCCAGGCTGCACTATACATGAATTGGATTGTGTGTGTGTGTATATACATCCTACATACTGCCGGGCTGCACTTTACATGAATTGGATTGTGTGTGCGTATAGCCATCCTACATACTGCCGGGCTGCACTTTGCATGAATTGGATTGTGTGTGTGTGTATATACATCCTACATACTGCCGGGCTGCACTTTATACGTATTGGATTGTGTGTGTGTGTAAATACATCCTACATACTGCCGGGCTGCACTTTACATGAATTGGATTGTGTGTGTGTGTATATACATCCTACATACTGCCGGGCTGCACTTTACATGAATTGGATTGTGTGTGTGTGTGTGTGTGTGTGTATATACATCCTACATACTGCTGGGCTGCACTTTACATGCATTGGATTGTGTGTGTGTGTATATACATCCTACATATTGCCGGGCTGCACTTTAAATGAATTGGATTGTGTGTGTGTGTATATACATCCTACATACTGCCGGGCTGCACTATACATGAATTGGATTGTGTGTGTGTGTATATACATCCTACATACTGCCGGGCTGCACTATACATGAATTGGATTGTGTGTGTGTGTATATACATCCTACAAACTGCCGGGCTGCACTATACATTAATTGGATTGTGTGTGTGTGTATATACATCCTACATACTGCCGGGCTGCACTTTACATGCATTGGATTGTGTGTGTGTGTGTGTGTATATACATCCTACATACTGCCGGGCTGCACTTTACATGAATTGGATTGTGTGTGTGTATATACATCCTACATACTGCCGGGCTGCACTTTACATGAATTGGATTGTGTGTGTGTATATACATCCTACATACTGCTGGGCTGCACTTTACATGAATTGGATTGTGTGTGTGTGTATATACATCCTACATACTGCCGGGCTGCACTTTACATGAATTGGATTGAGTGTGTATATATACATCCTACATACTGCCGGGCTGCACTTTACATGAATTGGATTGTGTGTGTGTGTGTATACATCCTACATACTGCCGGGCTGCACTTTACATGAATTGGATTGTGTGTGTGTGTATATACATCCTACATACTGCCGGGCTGCGCTGTACATGTATTGGATTGTGTGTGTGTGTGTATATACATCCTACATACTGCCGGGCTGCGCTGTACATGTATTGGATTGTGTATATATATATATATATATACACACACACACATCTTCGGTTCTGCCGGGCTGAGTTTTTGTAATATCCTATTTTCACAGAAGAAGCTGTTTAGGTTGTTTCAGACCCTTGAAGAAACTTTGCAGTTTTCTGTTGTGTTTAGTAAATTGACTCAGTTAGGATCTCGGCGAGGCCTGGCACATCTCAAATCAGATAATGTTCCACATCCTTCCATCCCTTTGGTACACGCAGCGTTAAAGCTGCTACCATTGGAGTCTTTAATTGTTTACAACAATATGATTAGTACATTATTTCCCCCTTTAATCCAACACTTGGATTTTCAAAATACTATTCAGATGCAAATGTCATAAATTGCTCAGCTCTTGACTAAATGTATTCAAATAAAAGTGCGTCATGTTTTTACATTCCTGCCCTGAGCTGCAGCATGTGCAAGACATGGGCCTTCATGGGTTAATACAGTGAAGGAGTTTCAGTATGCATGGGATCGGTATCAGGCTATCCTAGATATAAGATAAGGCCAGGGACTAATGAAAGTATTACTTTACTGAGAGGGTAGTGGATGTATGGAATAGTCTTCCAGTAGAAGTGGTAGAGGTTAATACAGTGAAGGAGTTTAAGCATGCATGGGATCGGTATCAGGCTATCCTAGATATAAGATAAGGCCAGGGACTAATGAAAGTATTACTTTACTGAGAGGGTAGTGGATGTATGGAATAGTCTTCCAGTAGAAGTGGTAGAGGTTAATACAGTGAAGGAGTTTAAGCATGCATGGGATAGGTATAAGGCTATCCTAGATATAAGATAAGGTCAGGGACTAATGAAAGTATTACATTACTGATAGGGTAGTGGATGTATGGAATAGTCTTCCAGTAGAAGTGGTAGAGGTTAATACAGTGAAGGAGTTTAAGCATGCGTGGGATAGATATAAGGCTATCCTAGATATAAGATAAGGCCAGGGACTAATGATAGTATTACATTACTGAGAGGGTAGTGGATGTATGGAATAGTCTTCCAGTTGAAGTGGTAGAGGTTAATACAGTGAAGGAGTTTAAGCATGCATGGGATCGGTATCAGGCTATCCTAGATATAAGATAAGGCCAGGGACTAATGATAGTATTACATTACTGAGAGGGTAGTGGATGTATGGAATAGTCTTCCAGTAGAAGTGGTAGAGGTTAATACATTGAAGGAGTTTAAGCATGCATGGGATAGGTATAAGGCTATCCTAGATATAAGATAAGGCCAGGGACTAATGGAAGTATTACTTTACTGAGAGGGTAGTGGGTGTATGGAATAGTCTTCCAGTAGAAGTGGTAGAGGTTAATACAGTGAAGGAATTTAAGCATGCATGGGATAGGTATAAGGCTATCCTAGATATAAGATAAGGCCAGGGACTAATGAAAGTATTACATTACTGAGAGGGTAGTGGATGTATGGAATAGTCTTCCAGTAGAAGTGGTAGAGGTCAATACAGTGAAGGAGTTCAAGCATGCATGGGATAGGTATAAGGCTATCCTAGATATAAGATAAGGCCAGTGACTAATGAAAGTATTACATTACTGAGAGGGTAGTGGATGCATGATATAGTCTTCCAGTAGAAGTGGTAGAGGTTAATACAGTGAAGGAGTTTAAGCATGCATGGGATAGGTATAAGGCTATCCTAGATATAAGATAAGGCCTGGGACTAATGAAAGTATTACATTACTGAGAGGGTAGTGGATGCATGGAATAGTCTTCCAGTAGAAGTGGTAGAGGTTAATACAGTGAAGGAGTTCAAGCATGCATGGGATAGGTATAAGGCTATCCTAGATATAAGATAAGGCCAGTGACTAATGAAAGTATTACATTACTGAGAGGGTAGTGGATGCATGATATAGTCTTCCAGTAGAAGTGGTAGAGGTTAATACAGTGAAGGAGTTTAAGCATGCATGGGATAGGTATAAGGCTATCCTAGATATAAGATAAGGCCTGGGACTAATGAAAGTATTACATTACTGAGAGGGTAGTGGATGCATGGAATAGTCTTCCAGTAGAAGTGGTAGAGGTTAATACAGTGAAGGAGTTTAAGCATGCATGGGATAGGTATAAGACTATCCTAGATGTAAGATAGGGAACTGGGGACTAATGAAAGTATTTAGAAAATTGAGCAGTCTAGATGGATCGAATGATTCTTATCTGCCGACTCATTGTATGTTTCTATTTAACCTAGCAGATCACCCATTTAACAAAACTACCCCCAAAAAGCCAATATTTTTTTTCACTGCTTTTTTGTTTAGGTTAACCCCTTTGATGCTGAGATATTCACCCTCATCAAAACATAATTTAAATAGACTCTGCTGATAGTGTGAATATAGAGAATACCAAATGATGAAAACCGATCTATACAATATATACATTGTGTTGGCAGAATTGCTACAAATGCATAAAAAAGAGAAATATATATTTTAAAAGAATCTGTTTATGACATACCAGGAGGGAGAGCTGGTACACGGTGCTACAGAAAGAGTAGTACATGTGTGGCACAGCCTTCAGGTGGAGGTGTTAAAGGTGGACTCAACCTAAACACTGCTTATACTGTGAATGAAGAGAATAAAAAATGATTAAAAATGATCTATACATTGGCAGATTTGCAGCAAATGCATAAAATAAAAGAGAAATATATGTTTTAAACATGTCTGTCGTGTCCCCTGCTTATGACATCACCTGTGGCTTGATATGCAAATTTCACATCTCCCATTGAAAATTAGTTCATTTCACATATCAAGCCAAAAGTGATGTCATAAGCAGTAGACACAGACACATAACATACATTTCTCTTACTTTATGCATTTGCTGCAATTCTGCCAACACAATGTATAGATTAAGGTCCATCATGTTTAATTGTCTGCTTTCATAGTGTAAGTTTAGATTGACTCGCGTTAACGAGTACAATGCAGATTTGTTCCCTCTACTTTAATTCATTTAATTAAAACGAAACACTAACTTTTCCCTGGATTCAGACAAATGCTGAGACATTTGTGGGAAGATCAATAGAAGCTGCAAGTCATCTGTAAGATAATAGAACATATTCAGAATACGGAGATCTACATTCTAATGAATACACACATTTGTATAATTATTTAAATTTAATATACATAAAAAAAAAACACCTTTTCAGCGAGGTCTTTAAAAAACCTGGGATATAATATATATATATATATATAGTGGATTATCTTACCTGTTTCCAGGCAATCTCTGCATTCAGTTCACTAGACAATCCTGGAAAGATGCTTATTATAATATTTAAAACTCTCTCTCCAGTCGCAATGTCTGAATGGAAACCATCAATATGTCAATCTATCAGTATAACAGCCTTGTTACAAAATAAGTCAAATATTTGTTTAGGAAAAAAAATGTAACATTTGTTTTATTTATAAATGAGTTGTGTGTCCAGGGCACATGTCATCTCACTAGATAACTTTAAAAAGTGCTTTACATAACTTCATCAAATGTTTGGCAAAAGATTATGTTAACTAAGCTACATTTACAGAGGCATGTCTGTGTCTGATGTATAAAATGCTCTAGACACCGGGGGTTAGGGTTTAAACGTCATTTCTGGGGTAAAGTTCTAAAAGTGATATAATCAGCAAATCAGCAGGAACATTCCATTGGTTTCCATGGTGATTCTGGGTGAAAGTTCTAAAAGTGATGTAATCAGGAGGAGCATTCCATTGATTCCCATGGTGATTCAGGGATAAGGTTCTAATAGTGATGTAATCAGGAGGAACATTCCATTGGTTCCCATGGTGATGCTGGGACAAGGTTCTAATAGTGATGTAATCAGGAGGAGCATTCCATTGGTTCCCATGGTGATTCTGGGTGAAAGTTCTAATAGTGATGTAATCAGGAGGAGCATTCCATTGATTGCCATGGTGATTCTGGGATAAGGTTCTAATAGTGATATAATCAGGGGGAGCATTCCATTGGTTCCCATGGTGATTCTGGGATAAGGTTCTAATAGTGATATAATCAGGGGGAGCATTCCATTGGTTCCCATGGTGATTCTGGGATAAGGTTCTAATAGTGATATAATCAGGGGGAGCATTCCATTGGTTCCCATGGTGATTCTGGGATAAGGTTCTAATAGTGATATAATCAGGGGGAGCATTCCATTGGTTCCCATGGTGATTCTGGGATAAGGTTCTAATAGTGATATAATCAGGGGGAGCATTCCATTGGTTCCCATGGTGATTCTGGGATAAGGTTCTAATAGTGATATAATCAGGGGGAGCATTCCATTGGTTCCCATGGTGATTCTGGGATAAGGTTCTAATAGTGATATAATCAGGGGGAGCATTCCATTGGTTCCCATGGTGATTCAGGGATAAGGTTCTAATAGTGATGTAATCAGGGGGAGCATTCCATTGGTTCCCATGGTGATTCAGGGATAAGGTTCTAATAGTGATGTAATCAGGGGGAACATTACATGGGTTCCCATGGTGATGCTGGGACAAGGTTCTAATAGTGATGTAATCAGGAGGAGCATTCCATTGGTTGCCATGGTGATTCTGGGACAAGGTTCTAATAGTGATGTAATCAGGAGGAGCATTCCATTGATTGCCATGGTGATGCTGGGTGAAAATTCTAATAGTGATATAATCAGGAGGAGCATTCCATTGATTGCCATGGTGATGCTGGGACAAGGTTCTAATAGTGATATAATCAGGAGGAGCATTCCATTGGTTCCCATGGTGATTCAGGTATAAGGTTCTAATAGTGATATAATCAGGGGGAGCATTCCATTGGTTCCCATGGTGATTCTGGGATAAGGTTCTAATAGTGATGTAATCAGGAGGAGCATTCCATTGGTTCCCATGGTGATTCTGGGATAAGGTTCTAATAGTGATATAATCAGGGGGAGCATTCCATTGGTTCCCATGGTGATTCTGGGATAAGGTTCTAATAGTGATATAATCAGGGGGAGCATTCCATTGGTTCCCATGGTGATTCTGGGATAAGGTTTTAATAGTGATATAATCAGGAGGAGCATTCCATTGGTTCCCATGGTGATTCTGGGATAAGGTTCTAATAGTGATATAATCAGGGGGAGCATTCCATTGGTTCCCATGGTGATTCAGGGATAAGGTTCTAATAGTGATATAATCAGGGGGAGCATTCCATTGGTTCCCATGGTGATTCTGGGATAAGGTTCTAATAGTGATATAATCAGGAGGAGCATTCCATTGGTTCCCATGGTGATTCAGGGATAAGGTTCTAATAGTGATATAATCAGGGGGAGCATTCCATTGGTTCCCATGGTGATTCAGGGATAAGGTTCTAATAGTGATATAATCAGGGGGAGCATTCCATTGGTTCCCATGGTGATTCTGGGATAAGGTTCTAATAGTGATGTAATCAGCAGGAACATTCCATTGGTTCCCATGGTGATTCAGGGATAAGGTTCTAATAGTGATATAATCAGGGGGAGCATTCCATTGGTTCCCATGGTGATTCTGGGATAAGGTTCTAATAGTGATATAATCAGGGGGAGCATTCCATTGGTTCCCATGGTGATTCTGGGATAAGGTTCTAATAGTGATATAATCAGGGGGAGCATTCCATTGGTTCCCATGGTGATTCAGGGATAAGGTTCTAATAGTGATATAATCAGGGGGAGAATTCCATTGGTTCCCATGGTGATTCAGGGATAAGGTTCTAATAGTGATATAATCAGGGGGAGCATTCCATTGGTTCCCATGGTGATTCTGGGATAAGGTTCTAATAGTGATGTAATCAGCAGGAACATTCCATTGGTTCCCATGGTGATTCTGGGATAAGGTTCTAATAGTGATATAATCAGGGGGAGCATTCCATTGGTTCCCATGGTGATTCTGGGATAAGGTTCTAATAGTGATATAATCAGGGGGAGCATTCCATTGGTTCCCATGGTGATTCAGGTATAAGGTTCTAATAGTGATATAATCAGGAGGAGCATTCCATTGGTTCCCATGGTGATTCAGGGATAAGGTTCTAATAGTGATATAATCAGGGGGAGCATTCCATTGGTTCCCATGGTGATTCTGGGATAAGGTTCTAATAGTGATATAATCAGGGGGAGCATTCCATTGGTTCCCATGGTGATTCTGGGATAAGGTTCTAATAGTGATATAATCAGGGGGAGCATTTCATTGGTTCCCATGGTGATTCTGGGACAAGGTTCTAATAGTGATATAATCAGGGGGAGCATTCCATTGGTTCCCATGGTGATTCTGGGATAAGGTTCTAATAGTGATATAATCAGGGGGAGCATTCCATTGGTTCCCATGGTGATTCAGGGATAAGGTTCTAATAGTGATATAATCAGGGGGAGCATTCCATTGGTTCCCATGGTGATTCAGGGATAAGGTTCTAATAGTGATGTAATCAGGAGGAGCATTCCATTGGTTCCCATGGTGATTCTGGGATAAGGTTCTAATAGTGATATAATCAGGGGGAGCATTCCATTGGTTCCCATGGTGATTCTGGGATAAGGTTCTAATAGTGATATAATCAGGGGGAGCATTCCATTGGTTCCCATGGTGATTCAGGGATAAGGTTCTAATAGTGATATAATCAGGGGGAGCATTCCATTGGTTCCCATGGTGATTCTGGGATAAGGTTTTAATAGTGATATAATCAGGGGGAGCATTCCATTGGTTCCCATGGTGATTCAGGGATAAGGTTCTAATAGTGATATAATCAGGGGGAGCATTCCATTGGTTCCCATGGTGATTCTGGGATAAGGTTCTAATAGTGATATAATCAGGGGGAGCATTCCATTGGTTCCCATGGTGATTCTGGGATAAGGTTCTAATAGTGATATAATCAGGGGGAGCATTTCATTGGTTCCCATGGTGATTCTGGGACAAGGTTCTAATAGTGATATAATCAGGGGGAGCATTCCATTGGTTCCCATGGTGATTCTGGGATAAGGTTCTAATAGTGATATAATCAGGGGGAGCATTCCATTGGTTCCCATGGTGATTCAGGGATAAGGTTCTAATAGTGATATAATCAGGGGGAGCATTCCATTGGTTCCCATGGTGATTCAGGGATAAGGTTCTAATAGTGATGTAATCAGGAGGAGCATTCCATTGGTTCCCATGGTGATTCTGGGATAAGGTTCTAATAGTGATATAATCAGGGGGAGCATTCCATTGGTTCCCATGGTGATTCTGGGATAAGGTTCTAATAGTGATATAATCAGGGGGAGCATTCCATTGGTTCCCATGGTGATTCAGGGATAAGGTTCTAATAGTGATATAATCAGGGGGAGCATTCCATTGGTTCCCATGGTGATTCTGGGATAAGGTTTTAATAGTGATATAATCAGGGGGAGCATTCCATTGGTTCCCATGGTGATTCAGGGATAAGGTTCTAATAGTGATATAATCAGGGGGAGCATTCCATTGGTTCCCATGGTGATTCTGGGATAAGGTTCTAATAGTGATATAATCAGGGGGAGCATTCCATTGGTTCCCATGGTGATTCAGGGATAAGGTTCTAATAGTGATATAATCAGGGGGAGCATTCCATTGGTTCCCATGGTGATTCAGGGATAAGGTTCTAATAGTGATGTAATCAGCAGGAACATTCCATTGGTTCCCATGGTGATTCAGGGATAAGGTTCTAATAGTGATATAATCAGGGGGAGCATTCCATTGGTTCCCATGGTGATTCTGGGATAAGGTTCTAATAGTGATATAATCAGGGGGAGCATTCCATTGGTTCCCATGGTGATTCAGGGATAAGGTTCTAATAGTGATATAATCAGGGGGAGCATTCCATTGGTTCCCATGGTGATTCTGGGATAAGGTTCTAATAGTGATATAATCAGGGGGAGCATTCCATTGGTTCACCTGGTGATTCAGGGATAAGGTTATAATAGTGATATAATCAGGGGGAGCATTCCATTGGTTCCCATGGTGATTCTGGGATAAGGTTCTAATAGTGATGTAATCAGCAGGAACATTCCATTGGTTCCCATGGTGATTCTGGGATAAGGTTCTAATAGTGATATAATCAGGGGGAGCATTCCATTGGTTCCCATGGTGATTCTGGGACAAGGTTCTAATAGTGATATAATCAGGGGGAGCATTCCATTGGTTCCCATGGTGATTCTGGGATAAGGTTTTAATAGTGATATAATCAGGGGGAGCATTCCATTGGTTCCCATGGTGATTCTGGGATAAGGTTTTAATAGTGATATAATCAGGGGGAGCATTCCATTGGTTCCCATGGTGATTCTGGGATAAGGTTCTAATAGTGATATAATCAGGGGGAGCATTCCATTGGTTCCCATGGTGATTCAGGGATAAGGTTCTAATAGTGATATAATCAGGGGGAGCATTCCATTGGTTCCCATGGTGATTCAGGGATAAGGTTCTAATAGTGATATAATCAGGGGGAGCATTCCATTGGTTCCCATGGTGATTCAGGGATAAGGTTCTAATAGTGATATAATCAGGGGGAGCATTCCATTGGTTCCCATGGTGATGCTGGGACAAGGTTCTAATAGTGATATAATCAGGGGGAGCATTCCATTGGTTCCCATGGTGATTCAGGGATAAGGTTCTAATAGTGATATAATCAGGGGGAGCATTCCATTGGTTCCCATGGTGATTCAGGGATAAGGTTCTAATAGTGATGTAATCAGGAGGAGCATTCCATTGGTTCCCATGGTGATTCTGGGATAAGGTTCTAATAGTGATATAATCAGGGGGAGCATTCCATTGGTTCCCATGGTGATTCAGGGAAAAGGTTCTAATAGTGATATAATCAGGGGGAGCATTCCATTGGTTCCCTGCTCCACTTTTAGAACTTTTCCCCACAATTGACCTTAAAGCAGAACCAGGATCATTGTGCTGGAAGCTCAGAGAAGGGTTTTTAATGAGAGAGAAGGGTTTTTAAAATGTTTTACTTTGTAGCACCAAATATATATTATATATAAATATACCAATGATATTAGGACCCCTGGAGAGTATACAGAATAGTGATTAGCATATAGGGTGGTATACAAATATGTCATGCTCTCTCAATCAAATTCATACTGCGTGATTGACAATTAAGGGTCTGCTCTTGGCGCTCTAAGCTTCGGACCACTTTGGTGATCTGAATATATCCTGCCCTTAGGGTTACATCCAGCCATCATTCCATGAAATTCCTGACACCAGTGAAATATTTAGGAAATCCTCACCCTTGACACTCGTTTAGACGAATGAACCACATCACTTAATTGATTCATTACTAGTGTTGAGCGAACCCGAACCGCACTGTTTGGGTTCGTACCGAACTTTACGGTTTTTGGACCCCGGACCTGAACACGGACATTCCACTGTACGTCTGTGTTGGAGTTCGGCGATTATATTGTATGTAATGCTATTGGCTTTCTATAAACCTAAATAGAATCCCCATACATAAGAATAGGTCAATTGACCTATTCGTATGAATGGGGACACTCACCCACATGTTACTTCATTTTGCAGCCCTCTAGCCCTTTCCAGGACTTTTTTAGAGGCATTTTAGTGGCCAAAAGTTCGGGTCCCCATTGAACTTGACCCCGAACCCGGACTTTTTTTCCGAAGTTTGGCCGAACCCGAACATCCAGGTGTCCGCTCAACTCTATTCATAACCTTTCTCCAGTGTGAGAAATCTGTGGCCATTGGAATAATGAATACATTTTTTGTTACAATCATCACAAGAGCTGGGTTACCAATGGTACATCTCTGCAGGTGCCAACTTCTGTCTTGTTAAAGGGGCTCTGCCACCTAAACACTGCTCACTCTCTGAGTGTAGAAAAGAGAAAACGAATGAAAGATCATCTATACCTTGTGTTAGTAGACTTCCTAGCAAATGCACTAAGTAAGAGAAGCATATGTTGGAAATGTGTTTATGACATCACTTGTGGCTTGATATGCAAATGAAATGTTTTCAAGGGGAAATCTGTAATTTGCATATCAAGTCACAGGTGATGTCATTAGATAACAGACACATTGAAAACACATTTTTCTTCTAGTTTATACATTTGTTGCAATTTTTCTAACATAATGTATAGATCCTTTTCAATCATTGTTTATTCTCTACGTGCACAGTATAAGCAATGTGTAGGTGATACAGTCTCTTTAAACTGTGTCTGATTAAAGGACATGCAGAGACCGTACGCGAGTAAAAGAGTTCCAGACACCTGGTACCAGTACAGCGCTGGGGGGGGGGGGGGGGGGGGGGGGGGGTCACCTGGCGCCTAATAACTCTGACTCTTAAATTAGAGGGGCAACGATTTAAAAGTAATATCAGGAAGTATTACTTTACTGAGAGGGTAGTGGATGTATGGAATAGGCTGCCAGCAGAAGTGGTAGAGGTAAACACAGTCAAGGATGTTAAGCATGCGTGGGATAGACACAAGGCTATCCTAGCTATAAGACCGGGAACGGGGGACTAATAAAAGTACTCAAAAAAAAATTGGGCAGACTAGATGGACCGAATGGTTCTTATCTGCCGACACATTGTATGTTTCTATGTTTCTATGACTCTTTAGGCTCGAACTCCATTTTGTCCCAGGACAGTTGGCAGCTATGGTGGTATGGCCCCTTTAAGGAACCAATATTGTCATTAAATACCCAGGGTTGTATCGGCCATCCTTGAGGCCATAAACTCTATATAACATTTTTTTATCATTCCAATATGTCTAAAATATTTTTTTGCATTCCCTGTGTGTGGAAAAAAACATATTTACAGAATAAATCATGGGAGATATTTGGCTGGCTGAAAAGATATTGAGAATTAATGGCATGTGTCATTTTATAGCTGTGAGATTGTTTGTTTATTATCATCTACACCGGGAAGAAAGAGGGAAATAAAGATGGGGCTGGAATTAATGATCCTTTCACATGTGGGATGAAAACGATTCCCTGGATGCTGCTTCCCTCCATCTTGTCTACAGAATCGCTGCCAACCTAAACGGTGCCTATAACATGAATGTAGATAATCTATACATTGTGTTAGCAAAATTGCATGAAAATGAACATAACAATAGAAGTATATGTTTTAAAAGTGTCTCCTGATTGACATTTAAGTTTGAAATTCCCTATTTCTTCAATAAAGTCCATAGTACAGGGCAGATGCCACAGATCAGGAATGGGCAGATGCCACAGATCAGTAATGGGCACATGCCACAGATCAGCACTGGGCAGATACTACAGATCAGTAATGGGCAGATACTACAGATCAGTAATGGGCAGATGCCACAGATCAGCACTGGGCAGATACTACAGATCAGTAATGGGCACATGCTGCAGATCAGTAAGGGGCTGATGCCACAGATCAGGAATGGGCAGATGCCACAGATCAACACTGGGCAGATGCCACAGATCAACACTGGGCAGATGCCACAGATCAGCACTGGGCAGATGCCACAGATCAGTAATGGGCAGATACTACAGATCAGTAATGGGCAGATGCCACAGATCAGGAATGGGCAGATGCCACAGATCAACACTGGGCACATGCCACAGATCAGGAATGGGCACATGCCCCAGATCAGGAATGGGCACATGCCACAGATCAACACTGGGCAGATGCCACAGATCAGGACTGGGCAGATGCCCCAGATCAGGAAGGGGCACACAGATCAGGACTGGGCAGATGCCACAAATCAGGACAGCGAGATAAAGCTCAATTCTTATTTTTGTTATGGAATGCATGCCATGGTGTTATGCTAATCATTGTTTTATTTCTCAGAAGGCTCTGGTGACTGCAGATACAGCTGAGTTTATTTTCTATTAATGTAATATATATTATAATTCCCATCATGGGATTATTGAGAGTAGTCATTTCACGGGTTTAGATTTTTCTGCTGCTCAGCTTTTGGCTTTATTCAAATTGATGTTTTGGATCTGTTTAGATTATTATACAAACGACCCAGATAACAAACTAACTATAAATAAAAATGGGAAAATACCATATCTGACCACAAATAACTTCTCCATTCCCTGCTAGTCTCTCTTTCTGCCTATCTCTGAGTATTTTCTCTTTTAATATAAAATAAAACCTATAGGGCCGTATACATGAAAGAGGGGATTGCGAGGGGAAATGCAAAATGAAGCCCTGAATAGCAGAGTTTACAGTATAGCTACTCGACTGCTTCGGCCTTAAGTTTGCAGAACCCTTCTCAGTTCCCTGTTTCAAGCATACAACTCCAGTTACCATAACCCTGCCTTATCCAGTCTTGTGTATGACACGTGAAACGAACCTCTGGTCCAGAAACATTTGAGATGGGATGGGAGAAAGTATTACCAAGTAAAGACCTCAGTTATTTCTTAAGAATAGCTGTGTTTTCTTTGCTTTATTTTTTCCCCCTCAATGTATTATTGAAAAGCAAATCAACCCTTTAATTCAACACAGCCAAATCTTCAAATAACCTTACTTTTAAATGAATATGCTAAATCTCACCTTGTCGCAGTCAGCCAGGCTCTGGTTCACACATGGTTAAGCCAGTAGCATAATTGCCATAATTTAAAAAAAAAAAAAAAAAAATACTAATTTGTCCAATCCTGTAAGAATTTATAAATAGCATTTTTAATGTGTCTTCAGGGGGCCTAATGCCCAGCAGGCAGAGATGTAAATTTCATTATGTAATTAAAATGCTTCATTGGTAAACGATCCTCTGCATGGGGCAGAATCACAAAAGACCCCGAAATTAGAAAAAATAATACGACAATGTCTCTCTAAATACTAAATGTGATCTGTGGAGGAGCACAAGGTTTACAGGGGCTCTGCCACCTAAACACTGCTAATACTGTGACAATAGAGAATACAAAAATAAGAAAAATGATCTATACCTTGTGTTAGCAGAACAAAAGCCTACATTTCCAGTTGGATATGTGACATTTGCATACAGAGACCCACGGTGAGGTCACAAGACCCTGCAGACACATCTCAAACTACGTTTTCTCTTAATTTATGCATTTGCTGCAGTTTTGCTTTTTAATCTTCTTCATTTACACTTTAATAATGTTAGGTTAGCACAGTGACCCTTTAAATCTTTTCCATTTGATTTGGATTTAATCCCCAGTGACGCATACTGACTTTTGGGGGGTCTGAATCTTCAGAGTTTCTCTTGTCTTGATTTAGAGTGTTAGCTGTTTGACAAGCCATAGGTTTTGCGGTTGGCCGGGGGGATTAGAACTCAAACCGATCCCTACTGCAGGCTGGGGGGCTGTGTTTAAATGTAATTATTATGCAAATTCTCATCCCAGATTAAGTTTACAGTTCTGGTTCCTATTAATGATTCGTTGGGGGACCTGCTTTAAAATCTGGCCTTCTACCAAGGTGTATGAGAGCTATGAGTATTAAACAGACAGTCAGCATCCAGTAGGAAGGTTGGGGAAAGCCTGGCGGGGGCTTTAGCTAGTAAATTCTAATCTCTGCACGAAATAGGTGTAACTATACAATCTGGGAAAATATTCATAGTGCGTTGGTGGGAAGTAATATAAATATAGAAACACAGGAGCCTGAACATAAAGAGGAATTCTGGGGCAAAGTCCTAAAAGTGGAGCAGTCACCATAGAAACCAACGGAATGTTCTGCAGTCACCATAGAAAGCAACGGAATGTTCTGCAGTCACCATGGAAACCAAGGGAATGTTCCGCAGTCGCCATGGAAACCAAGGGAATGTTCTGCAGTCACCATGGAAACCAAGGGAATGTTCCGCAGTCACCATGGAAACCAAGGGAATCACTTTTATTAATTACATTTATTCACCTCTGCCCATAAACTGTGAAGAACCATTCAGCCCACCCAGCGCCCATATCTCTACCTGCTGTTAGATCCTCACACCTTATTAGCTGGTCTCCCACGCATGCTGAAACTCCTTTATAAACCTCTACCACTTCTGCTGGAAAGCTATTCCATACATCCACTACCCTCTCAGTAAAGTAATACTTTCATTAGTCCCTGGCCTTATCTTATATCTAGGATAGCCTTATACCTATCCCATGCATGCTTAAACTCCATCACTATATTAACCTCTACCACTTCTACTGGAAGACTATTCCATGCATCCACTACCCTCTCAGTAATGTAATACTTTCATTAGTCCCTGGCCTTATCTTATATCTAGGATAGCCTTATACCTATCCCATGCATGCTTAAACTCCTTCACTGTATTAACCTCTACCACTTCTACTGGAAGACTATTCCATACATCCACTACCCTCTCAGTAATGTAATACTTTCATTAGTCCCTGACCATATCTTATATCTAGGATAGCCTTATACCTATCCCACACATGCTTAAACTCCTTCACTGTATTAACCTCTACCACTTCTACTGGAAGACTATTCCATACATCCACTACCCTCTCGGTAATGTAATACTTTCATTAGTCCCAGGCCTTATCTTATATCTAGGATAGCCTTATACCTATCCCACACATGCTTAAACTCCTTCACTGTATTAACCTCTACCACTTCTACTGGAAGACTATTCCATACATCCACTACCCTCTCAGTAATATAATACTTTCATTAGTCCCTGGCCTTATCTTATATCTAGGATAGCCTTATACCTATCCCATGCATGCTTAAACTCCTTCACTGTATTAACCTCTACCACTTCTACTGGAAGACTATTCCATGCATCCACTACCCTCTCAGTAATGTAATACTTCCATTAGTCCCTGGCCTTATCTTATATCTAGGATAGCCTTATACCTATCCCACGCATGCTTAAACTCCTTCACTGTATTAACCTCTATCCACTACCCTCTCAGTAAAGTGATACTTTAGACAATAATTGCTTAATCTCCTATAATAATGATAATAATAATTTTAATAATAAAATGGACATTATCATTAGACGTTGACATACAGAGGGGTTTAGGACATTGGCCATAATACCATTAGTTGGATAGTTTTTAAGATACTCGACCCTCAGCCCTCTGGATTTTGTTTCTTAACCAAATGCCCCATTCAGTTACCTTAAGTTGTAAAATGTATAATTTTAAGATGATTTATAGTTTGCTCCTTTAAAACACAATTACTTTCAGTAGTCATTTAATTCCTGTAATGTTTGTATATGTCTGGTTATACAGATTGTTATATTTAGCTAAATAAACACTTATAACATCTAAATCATATATATATATATAATAGTCTAATTACAGCGAGTCTCTCTCTCCCTCTCTCTCTCTATCTTTCTCTCTCTGTATCTCTCTCTCGCTCTCTGTCTCTCCCTCTATCTGTCTCTCTAGCTTTTCTCTCTCTCTCTGTCTCTCTCTATCTGTCGCTCTCTGTATCTCTCTGTCGCTCTGTCTCTCTAGCTTTTCTCTCGCTCTCTGTATATCTCTCTCTCTATCTGTCGCTCTGTCTCTCTAGCATTTCTCTCTCTCTCTCTCTCTCTCGTGTGCTCTGTCTCTCTCTCTCTCGTGTGCTCTGTCTCTCTCTCGTGTGCTCTGTCTCTCTCTCTCTCGTGTGCTCTGTCTCTCTCTCTCTCTCTCTCTCTCGTGTGCTCTGTCTCTCTCTCTCGTGTGCTCTGTCTCTCTCTCGTGTGCTCTGTCTCTCTCTCTCTCTCTCTCGTGTGCTCTGTCTCTCTCTCTCTCGTGTGCTCTCTCTCTCTCTCTCTGTCTCTCTCTCTCTCTGTCTCTCTCTCTCTCTCTCTCTCTCTGTCTCTCTCTCTCTCTCTCTCGTGTGCTCTGTCTCTCTCTCTCTCTCGTGTGCTCTGTCTCTCTCTGTCTCTCTCTCTCTCGTGTGCTCTGTCTCTCTCTCTCTCTCTCTCTCGTGTGCTCTGTCTCTCTCTCTCTCTCTCTCTCGTGTGCTCTGTCTCTCTCTCTCTCTCGTGTGCTCTGTCTCTCTCTCTCTCGTGTGCTCTGTCTCTCTCTCTCTCTCTCTCTCGTGTGCTCTGTCTCTCTCTCTCTCTCGTGTGCTCTGTCTCTCTCTCTCTCTCTCTCTCTCGTGTGCTCTGTCTCTCTCTCTCTCTCTCGTGTGCTCTGTCTCTCTCTCGTGTGCTCTGTCTCTCTCTCTCTCTCTCGTGTGCTCTGTCTCTCTCTCTCTCTCTCGTGTGCTCTGTCTCTCTCTCTCTCTCTCGTGTGCTCTGTCTCTCTCTCTCTCTCTCGTGTGCTCTGTCTCTCTCTCTTTCGTGTGCTCTGTCTCTCTCTCTCTCTCTCTCTCTCTCTCGTGTGCTCTGTCTCTCTCTCTCTCTCGTGTGCTCTGTCTCTCTCTCTCTCTCTCTCGTGTGCTCTGTCTCTCTCTGTCTCTCTCTCTCGTGTGCTCTGTCTCTCTCTCTCTCTCTCTCTCTCGTGTGCTCTGTCTCTCTCTCTCGTGTGCTCTGTCTCTCTCTCTCTCTCTCTCTCTCGTGTGCTCTGTCTCTCTCTCTCTCGTGTGCTCTCTCTCTCTCTCGTGTGCTCTGTCTCTCTCTCTCTCTCTCTCTCTCGTGTGCTCTGTCTCTCTCTCTCGTGTGCTCTGTCTCTCTCTCTCTCTCTCTCTCTCGTGTGCTCTGTATCTCTCTCTCTGTCGCTCTGTCTCTCTAGCTTTTCTCTCGCTCTCTGTATCTCTCTCTCTCTGTCTCTCTCTGTCTCTCTAGCTTTTCCCTCTCTCTCTCTCTCTCTCTCGTGTGCTCTGTCTCTCTCTCTCTCTCTCTCTCTCGTGTGCTCTGTCTCTCTCTCTCTCGTGTGCTCTGTCTCTCTCTCTCTCTCTCTCGTGTGCTCTGTCTCTCTCTCTCTCTCTCTCTCGTGTGCTCTGTCTCTCTATCTGTCGCTCTCTGTCTCTCTCTCTCTCGTGTGCTCTGTCTCTCTCTCTGTCTCTCTCTCTCTCGTGTGCTCTGTCTCTCTCTCTCTCTCTCTCTCTCGTGTGCTCTGTCTCTCTCTGTCTCTCTCTCGTGTGCTCTCTCTCTCGTGTGCTCTGTCTCTCTCTCTCTCTCTCTCTCTCGTGTGCTCTGTCTCTCTCTCTCTCTCTCGTGTGCTCTGTCTCTCTCTCTCTCTCTCTCTCTCTCTCTCGTGTGCTCTGTCTCTCTCTCTATCTGTCGCTCTCTGTCTCTCTCATTACAATAAATCCTCTGCATGAAGTGTGACTCTCGCTATAACGAGTGTTACTATGTAAAGTAGCATCTTGGCAGCTGATACGAGTAATGTTTATTTACTAGCGAATCGTTCTCTTCCAATAACAATGATAGAAAACGTCTCTGATCAAATTGTTACTCATTTCTTATTTACGCTTTAACCCCTGTCTATCGACCTGGCTTGTAGAGAAGAAAAAATAATCGAAAATGATCTATATATAGTGTTAGAAGAACTACAGCAAATGCCGAAACTAGGAGAAAAATAGGTTTTAAATGTGTGTCTGGCGTCTCCGGTTTATGACATCACTGTGACTTGGTATGTAAACAAGGTGATGTCATAATGAGGAGATGTCACAGACACATAATACCCTATATTTCCCTTATTTGATGCATTTGCTGCTAACACAATGTATAGATCATTTTCCATTGTTTTTATTCTTTACAGTCACCGTATAAGCAGTGGTTAAGTTGAATCTAAACAAGCAGTGTGGCCAGTTTAAAAGAAAATTCATACAAAACCTGGTTTATAAGGATAATTATGAGAAGAAAGCCATACATTGCCTTAAAAAAAAATCAATAAAATATATATATATATATCATTTGAATGGGTCACTAATAGAGAGAAGGAAATTATACACATAATCAACTTACAGAATATCAGGGAATTATTAAGAAATGCCTTGGATTGATCTAGACCTGTCCGCAAAATGCCTTCATTTTAACTGGTGGGAAAAAAAATATAAATATCAGAAAAACTGTTTTATCTTTTCTTTTATAAAAGATGAGAAAAGTGCGAGGCAGCCAAATATGACCAAATATTAACCAAAAGAAACTCAAACCTCCCTCTCGCAAGTCCACCTCTTTCTCCCATCTCTAACTCCTTTCAGTGAGAAGAAATACAGATTGAAATTCACAAAAAATACAAACTGGGAATTGAGTTGGTCTTTGACGTTCAACATTATTATTATTATTTTTTTTTTTTTAAAATAGTTGGATTTTTATTTTTTGGATGGCCCCTTTCTCTGGGCTGAAGATGGGACATATAATTAAGGTGTCATTTTATTTACTGGGCACCCTTTTTGTGCCGGGGGCCCTTATGACATTGAAGTATACGGAGAAAGCACCGGCGCTCTTGGATCCAGTATAAAATAAGATATCTTTTAATGGCGATGGAGGTATAAAGTGCAAGTCTGGTACAGCAGACAAACGCACCTTGCGTCTAGCGACGCTTATTCATGAGGGTTGTTTTATGTGCAGGTTCATTTAATAGAGGGCAAGGTAGGGTTAAACTTAATTTAATTAACTAAGAGGCTCCGGGGGGCTTTGGACAAGCTCAGAAGGGGGGTTATTATATTATAGTAGAATTTGTTTGCTTCCCCCATTAAAATGAATGGGTGTAAATTTAATCTCGGCAGGCTTCACCTCATCTCGATCTGTGCAAAATGGTTTGTAATTATCATTTTGCAAGGTTGAGATGAGTGATCCAAGGGAGGGGGGGTCCATTCGAGGTTAGAGGTCAAGGTTAGTGCTAATCTCGGCCTCCAATCTCAGATATTAGCTAATAGACCCCCTAAAAAACCCACCTTTTGCTATCGGGGTGGAATCTTTAAATATTTTATAGTTCTAGTTTTGTCGGAAAAAATGGATCAGGTTTTAAACATAGAACCAAACCAGCGATCTTATTGAGTGTTGACACGTCTGCTCCCCCCCCCCCCCCAAATCAATACTGCCGAAATGACTTCAATCAGGGGAGAAGAGACCAAGAGCATGCTGGGAAGATTCAATTAGCAGCTGCTGGGGCTGCCTGAGCATGGTGTAAAGTATGATAATCTAGACACATATATTTAACTAGAAAAGTTACAATTTCTGGGGAAATTGTGTGAAGTGTTCTTGCCTCCACCTGTAGTCTACAACTGGAGTGGGCGGAGTAACTGTTATCATTTACATAGCACATTTAATTGCAACGTTGTTGCACAGTTACATTAAACCATACATTTATAAAAACATTAGCAGGTGTTCAAAAGGCCCTGTCTATGACATCACTTGCTGCTGCAGCTTGACACAGGTCAGAGTATTTTGGCGGTTGCCATATTCAAACGGTCGTATTTTAAAAACTATCAATCCTACAGCGAAGAGCTTTATATTGTGAGAATCACAAGACCCAGACCTACATTTTGATGCATAGTATGTCTCTGAAGTATTAAAAATGAAGGCACAGCCGCAGTTTAGAAATTTCACTTCAAATTTGAGCTTTGCAGAGTGAAGTTTCAATGAATGTCAATGGACGGCGTTGGTTGCAAACAAATGGTCATATTGTGAAAACTATCAGGACTACGGCTTAGCCGTTTACATGTTTAGTGGCACCAGGGATAGCTGAACGTTTTGATATAAGATTTGTGTAGGTGGGCTTGAAAATGAGGGAGTGGTGGCAGTTTAGAAATCATGTCCTGATTTTTCAGCTTTTGGCAGCTCCCACTCTAGCTTTGCCATTCATTCCTATGGGACAAATTGCGCCACAAAAACGACGATATTCCGTGAACCATTCGGCGAAACGTTCCACAAAGTAATAGCAATCCGATCGGGAACAATCTGCACGTTTTGGTAAATTTTTGTCTATGTAGTGTAAAAACTGTGGGAGGAGTTAGGGTGGCAAATTTTGCTATAATAATAATAATATATATGTGAGATAACATTAAGTGGTCTTGCTATGCAAGAACACTTAATAATAAAGACTGTCATTCATGAGTGAGACATGTGCAGGGAATTGAGAAGGGAAACTGAATTGGAGGATTTTTCCATCTCGGCTACTTTGGCCTGAAGTTTGAAATTCCCTTGTCAATTCCCTGCAATTCTCTCTATTATGAATAAAGCCCACAGAGCAGCGTATTAATGACATGCCTCTTCAGCTGAGTGGCTCATGCAGACAGAACAGGATTTAAATGATCCCAACGCATTAATTCAACAGGGACTAATTACCGCTAATAACTCATCACAGTCTCATTAATTGAGTGGAATAAACTAAGAGAAGAAATTAAACTCACATCGTTCTGACAGATCTATCGGTTAATAAAGGTCTCCGAAATGCAGGATATCCCCCCAGGCCAGAGATGGCTAACCTTGGCACTGCCGATGTTTGGGAAACATATAGCCCATGGTGCTTAGACAGGTTTACTGAGCATAATGGGGAATGTAGTTCACAAAACTCTGCAGTACCAAGATTAGCCATCACTTCTCCAAGCCCTGGCTGAGAATGATGGGTGATAGTGTATGTGCTCCTTAAACCCTTCTGGTCTTTGCAGGGGCATAGCGCAGAGATGGAGGTGAAGGGGGCTTTCCGTGGTCCAGTACTCCACAAAGCCCACTGATAGCGGGATGTAGCCGAGTTAGAGACATTCTCCAGATTATTTTTCCAACTCAGCTACCGTGGCCTTAAGTTTGAAATTCCCTTTTCAATTCCTAGTTCATGAATAAAACACTAGCCCTCGTCCCTGTAGAGTAAGTGCACGTACCCCCGACACCATGTGCACACGCATTGTCCATGCAGCTATCAGGATTCCCAGTGGGCGTGGCTGCAAGTCCTGACCTCCCTCCCCTGCTTGTACTCAGGTTCTGAGACTGTCATCAGGTTAGGAGCAAACTAGGTCCTGTAGATGCCGATGGACCCTGCAGTCATTTAGCATAAATCTTTACACTATTGATTTGAATTACCTGCAGTGCAATTAGACTGCCTCCAACCTTTAACGAGCACTGCTACTTTTCCAGTTAATTTACTACAACTTCAGGCAATCAGTATTGTTTCTCCCACTCAGGGTTAAGACTCAGGTCTGTGTTACTTTTTCTGTTACATTAATTGAGGTTTCTGACCCACACCAAAAAAAAAAAAGGCAATATGTGGTGGACACACCTGTTTGCATACAGATCACCATGCAAACAGGTGTGCAGCACCCGTATCTGGTTGTTTAAAGATTACTTCTGTATAGGTGTATTTTTTTTATCCTTGGAAATTTCCTTGATTTAAAAGCCAAAGTAATGCCCCCCCTTCCCTTGTGGTCTTTTTCTTGCTGTGGTACAATCCGTTGCTAAGGAAACAAGTCAGAATTAACGAATATTACCATAATTCAGTCGGTCTCCCCCTCTCACGCACAGCTAGATATAAAATGTCAGGGAAAGGTTAGCTCAGAAGTGGAGAAAGCAGAGATTGAGGCCAGACAGGACAGACAAATTATACTGATAACGACCAATGAATCAATGGAACTGAATTATTCCTCTATATATAGTGCACACATGGTATATAAATATATTTAATGTATGACCCTGCAGGGCCAAGACCAGGGCAAATCCACACTGTGCGTAAACCACGCTTTTACCATCAGACCTTATGTATATACCTTATGTATTGTGGATGCGGGGGGCGACAGCAGACTGCATAGCTGCCATGTTTTCAGGGACACATATTTGTTCCACATGCTGCAGAAAGAGCATGCAAAGTGCAGCCCGGCAGTATGTAGGATGGATATACACACAGACTCAATCCAATTAATCAGGGTGGAGATCTCATAGGACCTACCGTGATTTAATTAATTGGATTGAGTCTGTGTGTATATCCATCCTACATACTGCGGGGCTGCACTTTGCATGCTCTTTCTGCAGCATGTGGAACAAATATGTGTCCCTGGAATCATGTCCGATCTTGGCAACTATAAGAATGAAAGGCAGAGTGACCATTTTTGCTGGTAAAGCCTCCCTCAATGTCTTGCACTGTCTGCACAGACATCCGGGCGTCCTAAACTAGATCACCAGGGAGCAATCTGGTGCAGTGGAAAAGGATATGGGGGCAATCTGCCCCTGGTGTAAGGCATGTGGGGGCAATCTTGTCTAGTGCAAAGTTAATGCAAGGAAGGGGTGTGAGTTTAATCAGGCATAGAGCAGCATATAACCTAAATACATGAGGTACTTATAGCAGACTTGGAAACATGTGCCTGCGAATGCAGAGCATTAAAAATGATCTATACATTGTGTAAGCAGAATTCAAGCAAATGCATGAATGAAGCAAAAAATGAATGTGCCTGTGGCGTCATCCCTCTCGGTGGTTGGCAGAGGGTATGCTGATGACTACACTTTATCACTCTCTGTGGTTGGCAGGGTATATACTGATGTCTATACTTTATGACTCTCTGTGGTTGGCAGAGTATATACTGATGACTATACTTTATCACTCCCTGTGGTTGGCAGAGTATATACTGATGACTATACTTTCACTCTGTGGTTGGCAGAGTATATACTGATGACTATACTTTATCACTCCCTGTGGTTGGCAGAGTATATACTGATGACTATACTTTCACTCTGTGGTTGGCAGAGTATATACTGATGACTATACTTTATCCCTCTCTGTGGTTGGCAGAGTATATACTGATGACTATACTTTATCCCTCTCTCTGGTTGGCAGAGTATATACTGATGACTATACTTTCGCTCTGTGGTTGGCAGAGTATATACTGATGACTGCACTTTATCACTCTCTGTGGTTGGCAGAGTATATACTGATGACTATACTTTCACTCTGTGGTTGGCAGAGTATATACTGATGACTATACTTTATCACTCTCTGTGGTTGGCAGAGTATATACTGATGACTATACTTTCACTCTGTGGTTGGCAGAGTATATACTGATGACTATACTTTATCACTCTCTTTGGTTGGCAGAGTATATACTGATGACTATACTTTCGCTCTGTGGTTGGCAGAGTATATACTGATGACTGCACTTTATCCCTCTCTGTGGTTGGCAGAGTATATACTGATGACTATACTTTATCACTCTCTGTGGTTGGCAGAGTATATACTAATGACTATACTTTCACTCTGTGGTTGGCAGAGTATATACTGATGACTGCACTTTATCACTCTCTGTGGTTGGCAGAGTATATACTGATGACTATACTTTCACTCTGTGGTTGGCAGAGTATATACTGATGACTGCACTTTATCACTCTCTGTGGTTGGCAGAGTTTATACTGATGACTGCACTTTATCACTCTCTGCGGTTGGCAGAGTATATACTGATGACTATACTTTCACTCTGTGGTTGGCAGAGTATATACTGATGACTATACTTTATCCCTCTCTGTGATTGGCAGAGTATATACTGATGACTATACTTTCGCTCTGTGGTTGGCAGAGTATATACTGATGACTATACGTTATCACTCTCTGTGGTTGGCAGAGTATATACTGATGACTATACTTTATCACTCTCTGTGGTTGGCAGGGTATATACTGATGACTTCACTTTATCACTCTCTGTGGTTGGCAGAGTATATACTGATGACTATACTTTCACTCTGTGGTTGGCAGAGTATATACTGATGACTATACTTTATCCCTCTCTGTGGTTGGCAGAGTATATACTGATGACTATACTTTATCCCTCTCTCTGGTTGGCAGAGTATATACTGATGACTATACTTTCGCTCTGTGGTTGGCAGAGTATATACTGATGACTGCACTTTATCACTCTCTGTGGTTGGCAGAGTATATACTGATGACTATACTTTCACTCTGTGGTTGGCAGAGTATATACTGATGACTATACTTTATCACTCTCTGTGGTTGGCAGAGTATATACTGATGACTATACTTTCACTCTGTGGTTGGCAGAGTATATACTGATGACTATACTTTATCACTCTCTTTGGTTGGCAGAGTATATACTGATGACTATACTTTCGCTCTGTGGTTGGCAGAGTATATACTGATGACTGCACTTTATCCCTCTCTGTGGTTGGCAGAGTATATACTGATGACTATACTTTATCACTCTCTGTGGTTGGCAGAGTATATACTAATGACTATACTTTCACTCTGTGGTTGGCAGAGTATATACTGATGACTGCACTTTATCACTCTCTGTTGTTGGCAGAGTATATACTGATGACTATACTTTCACTCTGTGGTTGGCAGAGTATATACTGATGACTGCACTTTATCACTCTCTGTGGTTGGCAGAGTTTATACTGATGACTGCACTTTATCACTCTCTGCGGTTGGCAGAGTATATACTGATGACTATACTTTCACTCTGTGGTTGGCAGAGTATATACTGATGACTATACTTTATCCCTCTCTGTGATTGGCAGAGTATATACTGATGACTATACTTTTGCTCTGTGGTTGGCAGAGTATATACTGATGACTATACGTTATCACTCTCTGTGGTTGGCAGAGTATATACTGATGACTATACTTTATCACTCTCTGTGGTTGGCAGGGTATATACTGATGACTTCACTTTATCACTCTCTGTGGTTGGCAGAGTATATACTGATGACTATACTTTCACTCTGTGGTTGGCAGAGTATATACTGATGACTATACTTTATCCCTCTCTGTGGTTGGCAGAGTATATACTGATGACTATACTTTCGCTCTGTGGTTGGCAGAGTATATACTGGTGACTGCACTGTATCACTCTCTGTGGTTGGCAGAGTATATACTGATGACTATACTTTATCACTCTCTGTGGTTGGCAGGGTATATACTGATGACTTCACTTTATCACTCTCTGTGGTTGGCAGAGTATATACTGATGACTATACTTTCACTCTGTGGTTGGCAGAGTATATACTGATGACTATACTTTATCCCTCTCTGTGGTTGGCAGAGTATATACTGATGACTATACTTTCGCTCTGTGGTTGGCAGAGTATATACTGGTGACTGCACTGTATCACTCTCTGTGGTTGGCAGAGTATATACTGATGACTATACTTTCACTCTGCGGTTGGCAGAGTATATACTGATGACTATACTTTATCCCTCTCTGTGGTTGGCAGAGTATATACTGATGATTACACTTTATCACTCTCTGTGGTTGGCAGAGTAAATACTGATGACTATACTTTCACTCTGTGGTTGGCAGAGTATATACTGATGACTGCACTTTATCACTCTGTGTGGTTGGCAGAGTATATACTGATGACTATACTTTATCACTCTCTGTGGTTGGCAGAGTATATACTGATGACTATACTTTATCACTCCCTGTGGTTGGCAGAGGTTATTCTGATGACTACACTTTATCACTCTGTAGTTGGCAGGGTATATACTGATGACTATACTTTATCACTCTCTGTGGTTGGCAGAGTATATACTGATGACTATACTTTATCACTCCCTGTGGTTGGCAGAGGTTATTCTGATGACTACACTTTATCACTCTGTAGTTGGCAGGGTATATACTGATGGCTACACTGTATCAAACTCCGGTTGCTAGCCTATTACAAAATGACATATAAACTGTACATTATACAGTTTGCAAAATGAAAACTCAGAATAAAGATGGACTCTCAACTTAACAAGACAAATATCACCAGGGGCATTGACTTTCTGATGTCATCGCTCTACACGAGACCTCTCTCCTCGGGAATTCGCGACATGCTCTGATTACAAAAGAGTAAACACACTTTCCTGGTTCGAAGGTTGGACTTTTTTTTGCCAAACTTGGTGCAGAAACTGTTCCCTCGGCTCAGGATGAGAGATGACAGCTTTCGGAGAAAAAGCAAAC
Organism: Pelodytes ibericus; assembly: GCA_036172795.1. NCBI lineage: Eukaryota > Metazoa > Chordata > Amphibia > Anura > Pelodytidae > Pelodytes > Pelodytes ibericus. Next base: position 4,342,870 of record CM069863.1, on the reverse strand, counting down.
TGTACAGGTAAATATTCATTTCATTATTTAAATGCTTTCTTTTATATCCCTGTTAATATAATAATCTGTAAACTGCATATTGATGCAGTGACCAAGTGTAACAGACAGACGATCTGTCTGAATGGGAGATTCCGGCTCGGCTACTTTGAAATTATCTTCTCAATTCCCTGCAATCCTCTCTCTAATGAATAAACAGTGATTGACATGTACAAAAACTGGACGTTTAAAGATATATTGGATAAAAAATGATGAAATGTTTTCCTATGTACTTACATAATACTGACCCGGCCGCTGTCTGGTCCTCTCTGCCAGGATATCTAGTGGTGGTCTCGCTCTAAGGTACATCAAACTCTGGCTTGAAAAGTGGATCGCTTTCTTATTTGAAATACTTTTTATCAATACGGCACTAAAAAAGCCCATGTGTAATCCGTAATGTTCCTTTGATTTTAGAATTTTATTCTATTGAGCCCAATTTCTCTGTCTGTATCCCACGATATCAGCAGGTATTACTTGAAGGGTTGTGATAAGCTTCTCATTGGAAAGTCATTGTGGAAATTGTTCTATTAATGCTGTTTAGCTTCTAAAAGAATTTAAAAACCTGCAGAAAAACCGTACCCATCGCCTCAGACGGAATAAAGCAAATAAACTCTTACAGGCCGTATGTATTAAGATAAAAGAAATGACTGCCACGCTTCTCACAGAATTATACGTGTATCTCTGTCCTGTTTTATATCTAATTTACCTGTAGGAACCACTGTTTTCTGTTCTTATTTTTAATATAGTGTTTTAAGGTGGCTAGCGTTGATTAGTTAGGATATAACGAGGTGAAGACCTTTTTTACTTTAAGCACGCTCTCTGTTCAAGCTCACAAATGAGAATTACAGGGATCTAAATATTGCTTATATTGCGAATTCAAAGTATAAAAACCTGCCCGGACCTTGTAGTAGCAGAATTGCTGAGCAGATGCACACAGAAAACGACGTGGTAAATGTGTCTCTCGTTGATGACCTCACCAGGGACTTGATATGCAAATGACACATTTCCCTTGGAAAGTAGTTAATTTGCATATCGAGCCGCACGCGTCATAACCAGACACATTTAAAACACAGGCTTCTTGTAATCTATGCTCTCTGTCGGAATACAAAATGGAGTCCATATTGGACATTTGCTTTATTTTCTACAGGATGATGCAATGATTCTTTTCTGGGGGCCTGGTATTGTTTTAGTATTGTGCAGTGAGATGTGATACGAAGGGTTGAGTTTTATTGGACAGGTAGTTGAAGGACTATACAATGCATGTTATTCTTTCATGCCCGGAGAGCTGTGACTCATTCAGTAGGACATTGTGAACAGCATTTGGGGCAAATCATCCAGGAATTAGAGCCGGGAAGCTGTGCGTTTTGTAACGTGTCATCTGGGGGCCTTTGTACGAGAGCAAATATGGCTGCCAGTTTCCATGGAAACACTCGGCACGGTCGACATTTAGAATCTAGGAATGCACTGCCCCTTAGTGGCCCGAGGAGAGTTTGCAATGATAGATTTTCGATTAATATCCAATACGTCGGTTAATATTAAAGGACAACTAGACTTTTATTTAATTTTTTTTTATTATTTATTTATTTTTTTCGTTTAAAAAAAACTTTATTCAAGAATGAGCGACATACAAAGAATAACGTAGGGGCGGGTATAATTTCAGGGGAGGACAAATAAAAGTGGTAAGCGGTATGATGATGACAGTGGAGGGGAAAGGGGGAAAGCAATAGGGAATTTGGATGACATGCAAGGGGATAAAAAGTAACAGAAAAAAAGTGGTGCGCTGAGACATAAAACTTATTGGGCAATCAGTAAGTATCACTGTAACATATTTAAGAGCAATACACTGCTCTACTGCTGGAAGTTTTAGGATGACGGGAATAATAATCTCCTGGCATCCTTAAAGGACAAAAAACGTATCTACTCTAGAAGCCTAGACGTGTGAAGCCTAGTCCCTGGCATGAGGATAAACTGGCAGGAACTTTTGATAATACAGAACAGTTCATCTTCTGACCGTCAGCGGCCATGTTTGGGAAGCAGGGAAGCCCGATCTGGTCCTCTTGGTCCCCTCTGCTGATTCCTTTTGAAGGGCGCTCTGCCTCCTGAACGGCTCTGGCTCAGAAGATATATGTCGGGTTTTCTAAAGAGAATGGGACACTATTTGTCAAACCCTTGCTTCCCCCCTTCTGAGGTCCCCAATATGAAACACAGTAACTGGGTCACAGTTGGATAAAGTAGGGAATTAATTAAAGCTAATTGTTGGTTTTCTTGAGGAGGGAGCAAGTTGTCCATCTAGTCCTGGAGCCACATAGCTGTATTAACTCCTTCGCGACAATGGACGTGTCAGGCACGTCCTGCCGGGAGCTCTGTTCCCGACAGAAGACGTGCCTGACGCATCCTGCGGTGAAACAAGCGTTTTTTGATTGCGAAATCCGCTCTGATGGTTCTGCTCTATTGCCTCGATGTCGAGGCAATAGCCAGCACCGAAATTCTGGTTCTGGGGCACCCACGAACACTCCAGAAGAGCAGCATGCTCTTGTGGTCAGAGCTTCAGAAGTGAAAAAAAATCACTTCTGACGCTCTGAATATGTTACTTGACTGCCCCTAGAAGCAGTCAGCAACATTGCAATGAAAAAAAAAAAGACTTACTTAACGTATATCTAGGGTTAGAATAGCAGCTAGGGTTACAATTAAATTAAAATTAAAACATATTAAGTGTTAGGATAAGGGTTAGAGTTGGGGTTAAATTTAGGGTTCAGGTTGGGGTCAAAAGGTCAATATAGTAAAAAAACAAAAAACACTGTTTTTGATTTTTGCCCCTTAACTCGCAAAAAACTGCAGAAAAACATGGTAACAAGCATATTTCTGAACTCGGGACAAAATTTAGAAACTATTTAGATGGGGTCTTTTTAATGATTGTATTTGTGTTAGAAAAAGTTAGAAAAAGTGTTTTTCTTTTTTTTAGACTTATTTGTAGTAATCTATAAAATATGATGAACATAATGGTATCTCTTGAAAACCCTTTTTATGCCGATAAAAACAATATATAATTTGTGTGGGTACAGTATGGGAGAAAGAAGAAAATACAGCTAAACACAAACATCCCAGAAATGTCAAAACAGCCCTTGTCACCAAGGGAAAGTCAAGGTCAAAAGGTCTTGTCACTAAGGGGTTAATCAATGGTTCAATTTAGTGATAAATGTGCCCTTCAGGGCTGTTACTAATAAAATGCAGACCAGTCTGTAATCGTCATTCAAGCCACAGCCGCTCCGTACTATGAATTGTTCCCAAGTGTCCCTGAATAAGCTGGCCACGTAGCAGCGATCTCATCGGGGAATTGTAATTACAGCCACATTTGTTAAAATTTGGATAGAAAAAAATATAACATTAATCTCTTGGAATAAAAAGTCACTTAAAGCTCAGCTGAGATCTACCAGACTAGCTAAACCTCAGAATGAATGGGCAATAATCAGGTGTGGTTAAACCGAGCCCAATTTGTTAAATATTTTTTTAAAGATGGTTTAATTTGGAGATTCTTTTGCATCCCAACCAGTGTCTGAGCTCTGTGTTTATGGCTGTTTTATTATTGTCTTTTAACAAAAGATAAAATATTGTAGAAAATAGAGTCTGAACCTGCTGTAATAACCTGTATCTGGGATTAAATCGTGACTGTCACATATACTGGATAGCACAGAGAGATAGTAACCTGGTTACATATTAAATTGCAAATGACACAAGTCTTCCCAAGCATGTTTAAATCTGGACCTTCCATCTGGAAATGTAATTTAACCAAATAATATTGCCAATAGACAGATATTTTCCTCCTACCACTCTATACTAAATGTATTTGTCTTTATTAAACAAATACATGACTGCATACAGTGTGGGGGTAGATTGCATTGTAATGTGCAGGTGATGGTATTAGAACGACTGACCGTTTGATGCAGTCTCCCCACTTTGCCAATGGAAAAATGACAGGAGGTTCTGGTTTGTTTAAAAAAAATATATTTTATTCAGTTTTAACTAAAACTAATACTGGGCAGGATAATATCATCAAAAATAATCTGTGTATTGCATTAGCAGAATTGCAAGCCAGTGCATACATGAACAGAGAAATGTATTTGGAATGTGTCTGTCCTGTCCCCTGTTCATGACATCACCTGGGCCAATGGCAAATGTGTAAATCGAGACAGAATATGATGTCATAAACAGGAGACACCACAGAAAGGCCTGGTTACAGGAGAAATGTGGGAATAATTTCCCTTTGAACCATAGGAAGAATTAATTATGTAAGAGAGAACGGCGGGCAAACTGAGAATGGAACTTGAAACTTCAGCCCAAAGTAGCGGAGATGGAAAAAAAAATAATAATCTCATTTTTCCAACTTGACTACTTTGGCCTTAAATTTCAAATTCACTTCTCAATTCCCCGCAATTCTCTCTTATATGAATAAAGCCCTTGGGCTTCATTAATGGAAAGAGGGTATTGCAGGGAATCGACCCTGCTGAACTGGAGAATTTTTCCCAACTTGGCTTGTTTGGCCTTAAGTTTGAAAATCCCTTGTCAATTCTCTCTTTCATCCATAAAGCCCTGTGTGTTTCTGCTGGTAGTCAGAGTACTCCGCTTACCTGTAAATAAACCATATCTAATCTAAAGACAGCAATGTAACACATTATTTGAGATGTAACCAGCCAGAGTATCCGTCAGTGGCTTCATTCCCCTTGTTTTTCTGAGCTGTGTCCAACGCGTTTGACATTTACTTACTGAAAGCGTGATTGTTACACAGTGAATTGCATAGCGATTGATAAACACATCCTTTAATTTGGTGGTCCTCCAGATTATCTTGTCGTTTGAGCTGCTATCCTTCTGTAATAGAAGCTGCCAGGCAATTAGCAAAGCACAAATCCTATTCCATTGATGTCTAATGGAACAACATACGATCAGCAAGCAATTAAAATAAACCCCCCAGATTAAATCAGTATCTGCTCAGGACGGTCTATTGTGATGGGAACCTGACAATTTGCTATTTTTTCTTCCTGTCTCTTGTATTTTTTAGATTTTTATGTTTTTCATCACCAGAATTTTCTGCAGCATCAAATAACACTTCACAGTTACTTTACAAAGTGTTGAGTAATTTTAAATCTGCATTTGCAATAACAATTTGTTCAGGTGTAGGGGGGCAGATTGCATCACTCCCTCCTTCTGGGAACCACTCAGCAGGGAAATCTCGGGTTCTGATTGGCTGGTTTTTTTTTTTTTTTTAAACACATCATAATGGGGGGGCGGGGGAGTGTGTGACTTGTACTAATAGAAATCATACCTTATTAATATTATTTATTTGTTTGTAATATTACTCTAATATAATTACTGATTAAAAAGGCTTCTCCTAATCACTGACATATATTATTAGAGAGTCCTAAGCATGATGGGGCATAATCCAGACCTCTGTCTGGCACAGATTGCTTGCATGGTAATGACATCATTACCAGGGCCACAGCGCTTGGTCATCCTAAGCGTTCCATGTAGAGAACGTAGACAATATAATATTGTTATAAATGCAAAATCTAGTTTGGGTGACTTTTTCCTTTATGTTTTATTACACTCTAAATAATTTTATTTTTGATGTTGCTCAATTACCTAAAAGTATATTAAAATGTATCATGGCTTTAAATATAATTCAGCACAATATGCCGGATATCAACAGGCTGAATAAAAAGGAAAAGTCAAACTCCATGAAAATAGAACCCTTACAGCCAATCAGGTTCCACTAAAGGGGCGGAGTTACAAAAAAGGGGGAGGTGCCGTCACTCATGTAGGGAAAATGGATTCTCTCACAGTCTTACAGAAAAAGAGGAATTTATTGGGAATGTACTGTCTATTTTAGTCTGTAAACCTTGCAAGTCTGTGATAAGTGTAACAGACTATAAAATATAAGATTTACAGTAGAAATGGGACCACTTCAAAGTTTGGGATAAATCAACAGATTGTGGAGCTTAAAATAAACAAAATCTAAACTGTTCATTTAGTTACAAATTTAGAAAAATATACAATTTATTGACATATTTCAGCTTTGCAAGTGTAAAACTAAAGCAACAAAAATGTCTAGAAGCGAATCCAATTATTAGTTTTTTAGATTTCTGTTTAATGGTAACTGAATAGCGTTCTATGTATTATACTGAGCATAAAACATCCTAACATCACGTATGTGACTATATACAAGCTGTATTTTTCCAGCCAGTTGAATTCTGCCAAAGCCCCATTCCATGTTTAAATGCAGACTATTGTTTATGAGAAACAAAATATTATTGTCTAATAAAAGACTCCAAACTCATAATGTAACTGGATATTATTCAGCCGCATTCAAAATGCTTCCTGTAAACAATGTTATTTAGAAATGTTACTTTTTTAATTGGGGGGGCATTGTGGGTGGGAAACTTTTGTATAACCCACGTCCTATTCAATATCCCATTGAGTACTTTTTTGGGGGTTTCCGTCTGCTTTGGAAATTAGTAATAGACAATTCATAACGATCCATTCAGGAGAGGTAATTGTCTCATTTAAATGACCATATGTTTGATACATTAATTGTGTGAATTTCTTCATTAAAAAAATATAGATAAATAATGCAGAAGATACATTTGAGGTACTGTACATGGAATTGCCAAGGATGGTAATGTAAGCAGGGGAAATCATGTGTAATACAATGAATATTCAGTTCTCTTGTGTTTTTATCCTGAATCATGGCCCATTATGTCCTATTTGTGTGATTATTTGGAGATTATATGTGGAGCTCAGGTTGGATTGTCCAATCATTAATCAAATCATATTCTCTATTGTAAGGCTGGGACAGAAGCCCACTCATTGGACACATTTATGGGTATTTTTCTTCAGATCGTTGCAGTTACCCTAATTATGAGACAAAAAACGTGTAGGTAGAAATATTAATGTAACCACTAAAGTTAGTGAGGAAGACCACCCATTGCTCAGTATAGGTATTATATATATCTAAGCTTTCTGGGGTTAATGTGTCTGTAATACTAGGCTTGGCAGATACATCTTCTCAGTAAGATCAGGAGTTGGTGGGTAAACCAGTCCCGAGCCTCGTTATACATAATAACTTCCTTACACTTTTATATAACCCCACAGTTGCCAACAGTCATCAGTTCACCAGACAGCATTGTGTCTGTCCCGGTATTAATACCGTCTATGTGCAGTATGCTCAGCACTGCGCGCAGGCAGCATTGTGTCTGTCCCGGCATTAATACTGTCTATGTACAGTATGCTCAGCACTGCGCGCAGGCAGCATTGTGTCTGTCCCATCATTAATACCGTCTATGTACAGTATGCTCAGCACTGCGCGCAGGCAGCATTGTGTCTGTCCCGGCATTAATACTGTATATGTACAGTATGCTCAGCACTGTGCGCAGGCAGCATTGTGTCTGTCCCGGCATTAATACTGTCTATGTACAGTATGCTCAGCACTGCGCGCAGGCAGCATTGTGTCTGTCCCGGCATTAATACTGTATATGTACAGTATGCTCAGCACTGCGCGCAGGCAGCATTGTGTCTGTCCCGGCATTAATACTGTCTATGTACAGTATGCTCAGCACTGCGCGCAGGCAGCATTGTGTCTGTCCCGGCATTAATACTGTATATGTACAGTATGCTCAGCACTGTGCGCAGGCAGCATTGTGTCTGTCCCGGCATTAATACTGTCTATGTACAGTATGCTCAGCACTGCGCGCAGGCAGCATTGTGTCTGTCCCGGCATTAATACCGTCTATGTACAGTATGCTCAGCACTGTGCGCAGGCAGCATTGTGTCTGTCCCGGCATTAATACTGTCTATGTACAGTATGCTCAGCACTGCGCGCAGGCAGCATTGTGTCTGTGTCAGCATTAATATCGTCTATGTACAGTATGCTCAGCACTGTGCGCAGGCAGCATTGTGTCTGTCCGGCATTAATACTGTCTATGTACTGTATGCTCAGCACTGCACGCAGGCAGCATTGTGTCTGTCCCGACATTAATACTGTCTATGTACAGTATGCTCAGCCCTGCGCGCAGGCAGCATTGTGTCTGTCCTGGCATTAATACTGTCTATGTACAGTATGCTCAGCACTGTGCGCAGGCAGCATTGTGTCTGTCCTGGCATTAATACTGTCTATGTACAGTATGCTCAGCACTGTGCGCAGGCAGCATTGTGTCTGTCCCGGCATTAATACTGTCTATGTACAGTATGCTCAGCCCTGCGCGCAGGCAGCATTGTGTCTGTCCCGGCATTAATACCGTCTATGTACAGTATGCTCAGCACTGCGCGCAGGCAGCATTGTGTCTGTCCCGGCATTAATACTGTCTATGTACAGTATGCTCAGCCCTGCGCGCAGGCAGCATTGTGTCTGTCCCGGCATTAATACCGTCTATGTACAGTATGCTCAGCACTGCGCGCAGGCAGCATTGTGTCTGTCCGGCATTAATACTGTCTATGTACAGTATGCTCAGCACTGTGCGCAGGCAGCATTGTGTCTGTCCCGGCATTAATACTGTCTATGTACAGTATGCTCAGCACTGTGCGCAGGCAGCATTGTGTCTGTCCCGGCATTAATACTGTCTATGTACAGTATGCTCAGCACTGCTCGCAGGCAGCATTGTGTCTGTCCCGGCATTAATACTGTCTATGTACAGTATGCTCAGCACTGTGCGCAGGCAGCATTGTGTGTGTACTGGCATTAATGCTCTCTATGTACAGTATGCTCAGCACTGTGTGCAGGCAGCATTGTGTCTGTCCCGGCATTAATATCGTCTATGTACAGTATGCTCAGCACTGTGTGCGGGCAGCATTGTGTCTGTCCCGGCATTAATACTGTCTATGTACAGTATGCTCAGCACTGCGTGCAGGCAGCATTGTGTCTGTCCCGGCATTAATACTGTCTATGTACAGTATGCTCAGCACTGCGCGCAGGCAGCATTGTGTCTGTCCCAGCATTAATACTGTCTATGTACAGTATGCTCAGCACTGCGCGCAGGCAGCATTGTGTCTGTCCCGGCATTAATACTGTCTATGTACAGTATGCTCAGCACTGCGCGCAGGCAGCATTGTGTCTGTCCCGGCATTAATACTGTCTATGTACAGTATGCTCAGCACTGCGCGCGGGCAGCATTGTGTCTGTCCCGGGATTAATACTGTCTATGTACAGTATGCTCAGCACTGCGCACAGGAAACATTGTGTTTGTCCCGGCATTAATACTGTCTATGTACAGGATGCTCGGCACTGCGCACAGGAAGCATTGTGTCTGTCCGCCATTAATACTGTCTATGTACAGGATGCTCGGCACTGCGCACAGGAAGCATTGTGTCTGTCCGCCATTAATACTGTCTATGTACAGGATGCTCGGCACTGCGCACAGGAAGCATTGTGTCTGTCCCGGCATTAATACCATCTATGTACAGTGTGCTCAGCACTGCGCACAGGAAGCATTGTGTCTGTCCGGCATTAATACCATCTATGTACAGTGTGCTCAGCACTGCGCACAGGAAGCATTGTGTCTGTCCCGGGATTAATACTGTCTATGTACAGTATGCTCAGCACTGCGCACAGGAAGCATTGTGTCTGTCCGCCATTAATACTGTCTATGTACAGGATGCTCGGCACTGCGCACAGGAAGCATTGTGTCTGTCCCGGCATTAATACCGTCTATGTACAATATGCTTAGCACTGTGCGCAGGCAGCATTGTGTCTGTCCTTGCATTAATACCGTCTATGTACAATATGCTTAGCACTGTGCGCAGGCAGCATTGTGTCTGTCCCGGCATTAATAGTGTCTATGTACAGTATGCTCAGCACTGTGCGCAGGCAGCATTGTGTCTGTCCCGGCATTAATACTGTCTATGTGCAGTATGCTCAGCACTGCGCGCAGGCAGCATTGTGTCTGTCCTTGCATTAATACCGTCTATGTACAGTATGCTCAGCACTGCGTGCAGGCAGCATTGTGTCTGTGCCGGCATTAATACTGTCTATGTACAGTATGCTCAGCACTGTGCGCAGGCAGCATTGTGTCTGTCCTTGCATTAATACCGTCTATGTACAGTATGCTCAGCACTGCGTGCAGGCAGCATTGTGTCTGTCCCGGCATTAATAGTGTCTATGTACAGTATGCTCAGCACTGCGCGCAGGCAGCATTGTGTCTGTCCCGGCATTAATACTGTCTATGTACAGTATGCTCAGCACTGCGCGCAGGCAGCATTGTGTCTGTCCCGGCATTAATACTGTCTATGTACAGTATGCTCAGCACTGCGCGCAGGCAGCATTGTGTCTGTCCCGGCATTAAAACCGTCTATGTACAGTATGCTCAGCACTGTGCGCAGGCAGCATTGTGTCTGTCCCGGTATTATTACCATGTACAGTATGCTCAGCACTGCGCACAGGCAGCATTTTGTCTGTCCCGGCATTAATACTGTCTATGTACAGTATGCTCAGCACTGCGCGCAGGCAGCATTGTGTCTGTCCCAGCATTAATACTGTCTATGTACAGTATGCTCAGCACTGCGCACAGGACACTTGCACAGTATAAAAGCGGAGAATTGAGCTCCAGACACCAGGTATCTGTAACGGGGTCTTGGAACGTCACACAGCGTCACATGACTCTGCCCCATTTTAGCTCCGCCCCATTTCATCCCACACAAAGTTGTCAAGTAAGTAATCCCCATAGTGTTGCATATTGTTTGACTCTATACAAACAGATCATTAAACACATACACATTGCTTGCTCTATTGCAGGGAAATGATAAGAGAATTTCAGCAAGCAGCAGGAACACTGGTTTCCAATGAGACTGGACCACTTTTACATCTTCCCCCCACCAATTAAACTTTATAAAGAACCCACGGCTACATAAGGGAGATGATGGGGACTGTGCATGGGGGGGCTTTCTACATACAGGCTGGCCCTGACAGTCACTAATACATATCTGAACATATAGGGGTCATGTGCTAAACAAGCGCAGGGGGGAAAAAACTAGGTAAAACATGAGCAAGGAGCAGTTTGTGACTATTTGTAACATTCTGCGCTTTGTTTTCCCTGATTTGCGCCTCTTCCGTTTATCATTATTTAGCGTGCATTTTTCCATTTGCGCTAATAAATTGCGATTATATTTGCGCACGCTAAAGAGCTTTGCGAATAGTTTGTGATAAATAATTCTTATTTGCGTGTGAAAATGACGCCAGCTTTTAGCGAGCGCTATCAAAAGAGGTAGAAAAAATATTCACAAAATTGCCCGTTTTTATTCGCAATTTGCTCGTATGTACTATCGGAGTGTCAAATGTTTAGTACATTGCAATAGGAGCAAAGAGCAAAAATAGTTTTGCACATAAAATATATTTGCGTTATTTTAGTACACGCCCCTCATTGTTAGCGGATATTTCAGGGAGAGTTGATGGCTTTTTTAGGAGCAATTCTTGTTACCAGTAAATCTTTACAAATAATAAGCTGTTTTGTTTTTCCAATTATCAGATCTCCCTCACACGATGCTCATTTGAGTGGAGCAGCACGTTACAGTTTTGCTCATTATAATCTCACTAAAGGGGTCACTTCATCAGCTGCATATGACGTCAGCCAGATCTCTACCGAGCAGCTTCCGACTTCTTTACACCAGACGTCACCTCTGTCCCTAGCCGATCAGTATATTTTATTTATTTCATTTAAACCCCAGTGATGAAACCAGAGATCCTGAGCTAACGCGGAAACTCAATACCACGAAGGAAAACGCCTTCACTGTACTGTCTTAAAGAACACCATGTCTGCCCCCCCTCCCCCCGAGCAAAGATACTCCCCTAGAATGGCTGACTATCCCATCTCGCTCCCCTGTACACATCCCAAATATTCTTCAATTCCTTTACTGCTTCCACTGGATGGCTTTTCCAGCTATCTACTACTCTTTCTGCGATATAATATTTTTTGCATATGGGTGGGCTATGGAAACAGTACAGTTTGTACTAAGTTAGTAGCGCTCTGGCTGAATCCCACCCTTCCGTGGCACCACTGCGTTTTAATAGTTAGCACCGCGTCTGGCTCTTTTGGCTTTGAAGGGGTTAATAAGTGCAGGTGACAGGCGTTTTGAATTAGGGGATGTTACTAATTTGAGAAACTCGATTCTGGCCGTCTGTAGCTAAAGGGTAAAAGGTTTTTGCGTAGGGTAGAAGCGCTGATCCATAAACGCAAAGCAGCCACAAGGAATCATCCCCCGGCCCATCACACATTTATCTCTTCCAGAAAGCAATATTATTCCAGCTCAGCTACTCCTGGTGTAATTTCCGTGGGTTTTTTTTACGGGCAAGCGGCTCTGCGTATTTACCGTGCATTATAGAGCGTGTCAGGTAAGCTGGAAATGGTAGGGTAGGGATGTCCAAATAAATAGAGATTCCCGGAACTAAACAATATATATATATATATATGAATTAATAGGAAACCAGTGATCTCTCAAGAATCGGGTTTTCCCCAATATAGACCGATCTCCCCTGAAAGGCAATCGGATCCGGCAAGTTAAGTGAATTTTGGAAATCTCAGAAATGCAGTTACTTAGGGCCAAATCTATCAAGGCAAAACAGGTGCTATTTCTAAAAAAAAAAAAAAAAGTGCTAAATTTGGAGCAAACTGACATAACTTTCCATCGGTTTCCATGGTTACTGCTACTATTTTAGCACTTTTTTCCTGAAATACCAACGTTTTTGTCTTAATGAATATGGTCCTTAGGGGGGTCATGTACTAAACAAGCGCAGCGGGAAAAAAACTAGGTAAAACATGAGTAAGGAGCAGTTTGCGACTATTTGTAACATTTTGCGCTTGTTTTCCCTGATTTGCGCCTCTTCCGTTTATTTTTATTTAGCGTGCATTTTTCCGGTTGCGCTAATAAATTGCGATTATATTTGCGCACGCTAAAGAGCTTTGCGAATAGTTTGTGAAAAACAATTCTTATTTGCGTGTGAAAATGACACCAGCTTTTAGCGAGCGCTATCAAAAGAGGTAGAAAAAATATTCACAAACCTGGCTGTTTTTATTTGCAGTTTGCTCGTATTTACTATGAGTGTTAAGTACATGGCAATAGGATGAAGCGCAAATAGAGTTTTGCACTTTTTAGTACATTGCCCCTCTTAGTATCCTTGTGTGTCCGCTGTTCGTAACCTCAGCATCGAACAATTACACTATGAAATCAATAGATTCCCGACTACCCAAAATGCCTACGAACACGCTCCGAGTTCGGGGAACACACAGGATATCCCCCCATTGCAATTCTCCAGGAATGTTACTGTAGTGACAGCATTAACTTAATTACACTTTATTGGCAGTTACTATTTAATTTTCGTTCCATTATTCGACGTAGAATTTATCTAAAAGTTTAATTTCAGACACTGTGGCTCTTTAATAAAATGCTCAGTTTATAGAGGGTGTGAGTGCTTCATATTACACTACCTGGTCAGTGACGTCACTATCAGTGTCTGTTATTTGGACCATGTAGAAGCGTCTATATTAAAACTAACCATGTCAACACTAGAGCCAAATGAGTAACTGCGCATCCTGGGGGGGCTCCCTGCCCCTGAGCTGGTATTTGGAAAGAGGGAGCCAAAAACAAATTCATATAATTTGGAGTAGCATCCTGATTTAGAGTTTAAAAAATCCCAGGGGCCAACTTTTTTGATTGTTTTACATATATCTCTTGGCTGGCTCCTGAATTATTCTGTTTGGCTTCTACACGCCACAATATAGTCCTGGTATAGTTGAATCCAGAGCAGCTGTATGGGAGAATTTGCTACTTTGGCCTTTTGAAATTCCCTGCAATTCTCTCTTTATTGAGTAGACCTTATAACTTAATTGTAAGAAGTGTATTTTTTCTAGACCTTTTGCAATATCTCTTTACACTGAAAAGGTGTCTTTCACCACACAGGAGGTTTAATATATAATACAGATATGATTATTCTATCCAACGCTGGATGATAATAAAATGTATCTCTAGGATACAAATAAATAACCGTTTCGCTTTACGACTCTAATGTCTCTATTTTATTATGTATATTTTGTGTCTGGCTCAGCTGGGTTAAGGTTTAACACTTCAGAACGAATTTCTGTGACATCAGACAAACTTAATATAATCACCAGGATTCGTATATTCAGCCACTTTAGACACCAAATGACATCAGTGTGATGCTGGGCTTTAATTCCTTCTTACATCTATCCATCTATTAAAACTTATGGGTAGGGGCTTTCTCAGACTCCGACTGTCATAGTAATAAGTCTGGTAGAATCCTCTTGTATGGAGACCAGTGTTAGCACAGTGTATTAAGATTTTGCCACTTTTAATAAGTTATTTTAAAATAGAATTGATTTATTTTGTTTTTAAATGGCAATTTGTTTTGTTGAATTCACTTATTTGATTTTTCATTTTTTTTTTTTATTACAAATGTTATTATTACAAATAATATAGGATATATATGGTCTACATGGGCAGTTTTAGATCTTTCCTAAGGGTTTTTTTTTCCCATGACAGAGGGGATTACAAGGAATGGACAAGGGAACTGCAAACTTGAGGCCAAAGTAATCGAGCTGCAAATTCGGCTATACTTCAAACTCGGCTATCTTGGCCTTAGTTTTGCAGTTTCATGCAATTCCCTGGTATCCTGAAAAAAAGTCCTAAGTCTTAAAACTGCTAATAATATTGTATTAGAAAAGTGTAAAAGCATCAAACGAGCAATTCTGATTTAATTCATGTTTTTTTCCTCTCTCGATATTACACCCTTTTAACTGAAACTTTTAGAAACCGAGATGAACAAATCCCTTATAATAAACATGTGCCAAATATATATTATTCTTGTGAACTTCCTAAGACAGTGTCACCTGCTTATGACATCACCTTGCGGCTTGCCATGCAAATGAACTATTTTCCATGGGAAATGTGTAATTTGCATATGGAGTCACAACGTGATGACACCACAGGCACATTATTCTTTTATGTCATACATTTGCTAACCCAGTCTATAGATAACGCTCCATCTTTTTCTTACTCTCTGCACCCAGGTTATAAGCAGTGTTTAGGTGACCGGGCCCCTTTAAGATCATCCTGACGAGTCCAATTAATGATGAGAGGTGCTAATATGACGAGCGAGAGTGGAGAGAGGTCATTATTTCCTCCACTGATTGCACTGGGGATGAGGTTGAACATCCTGTTCTCATGTTGAGTGACCGATGTACTGCTCAATTTAAATTCCATTTATTTGCATGATACGAAGCCTGGCAGAACAGAAAAAATGACAAATAAAACAGTAATAGATCAGAACACGGCTTAGAAAAGATATAAAATTGGTGCCAGAAAGGGGTTTCGAATAAATATGCCACTTTTGTTATGTATTGTCTCTGTATGTGGGGATAGGGGAGACGGGGGAAGTGGAGGTGGCGGTGATGAGGAGGAGGGAAGGGTGGGGAGGGAGTAGGAGGGAGGAAAGAAGGATAATAGGAATCCTCAGACCGTAAGGATGGGCCAACTGGAATCTTATATCTATATTCCCCCGAGCTCCCCTTTTTTCTTTTTTGTCCCCACGAGTCGTGTATAATATGTGTATGTAAGTTGGATGTATATTTTAAATGTACTGTTTTTGATTTGCTGATAATAATATTTTGTATATTTGTATATTTGTAATAAAAAAAAAAAAAAAAAAGAACACGGCTTAGAAACAAGCAGAGGAACAGACAAAGCAAGTGTGATTTCATTCTTGTTTGTTTTACTCAGTGCTGAGCGTAGGAGAAGCGCGCGGGGCGTAGGTTTATGCTTCTCAGTAGATTTCTAGACTCTTTTTTTTTTTTTTTTTAAAGAAATGTTAGGTTTATCACGAATATTGTATTTTACATGTGGCTTGTTGAATATTGATCTTATACCTTGAGTCTGTGCTTCCTAACATCCCTCCTTGTGGAGATGTCAAGACAAAGCCAAAATAACGAGGAAGGCGTCATTGTGCAAATCCAAGATGGCTGCTCCTCTTGTGCTAGTTATTTGGGAAGGTGATGAGCCCACAAGAAGCCGATTGGGATGGTGGGGCCCCCAACAAAAAATAATATTCTTGATCATGGTCATGCCACCTTTTCCTCCACAACCCTAATCATAACGTAACAAAACCCACATCACTTATTCCCAAATGCCGCTCTGCTATATATACAACGCACAACTCAGTTATTTTTAACAATTTGCTAAGCGGGGGCAGAGTCTGAACACCTCCCACCCTGGAGGAACGGTAGGGAAATCAAGTCATGAGTCCTTATTCAATATCCTAATCCTCATGGGGCAGTAAGCCACCTATTATCTATATAATAGGTATCTATACCTATTATATTGGAAAGCACACCGTTTCAATTCATTATTATAGCTTTTTATTAAATGGAGGTGTGAGTTACATGTTAATAACCTAAAACATACTGAGGGGCATGTACTAAAAAAAACGCAAATATATTTTATGTGCAAAACTATTTTTGCGCTTTGCTCCTATTGCAATGTACTAAACATTTAACACTCCAATAGTACATACGAGCAAATTGCGAATAAAAACAGGCAATTTTACGAATATTTTTTCTACCTCTTTTGATAGCGCTCGCTAAAAGCTGGCGTCATTTTCACGCGCAAATAAGAATCATTTTTCACAAAATATTCGCAAAACTCTTTAACGTGCGCTAATCTAATCGCAATGTATTGGCGCAACCGGAAAAATGCACGCTAAATAAAAATAAACGGAAGAGGCGCAGATCAGGGAAAACAAGCGCAGAATGTTACAAATAGTCGCAAATTGCTCCTTACTCGTGTTTTACCTACTTTTTTCCCCAATGCACTTGTTTAGTACATGACCCCCACTGTAATTTGTAGATCTTCCTTCTGTATCTGTAGGGATTTTGAAAAATGATATATATATATATACACAGTATTTGTTGTTTCGTTTTACGCTTATCTGTTTCCTCCAGCAATTACTAAAGCTTCCTTCTCTTCCGTCTCATCAGTAAATATAAACTGCAGAATAAGCCGTTTTGCTGTAAACCTTTAACGATTACCCTGTTTCTAAGAAATAGCGCAGTGGTCCTTTAAAAAAAAAAGAAAACTGAGTTTATTTACAATAAAAAAATAAAAAAAGTTGTAAAATTGGCACCATCAGCAGGAACAGGCCATTGGAACATGGCGACTCGAGGATAGTTAAGAAAAATGACATTTCAGATTATGGAGCCTTAGCTAGTCCATGAGACTACTTGCCACGTTCATCGAGGAGCCATTTTTACCAGCCGGAGTACATTGAAATTCCTTTAATGTTAATGTATGTCAGCCATTAAATCCATGAGAATGCAGGAACATTTAAATGTAATGTTATAGGGGCTTTCTTTGTGAATGTAGAGAATAATAACATTTTAGTATCAATCTATACATTGTGCAAGAAAAACTGCGTGCACATGCATAGCTTGAGAGAGCATGTGCTGTTAGTGTCCACTTTCTGTGACATCATCTTGTGGCACAATATGCAAATGACTCATTTCCCATTGAAAGTAGTTAATTTGCATATGAGGCCGCCGGTGATGTCATGAATCTGATTTTCTCCCTGCAACTCACCTTTTAATGAATTCTCCCAAAACACAATTATTTTTTTGGGAATGATTTACTGTCCCTTTAACAAGTTCAGTCGGGACCCCTGACCCCTTGCATTGGTGTCACAGGGACCCTACACCCGCTTTGTAAAATTAAACACCACTAATGGCAGTGAAGTTGGGCATTATGGGGGGTGTGGTGACCAGTGGCCCCCTTAAAAACTGTCCCTTTAAATACCCGCTGCCTGCACCTCTCCGAGACCCCCGGCTTTCTGCCAGCGAAGGAGAGAGCTCGGCTGAGCATCGCGCTGATTGTCACTAACACTTAACGTGCTAATAAAGTGATTTAGCGAAAAGGTCTCCATGACAACAGAAACATTTCGACCTGCGCGGTCACCAGGAATGCGGAGAGAAAGCTATTAAGGACGTGTGACGCGCAGATTAATGGAAACGATTCACTGGACGGGCTCCGTGATACGAGGAATATTGGAATCATTTGTTTGATTAGCGAACAGGATCGCCACCTTTTCTATGAAAAAAAACCCCACCGGTTTTGCCATCTCCTCCATAGACTTAAAGGGACTCAAACATTACTCGTACTGTGACTGTATAGAATAAATACTGATAAAAATCATCTGTACATTGGGGTTTATGTATAAAGCTAATTTCTGGGGCAAAAATCAAAAACCCTATTGTATTATTTCTATAAGTAGAAATCTATTTTTTAAATGTGTCTGTGTCGTGCTTATGACATCACCGGTGGCGCGGTATGCAAATAGATTTATACGCACTTTTCATTGAAAAGTAGTTAATTTGCATATCAAGCCAGAGGTGATGTCATAAGCTGGAGACCCCACCGACACATTCAAACACAGATTCCTTTTAATTTAAGCATTTGCCTGCAGTTCTGCTAAAACAAGGTATATTTTCCCCCATTTTCTATTCTCTGTGTTCGCAAAATAAGCAGTGTTTAGGGTAAGACTGGCATCAAGACAATTTATGAGAAATACCAGCTGGGTCACGATCTTAATTAAGGGAGACGAACCTCTCCTGCCCCCCCCCCCCCCCCCCCCCCGGAAAATAAATAGATCATACGGACGCGATTCTAAGGTTGGAATATTGGTCTCCACAGTGACTGCACCACTGTTAGACGTTTGCCCCAGAACTGATGTGCCCCTGTTAGTCTTTCCCTGACAGTAAGGGACGATCTTGATTGGTTACATGTCTTTAACTGATTGTTAATGGGGGATTACACAGAGCCCAGATTCACATCTTATGTTTGTTTTTACAGAGTGTACTATCATTTCTAAATTGGATTGCACTATTTTTAAACAAACTAAACTCTGCTCATACTGTGACTATAGAGAATTAAATATTCAGACGCCACAGACACATTTCGAACGTATATTTCTCTGCGCCAAGGATCAAGTCTGGGCCAACGTTCTAACAGTGGAGCAATTGGCAGGGATAGTCCATTGGTTGCCACGGCGACTGCTCCACATTTCAAACACCGCGCACGAAACGGGTCTTATAGCCGTTTATCAGGCGACGGTGCGTCTAATGGCTACTTATTACCCTGCGTGCGAAACATTATTCATGAAAGAGAGAATTGCAGGGAATTGAGAAGGAACTGGTAAAGTTAAGGCCAAAGTAGCCAAGATGGAAAAAAATCTGCCATTCAGCTGAATTGGAGAATTTTTCCAACTCGGCTACTTTTGTCTTAGGTTTAAAATCCCCTTGTCATTCAATGCCCTCTTTCATGCATGCAGCTGTATGGATCCTGTACAGTGTAGTAATAGGATGCTGCTCCTCTGCCAGCACATCACAGCCCTACAGAGCAGTTCCATGCATTGCATGTGCTGATCCAGCTCAGGTTTTGCAGGCAGCCCCCTGAGTGGCAGATGACATCACTGGGGGGCAGTGTCTGAGTGCTGATGTGGAGGCTGGGAAGCTGCTGTATTGAATGGTTATTATATGACCACTATCTGTGCCACACATTGAGCTGCAGCATATCCTGGGCTGTGGGTGCTGCTCAGACCAGGGGGGGGGTGCAGCATCATGGTGCACAAAGCATGGCAGTGCTGCTGGTGCAGGGATCTCTAGGAACCTGGTGAAGCCCCCCCATCCTGATCCCTGGCATAAAGAGGACACCTCCAACTATCAGTGCAGCAGTGGGATGTACAGAGGAGGCTGAGAAGATAAAGACCCCCCTCCTTTTTTCCCTTCTGCACCCCTCACCTTGGGTTTTGGAGCTGTTGGTGCCCCTTGGATCCAGAGGATGCTGCTGATCAGATGGCAGGTATCTTCCTGGGATGTGAACAAGTCATCTTGTACAGAGAGGATCCATCAGTGGCTGATGTGAGCCATGACTTCAAAGTCTGACTGGATCCCCTACAGGTACCTAGCCTTCCCTGACACATCCCTGACCTACCTCTGGCACCCCCTCCCTCCATTTATCAGATTAACTCCCACACCTGTCAGGGGTTCAACACCATGCCTGTCTCTTTGTGGATGGAGGGGAAGAATCAGCAGATTGTTCCTGTATCTCTAGCTGGTTATCTGTCTGTCTCTTCTACTGACCTCTGTTATGTGTTCAGATCTGGCATTGGAAGAGTTAACCATATCAACATCCCTGTATTGTTGGGAAGAGAGAGGGCAGGAAGGGGTTAAATTAATAAATATATATTTTAAGTTTTTGAAAGCTTTTGTATCCATTTAATATAGTTACTATATAAGAAAAAATAGTGTTTTCAAAAATAAAATAAAAAAAAATTGTTAAAAACATATTCCTACCGACAATTAACCCTCCAGGGGCTGAGGAGCATCATCACACAAAGGGTTAATGTTAACCTAGCTCCCTGTTAGGTGGGCTTCCTAGCATTAGTTCTGATTTGTCTCTCTCTGTGGGTTTTGTGGAATTATTTATTTGATGGATGTATATTCCAAGTCTCTCTCCCCCCCCCCCCACCCCCTCCACACTTTTTAGAAAGGAAATTTCCATGTATATTTTATTTTTTAATTCAAATCCAAATCTTTAACACCTGGGTTTTCCAGTAACCGCCAGTGATGGACGCTGGGATTATTACAGTGCTGATTTTCACCAAAGCTACGATGACATTTTTATATGAAATTCAACGTGTGAAGCGCGTTGGCAAACGCCAGACGCTCAGTCGTTTCCTGTTAACTTAAGCGAAACAACACACAGGTTCCATTTCTTCGTTTGTCCTTGTTATAACCGCGCAGGTGAGGGGTTCATTAATTTTACTGGCAGAGTGCGTTAGAAACGGTTAGACGGGGAATGCAGTTGCGGGATATGTATGGGGGGGGACACCATTTCGCAGGAGATTTTTAGCACTTGTTGTCCCCTAATAGTACTTGGCTTCCATTTTTAGTGCGCACTAATTTAAAGGCACGGTATCACCTCAACATTCCTTTTTTTTCTGAATGGTGAGAATAAAAAGTGATAGAACGTGAGCTGTGTTAGCAGCATGGCATGCAAATGCACAAGCTTGGCGTAAAATGTGTCTGGAGTCACATTTTCCAGTGGAAAGCACCAAATTTACATACCAAGCCACAGGTGATGTCACAAACAGGAGACAAAACAGACATGGTCAGAAACACATTTTTCCTCCATAATTTAGGCATGTAATGTATATATCATTTGGAATCATTTTTTAAATGCACAGTATACGCAGTGTTTAGGGGATATAGTCCAAAATGTGCCTGTATACAGCTCTGTTCTTGCAAAAGCTTTACAATAAATAATCTGTGTACTTTTGCTTTTACCAAACGTCCCCTTTAGGGAGGCTTATAGCAAATACAGGGTAACACGGATTTGATTAAAAGCCTGTTCTATATGTCTTTATATTATGTATCTTTTCTGTGTGTGTTTTTATACAATCAAGCTCTGATTTAAGACACTGCTTATACTGTGATGATGAGACTTGATCTATACATTGCAGAGCTGCATGGAATGCATAAAATAAGAGAAATGGATGTTTTAAATGTGTCTGTGGGGGTCTCCTACTTATGACACAGCTTGATATCCAAATGATACATTTAATATATATATATTTCTGTTATTTTATCTTGCTGCATGCACATTAACCAACACATTATATAGTTTCTCATCACTTTGTAGTCCTTACATTCACAAAGTCTATTTCTGCAGTTTAAAGGCCTGGCTCTGTATCCTGCTGTCTAGTAGTAATTTCTGTTAGTTCGCTGTGGCAGATCTGACAATGACCCCTGCCTTATCGCCCCTTGGGGGCAAATCATTCTAAAGTTATTGATCTTTCCTTGTGCCAATGTCAATGTGTAGACCAGGGCAGGAGAATATTCTATCTGATGCCAGAATCTTACCAGCAAATGATGCTCAATAAGCACTTCCCAAGAGTTTAACCGAGGGTCTTACTCAATAAAGAGAGAACTGACGGGACTTGAGACCGGAATCTCAAACTGAGCTGAATGGGAGACGATTTGGTCTAAAGTACGAAATTCCCGTCTCAATTCTCACTTTATTGAGTAGACCCTTTGGGTTGGTGTAAACAGCAAGGCAGGGGCAAAGTTGTAAAAGTGATGTCATCAGCAGGAACATTCCATTGGTTTCCGTGGTGACTGCAGAACATTCCATTGGTTTCCATGGTGACTGCAGAACATTCCATTCACTAGGAGCTTTATTCACAAATTGCAGGAAATCAAGTTTGGAAAGCTGAATGGGAGAATTTTTCCAACTTGACTACTTTAGCCTTAAGTTTGAAATTCCCTTGGCTGCTTGAGTGATATGGTCCAACTCTTGCCATCAGTACGCCCCCCCCCCCCCCCCCCCGCCCGCCTGGTCTATTAACCATCATAGTAATTATTTGGTCTAGTTGCCCCTCGAGCAGTTCTGTTCGGGATTTGGTGGGATTCTTTTGGAAGCTTGGATCTTGTTGTGGATAAGGGTGGGTCCATTGCCCCAGGTGGCACTATAAGGGGGGTGCGGCAATTTGCTGCCCTCCAATTTTTATTTTACTTGAATTTCCCCCCATAAATTGAAGGTCCCATAGTGATCATAAAAGCGCAGTGTCAGGATGTGTAATCTGTACATTAGCACATACCTTCCCCTCATACACCCGCTCCCCATATACCTAATGCTTTATATGTGTCTATATAAGATGGTAAGATACAATCTACGCTAGCTCAGTAAATATGTAATATAAAAAAACTTTCTAGGTGTGTGAGTGTGATTGTATGCGTGACTGTGGGAGTATGTAACTGGGTGTCCATGTATGTGACTGTGTGATAATCTATGTGCATGCGTGACTGTGTGATTATGTAACTGGACGTGCGTGCATGTGACTGTGTGATAATCTATGTGCATGCGTGACTGTGAGAGTATGTAACTGGGTGTGCGTGTATGTGACTGTGTGATAATCTATGTGCATGTGTCACTGTGTGAGTATGTAACTGGGAGTGCGTGTATGTGACTGTGTGATAATCTATGTGCATGCGTGACTGTGTGAGTATGTAACTGGGTGTCCATGTATGTGACTGTGTGATAATCTATGTGCATGCGTGACTGTGTGATTATGTAACTGGACGTGCGTGCATGTGACTGTGATAATCTATGTGCATGCGTGACTGTGAGAGTATGTAACTGGGTGTGCGTGTATGTGACTGTGTGATAATCTATGTGCATGCGTGACTGTGTGAGTATGTAACTGGGTGTGCGTGTATGTGACTGTGTGATAATCTGTTTGCATGCGTGACTGTGTGAGTATGTAACTGGGCGTGCGTGTATGTGACTGTGTGATAATCTATGTGCATGCGTGACTGTGTGAGTATGTAACTGGGCTGGATCCCGGCAGTAAAATGGCACACAAAAAAATAAAATGAGCAGAAATTAGAATTCCTGCGTCAGAAAGGTGTGGGTGTAGGTTACTTTAGAGTGGGTCCTGGGATGTGGGTGTAGGTTACTTTAGAGGGGGTCCTGGGATGTGGGTGTAGGTTACTTTAGAGTGGGTCCTGGGATGTGGGTGTAGGTTACTTTAGAGGGGGTCATGGGATGTGGGTGTAGGTTACTTTAGAGGGGGTCCTGGGATGTGGGTGTAGGTTACTTTAGAGGGGGTCATGGGATGTGGGTGTAGGTTACTTTAGAGGAGGTCCTCGGATGTGGGTGTAGGTTACTTTAGAGGGGGTCCTGGGATGTGTTGGCTGGTGGGCTTAGGAGAGATTAATATTTGTGTTTGGTTATGGGAAGTTTAATGTAACCCTGTTTGTCTGTAGAGTTGCATGGCTCTGTGTGTGCATTATTGTCAGCTAATCTCTCACTGTGCATATCCAATAGTCTCATTTGTTTTTTAGATCTATTCATTAAGCTTTATCTTCCTCTTCTACCTTGAAGTGCTGCAACATTATATTGAGAGCTTTGTTGTGAATGCAATCGATAGACGAGATGCTCTTCAAACCCCCTAGATTGTGTTGTTTTGTTTTTAATTATTATTCTAAGGCTGTGATGCA
Source organism: Pelodytes ibericus (assembly GCA_036172795.1). Classification (NCBI taxonomy): domain Eukaryota; kingdom Metazoa; phylum Chordata; class Amphibia; order Anura; family Pelodytidae; genus Pelodytes; species Pelodytes ibericus. The sequence goes on along the minus strand of CM069863.1, from coordinate 4,318,739 downwards.
GAAAAAAAACATGGGGATTTGTGATGGAGACAAAATGGTTTTGTAGCTGAACTGTACGCCCTTCATCTTACAAACAGCGGCAAACATCACACATACTGAAGACGCAAGTTTTTGGGGATTTTTTTCCGTAACATAGAAAAGTGATACAAACAGTGGGGGTCATGTATTAACACGGCGCACACGCGAATGGAAGCAAATACGAGCGTGATCTGCATGTGCGCCAATTGTACAACGCAGACTATCTATGCTAAATTCCCAATTAAAGGCAGAGGTCTAGATCTTCTTTATGGAAATAGAGAGAAGAAACAAATGCACTAAGAAATACACAGCGTTTTACCTCATTATTTTTTGTAAATGTTAAAATGACTCCGTCTGATAACTTTTGTCGCCGTCACCTGTAAGTATCTTCCTTTGGGTCAGTTAATATTATTAGTTCCATAATTAAACCTTTCTTTACATACTGAGGACATATCCTAGTTGTTCCGTTTGGCTTTGAGCTACTGACTAAAATACACTTCCTTTTAATGTTTAACACATTATGTGGTTTATATTTTTTTCACTTTTTAAAAAAGTTTTTTTATATAAATTTACTTAGCGTAAATGGTTCTTATCTGTTAAATGGCAGGGATCAGTAATGGGCTACAGTAGAAACCACACTGCATGTACATGGTACCTCTCCAGAGCATCACTAGGGGGCAACGGAATCAAAGTGTATCAGTATTCACAGATCCATTCCAGCCCCACTGTGCGCATGTTCTATCCTCCTACTCCCTGTGCGCTTTGTCCTCACCCCCACTCCGCTCACGCTCTGTCCTCACCCCTACACTGCTCGCGCTCTGTCCTCATCCCCACTCTGCTCTCGCTCTGTCCTCACCCCTACTCTGATTGCGCTCTGTCCTCACCCTACTCTGCCAGCGCTCTGTCCTCACCCCTACTCTGATTGCGCTCTGTCCTCACCCTACTCTGCCAGCGCTCTGTCCTCACCTCTACACTGCCCGCAATCTATCCTCACCCCTACTCTGACTGCGCTCTGTCCTCACCCTACTCTGCCCACGCTCTGTCCTCACCTCTACACTGCCCAGCTTTGTCCTCACCCCTACTCTGCCCAGCTCTGTCCTCACCCCTACTCTCCCCGCGCTCTGTCCTCACCCCTACTCTGCCCGTGCTCTGTCCTCATCCGTACTCTGCCCAGCTCTGTCCTCACCCCTACTCTGCCCAGTTCTGTCCTCACCCCTACTCTCCCCGCGCTCTGTCCTCACTGCTACTCTGCCCACGCTCTGTCCTCACCGCTACTCTGCCCGTGCTCTGTCCTCACCGCTACTCTGCCCGCACTCTGTCCTCACCCCTACTCTCCCTAGCTCTGTCCTCACCCCTACTCTGCCCAGCTCTGTCCTCTCCCCTACTCTGCCCAGCTCTGTCCTCACCCCTACTCTGATTGCGCTCTGTCCTCACCCTACTCTGCCAGCGCTCTGTCCTCACCCCTACTCTGATTGCGCTCTGTCCTCACCCTACTCTGCCAGCGCTCTGTCCTCACCTCTACACTGCCCGCAATCTATCCTCACCCCTACTCTGACTGCGCTCTGTCCTCACCCTACTCTGCCCACGCTCTGTCCTCACCTCTACACTGCCCAGCTTTGTCCTCACCCCTACTCTGCCCAGCTCTGTCCTCACCCCTACTCTCCCCGCGCTCTGTCCTCACCCCTACTCTGCCCGTGCTCTGTCCTCATCCGTACTCTGCCCAGCTCTGTCCTCACCCCTACTCTGCCCAGTTCTGTCCTCACCCCTACTCTCCCCGCGCTCTGTCCTCACTGCTACTCTGCCCACGCTCTGTCCTCACCGCTACTCTGCCCGTGCTCTGTCCTCACCGCTACTCTGCCCGCACTCTGTCCTCACCCCTACTCTCCCTAGCTCTGTCCTCACCCCTACTCTGCCCAGCTCTGTCCTCTCCCCTACTCTGCCCAGCTCTGTCCTCACCCCTACTCTGCTCGCGCTCTCTCCCCACCCGTGCTCTGTCCTCACCCCTACTCTGCCCAGTTCTGTCCTCACCCCTACTCTCCCTAGCTCTGTCCTCACCCCTACTCTGCCCAGCTCTGTCCTCACCCCTACTCTCCCTAGCTCTGTCCTCACCCCTACTCTGCCCAGCTCTGTCCTCACCCCTACTCTGCCCGCGCTCTGTAATAAAACAAAATTCTGATTATACCGGGCGCCTGAAAGGAAATGAGATAAGTCTACACAGGAGCCTTTTGAAGGTTCGAAATCCAATAATGAAGCAAGTTAATTAGATAAAACCTACTACTCTGTTTGCTTTGGGTCTTTCAAGGACTAGAGACCAGAACAACCGAACTTCTAAACACACTGGATGTTTTAATACAAAGTAATAATAGAGCTCTGCGAACAGGAGGGAGAGCTGGTACACGGTGCTACAGAAAGAGTAGTACATGTGTGGCACAGCCTTCAGGTGTGGGTATTAAAGGTGGACTCAACCTAAACACTGCTCATGCTGTGAACGAAGAGAATAAAAAATGATGAAAAATGATCTATATATTGTGTTGGCAGATTTGCAGCAAATGCATAAAATAAGAGAAATATATGTTTTAAACATGTCTGTCGTGTCCCCTGCTCATAACATTATCTGTGGCCTGATATGCAAATTACACATCTCCCTTTGAACATTAGTTCGTTTGCATATCAAGCCACAGGTGATGTCATAAGCAGGACACATTGAAGCCATATTTTTGGGTTTGTTTTATGCATTTGCTGCAATTCTGCCGACACAATGAATAGATCCTTTTTTTATTCTCTACAGTCACAGTATAAGCAGTGTTTGGGTGATACAGTCACAGTATAAGCAGTGTTTAGGTGATACAGTCACAGTATAAGCAGTGTTTGGGTGATACAGTCACAGTATAAGCAGTGTTTAGGTGATACAGTCACAGTATAAGCAGTGTTTGGGTGATACAGTCACAGTATAAGCAGTGTTTGGGTGATACAGTCACAGTATAAGCAGTGTTTGGGTTGTACAGTCACAGTATAAGCAGTGTTTGGGTGATACAGTCACAGTATAAGCAGTGTTTGGGTGATACAGTCACAGTATAAGCAGTGTTTGGGTGATACAGTCACAGTATAAGCAGTGTTTAGCTGATACAGTCACAGTATAAGCAGTGTTTGGGCGATACAGTCACAGTATAAGCAGTGTTTGGGCGATACAGTTACAGTATAAGCAGTGTTTGGGTGATACAGTCACAGTATAAGTAGTGTTTGGGTGATACATTCACAGTATAAGCAGTGTTTAGGTGATACATTCACAGTATAAGCAGTGTTTAGGTGATACAGTCACAGTATAAGCGGTGTTTAGGTGATACAGTCACAGTATAAGGTGTGTTTGGGTGATACAGTCACAGTATAAGGCGTGTTTAGGTGATACAGTCACAGTATAAGCAGTGTTTGGGTGATACAGTCACAGAATGAGCAGTGTTTAGGCGATACAGTCACAGTATAAGCAGTGTTTAGGTGATACAGTCACAGTATAAGTTGTGTTTGGGTGATACAGTCACAGTATAAGCAGTGTTTAGGTGATACAGTCACAGTATAAGCAGTGTTTAGGTGATACAGTCACAGTATAACCAGTGTTTAGGTGATGCAGTCACAGTATAAGCAGTGTTTAGGTGATACAGTCACGGTATAAGCAGTGTTTAGGTGATACAGTCACGGTATAAGCGGTGTTTAGGTGATACAGTCACAGTATAAGGCGTGTTTGGGTGATACAGTCACAGTATAAGCAGTGTTTAGGTGATACAGTCACAGTATAAGCAGTGTTTAGGTGATACAGTCACAGTATAAGCAGTGTTTAGGTGACACAGTCACAGTATACGCAGTGTTTCGGTGACACAGTCACAGTATACATAGTGTTTAGGTGATACAGTCACAGTATAAGCAGTGTTTAGGTGACACAGTCACAGTATAAGCAGTGTTTAGGTGATACAGTCACAGTATAACCAGTGTTTAGGTGATGCAGTCACAGTATAAGCAGTGTTTAGGTAATACAGTCACAGTATAAGCAGTGTTTAGGTGATACAGTCACAGTATAAGCAGTGTTTAGGTGACACAATCACAGTATACGCAGTGTTTAGGTGACACAGTCACAGTATACGCAGTGTTTCGGTGACACAGTCACAGTATACATAGTGTTTAGGTGATACAGTCACAGTATAAGCAGTGTTTAGGTGACACAGTCACAGTATAAGCAGTGTTTAGGTGATACAGTCACAGTATAACCAGTGTTTAGGTGATGCAGTCACAGTATAAGCAGTGTTTAGGTGATGCAGTCACAGTATAAGCAGTGTTTAGGTGATACAGTCACAGTATAAGCGGTGTTTAGGTGATATAGTCACAGTATAAGGCGTGTTTGGGTGATACAGTCACAGTATAAGCAGTGTTTGGGTGATACAGTCACGGTATGAGCAGTGTTTGGGTGATACAGTCACAGTATAAGCAGTGTTTAGGCGACAGTCACAGTATAAGCAGTGTTTGGGTGATACAGTCACAGTATACGCAGTGTTTAGGTGACACAGTCACAGTATACATAGTGTTTAGGTGATAAAGTCACAGTATAGACAGTGTTTAGGTGACACAGTCACAGTATTAGCGGTGTTTAGGGGACACAATCACAGTATACGCAGTGTTTAGGTGACACAGTCACAGTATACGCAGTGTTTCGGTGACACAGTCACAGTATACATAGTGTTTAGGTGATACAGTCACAGTATACATAGTGTTTAGGTGATACAGTCACAGTATAAGCAGTGTATGGGTGATACAGTCACAGTATAAGCAGTGTTTAGGTGATACAGTCACAGTATAAGCAGTGTTTAGGTGATACAGTCACAGTATAAGCAGTGTTTGGGTGATACAGTCACAGTATACACAGTGTTTAGGTGATACAGTCACAGTATAAGCAGTGTTTAGGTGACAGTCACAGTATAAGCAGTGTTTAGGTGATACAGTCACAGTATAAGCAGTGTTTGGGTGATACAGTCACAGTATACACAGTGTTTAGGTGATACAGTCACAGTATAAGCAGTGTTTAGGTGATACAGTCACAGTATAAGCAGTGTTTGGGTGATACAGTCACAGTATGAGCAGTGTTTGGGTGATACAGTCACAGTATAAGCAGTGTTTAGGTGATACAGTCACAGTATAAGCAGTGTTTGGGTGATACAGTCACAGTATACACAGTGTTTAGGTGATACAGTCACAGTATAAGCAGTGTTTAGGTAATACAGTCACAGTATAAGCAGTGTTTAGGTGATACAGTCACAGTATAAGCAGTGTTTAGGTGATACAGTCACAGTATAAGCAGTGTTTAGGTAATACAGTCACAGTATAAGCAGTGTTTAGGTGATACAGTCACAGTATAAGCAGTGTTTAGGTAATACAGTCACAGTATAAGCAGTGTTTAGGTGATACAGTCACAGTATAAGCAGTGTTTAGGTAATACAGTCACAGTATAAGCAGTGTTTAGGTGACACAGTCACAGTATAAGCAGTGTTTGGGTGATACAGTCACAGTATACACAGTGTTTAGGTGATACAGTCACAGGATAAGCAGTGTTTAGGTGACAGTGTCACAGTATGAGCAGTGTTTAGGTGACAGAGACCCTCTAAGCTCATTCCAGGTGATGTTGAAGACTAAATAAATCCGAGTTTTCGCTATGGGCATACCAGAGGGGCCAATTGGTTCCTGTTGGAAAGCTACTCTGTGTTTGCAAATGTGACCACAACATGGTATCCCTGGCGTGATTGAGAGTATGGGCATCCTAAGAGGTGTTATTCCTTTGTCGGTGTCCTAGTGCTGAGCTCTGTGTAGAAAGCATGGGTCACTGTGACACATGAAGACCAGGCTGACAGCAGAGGGGCTTCATACACTCCGCCTGTCACCTCTTCCGGCTGTGGGTAAAGATCCCATCTCCATGGCAGCATGGCTGGCTCCTGCCATTGGCTGTCGCTTCGCTTGCTGTAGGTTACCAAGGAGTCTCGCTGTTTGCGTCAGATTCCCATCCACTTCTTAACCCTGTCAATGCCGAGCGAGGCTGTGCCAACCCCTCCATGCTCTGTCATTTCCCCGCTGCTTGCATGCCCAGCATCACACATTTCCGCTTCTCTTGTTTTTCTTTTTTATCTACCCTGCGATGTTGTCACCAGTGGCAACAGAGAGAGAACCAAATGCTTTCTCCATCGCTGTTATTTACCTTTATTTTGCAAGTGTGTAAAACAAATAATTAAAAATGCATTAAAAATAGGGAGAGATAACGTGTGCTGTAAAACACTTGCTTCGAACCTGGCTCCCAAGAGCTTACAATCTAGAAGAAAGTGGTGGGGGAGGGGCACAACATGGCTTGCCAGATGTTGTCAGACTGCCACCCCTGCCACTTCTACTGCTGGCTTGAGATGGTGGGAGTTGGAGATCTATGACCGATATAAAAAAAAACCTAAGAATGCAGCTAAGAATGAAACGCGAGCAGAGAGAGCGGAATGGCGCAGATAGCAGCGCTTCCTCTGCGTTTGCTGCAGCACAAAAATCTTGCGATTAAAAGTGCGCGCTAATCTGTAGACTGCGTGATAATATAATGAAAAGACATGGCTTGGTGCGTCTGCATGTGTTCACTCCCACAACGCTCAGCATCCAATCCCTGAACCCCGCGGAGGCACAGATGGCTGTGTAAGAGAGGGCGCTTAACTGTGAGGCTACTCGAGGGCAGCAAAGGCGTGGCCTGAGCGGGCGTGTCACCATTACCGCGCATGCAGGATGGAGCTGACCTGGTCCCTGCCAGCCAATCACATGTGTGGAGTTGTGCGGACAGTAACCATGACCATAGCAAGATCTCCATCCCGCATCCTATACTCCAGCTATTCATCGTGGACGCGCTTGGCGTACGCTCTGTATTTGTGCTTGGCCTTCGGTGGTTTGGCGTAACCGTATTAGTCCTGCGATGCAGTTAAAAAAATAACCGAAATCTTTATTCCTGAAAGAGGGAATTGCAGGAAACTGAGAAGGCAATTTCAAAATTAAGGCCAAAGTAGCAGAGTTGGGAAAAAAAAAAATCTCTCCTCGTTTTCCCAACTCGGCTACTTTGGCCTCAAGTTTGAAATTCCCTTCTCAATTACCGGAAATTCTCTCTCTTTTCCATGAATAAAAGAGCCAGCAGTAGGGGGCTCGAATCCGATCTTACATAACATATTGTGTGGGCTTGAAACATCACTTGTGTTATTCTGTGTAATATAATAGAATATTTTAGATTGAAACAGTAGTCGTGAGCTAGCGACGGGGGGGTTCGAGGGGTATGGAGCGTCCCATGATGCTTTGCACCTCCCCACAGTATTAAAGCTGCATGTTTTTATTGAATTTGTTCAGTTTATTTTTCTAACTTTCTGAAATAAGTGGATGTTACAGACTCCTGTGCACAGGAGTCTAAGCCAAGAGGAGCACGTATCTTATTATGAAACAAGGAGCGTTTAGAAAGGTCATTAAATGAGGGTTTATTATTATTATTACTATTATTTTTAAAATGACAACTAAAGTCCCCCCCCCCCCCTTTTCCTTCCTAAGATGAGCGGGGGTCTCTCTCTGTATGCCAGAGCAGAAAGAGACCTCCATTACAAAGGGGATTAGCAGAGGGGATCTAGTTAAGGTCTGCACTATCGGAGAGCCAGTCGCCGACCAGACCAGGCTGACTCCTTCCTATAAAACATGGCAGCTGCCGGTCACCGGATGAACTAGCTGGACTATCAGTTCATTCTCATATTAGGGACACTGAATGTTTCACTTGTGCTTCTGTACTAAGAGAACGAGTCAGGGAACAAAAACTTAGTTGTCCTTTTAAGTCTCCAATTTTCTTTCCTTTTTACCATTTTTTTCCCCAAGGCCAAGAAACTGTTACTGTTATTATTTTGTGACTTTTGTGATAATGCAACTTTTAATGCAATCATGTTTTTTACATGTTGCAACACTGTTTCGTGTGTGTGTGTGTGTGTATATAAATAATATTACACTGCCTGGCCAAAATAAAGGGTCACACACTGTAATATTTGGTTGGACTGCCTTTAGCTCTGATTACGGCACACGTTCGCTGTGGCATTGTTTCGATAAGCTTCCCCTAATGTCACAAGATTTATTTCCGTTCAGTGTTGCATTCATTTTTCACCAAGATCTTGTAAAGCGAAGCCTTCTCCAGCACATCCCAAAGATTCTCAGTGGGGTTTAGATCTGGACTCTGTGGTGGCCAATCCATGTCTCACGCTCCCTGAACCAATCTTTCCCAATCTGAGCTCGATTAATCCTGGCATTGTCATCTTGGAGTATGGCCGCGCCATCAGGAAAGGAGAAATCCATTGATGGAATAAGCTGGGCAGTCAGTATATTCTGGTAGTAAGCTGACCTCATTCTTTGGCCACATAATGTTCCTGAACTTAGACCTGACCCACTGCAGCAACCCCAGACCTGTTTGTTTAGTTAGATCCAGATGGCCAGGCAGTGTATATATATATATATATATATATATATATATATATATATATATATATAATCTCTACTCCTTGGGCCACACAACCAAAGCAGCATTTCAGTGGGGTGTAACTACCTGTGTGAATGCTCATTGCCTGCGATTTGTATACATTTTTTCTGGCTTTATAGTAAAAAAAAAAAACTATATTTACATAAGACCTGTATTATTTAACGGATCTGGTTTTTTGTCAATTCTTCCTGATAAAGTACTGTAGCTTCATATGCAAATAACACATAGAAATGGAGCTAATTTGCATACGAAACCACAGGTGATGTCATAAGCAGGATACACCACAAACACAGGTAAAACATAGATTTCTCTTATCTGAGGAATCTGCTGACACAATGTATAGATTATTTTGTATTCTTTGCATGTTTAGGTGACAGATTTGCTTGTAATGAAGATATGGAGATATCCAGTAGTAGTGGTCTAATGGGGTCTAATGCTTTTAATAACACGCTGACCCCTCGTACTGTTATAAATGCAAATCTAGTGTAACAGGACAGAGGCTTTTCATCGTCTCTTGGGATCTTATTACTGTAAATGGCAGCAGTTAATAGCTCGTTTAATGTTAGACGTCTGTGCCGTATTAGAAACTATCTTTATATAAACCTGAGGAGGAGGAGGAGAGGGTTAAACCTCACTCATACACAGACAGCAGACCTGGGTCTCCACTTCCAAGATGTCTTAACCCTTTTGTGTTTGCTGGTCTCTGACATTAGTGTAAAGGGACTCTGCTCAGAATCCATTCTCTCTGATCAGTCTAATACAAGGGGGATCTCCTTATAGGAGAAAGTCTATCCAGCTTATTTTCTATATGCGGTACATGGGATTTTCTCGAATATAAGACCACCCCCCAATGCTGCCTCTCCCCCATCCCTCCCTCCCCCAGACTTACCCAATGCTGCCTCTCCCCCATCCCTCCCTCCCCCAGACTTACCCAATGCTGCCTCTCCCCCATCACTCCCTCCCCCAGACTTACCCAATGCTGCCTCTCCCCCATCCCTCCCTCCCCCAGACTTACCCAATGCTGCCTCTCCCCCATTCCTCCCTCCCCCAGACTTACCCAATGCTGCCTCTCCCCCTCCCTCCCCCAGACTTACCCAATGCTGCCTCTCCCCCCGACTTACCCAATGCTGCCTCTCCCCCATCCCTCCCTCCCCCAGACTTACCCAATGCTGCCTCTCCCCCATCCCTCCCTCCCCCAGACTTACCCAATGCTGCCTCTCCCCCACCCCTCCCTCCCCCAGACTTACCCAATGCTGCCTCTCCCCCATCCCTCCCTCCCCCAGACTTACCCAATGCTGCCTCTCCCCCCTCCCTCCCTCCCCCAGACTTACCCAATGCTGCCTCTCCCCCATCCCTCCCTCCCCCAGACTTACCCAATGCTGCCTCTCCCCCATCCCTCCCTCCCCCAGACTTACCCAATGCTGCCTCTCCCCCACCCCTCCCTCCTCCAGACTTACCCAATGCTGCCTCTCCCCCACCCCTCCCTCCCCCAGACTTACCCAATGCTGCCTCCCGCTCCCCCAGACTTACCCAATGCTGCCTCTCCCCCATCCCTCCCTCCCCCAGACTTACCCAATGCTGCCTCTCCCCCATCCCTCCCTCCTCCAGACTTACCCAATGCTGCCTCTCCCCCATCCCTCCCTCCCCCAGACTTACCCAATGCTGCCTCTCCCCCATCCCTCCCTCCCCCAGACTTACCCAATGCTGCCTCTCCCCCCTCCCTCCCCCAGACTTACCCAATGCTGCCTCTCCCCCATCCCTCCCTCCCCCAGACTTACCCAATGCTGCCTCTCCCCCATCCCTCCCTCCCCCAGACTTACCCAATGCTGCCTCTCCCCCATCCCTCCCTCCCCCAGACTTACCCAATGCTGCCTCTCCCCCATCCCTCCCTCCTCCAGACTTACCCAATGCTGCCTCTCCCCCATCCCTCCCTTTCCCAGACTTACCCAATGCTGCCTCTCCCCCTCCCTCCCCCAGACTTACCCAATGCTGCCTCTCCCCCACCCCTCCCTCCCCCAGACTTACCCAATGCTGCCTCTCCCCCATCCCTCCCTCCCCCAGACTTACCCAATGCTGCCTCTCCCCCATCCCTCCCTCCCCCAGGCTTACCCAATGCTGCCTCTCCCCCACCCCTCCCTCCCCCAGACTTACCCAATGCTGCCTCTCCCCCACCCCTCCCTCCCCCAGACTTACCCAATGCTGCCTCTCCCCCACCCCTCCCTCCCCCAGACTTACCCAATGCTGTCTCAATCTCCCTGGTGGCTAGTGGGGGCAGCCGGTCTGCACAATAAGCTTTTTCAGGTGCTTGACCTGCAGGAGGCTGTAGTTATTAATGTATGCTGTGATATAACACAAAAAGGTGGAGCTTGGGGATAATAAGACTGTTACTATAGCAACCCCAATTACACTTTATTTGCTGTTTTTTCCCCTGTTGGTGCAGCACTTTAATATATTGGTGTTGGGCGCGTTAGTTTAGGATGAGCTGGCCCTTTAAACCAGGCCGCTTTGAAAACGGGAGGAAAAATCCATTTAAAGCAATATATTCCACATGAAAGCTAGCTCTATCCACCCCGTCCAGAGAGCAAGTAAGAATATTAAACAGCCTTGGATAATGCAAGGTGTCATCCTGCCAGTCTGCTCCTTTAATCAGAGCATCCGGCCACTTCCCACTCAACGCATCAATGTATTGAGCACCGGCTCGCGGACACACTGCTCTCCTGACATGAGATGGATGGTAGGAAATAAACGTATCTATCCTGATGCGTGTGTGATATAGAGATTGCACGCATTGTGTCTCTAAGTCAGGGCTCGACAAACCCCAGGCGCCAGGTCTGCATGGCGACCAGGAAATGAGACCTGGCGCCTGGGTGAAGTTACCCTCCCGGACCCCTTGCAGCTGCCATCCGATTTGTTTTTATTTTTTCAGAGCGCGAGGGGGTAAAGTCTGTGCGGATGGGACAGACTGCAAGCTCCGCCCCCTCGCGCAACGCGTGTCTGAGTGCCGGGTGTCGTCACGTGACATCCTGGCACTCAGCAGGCCAATGAATGAAAACATGCTGCAGCACGAATGTCCCCCTCCCCTGCAATGAGGTAAAGCAGCAGGGAGGGGGGACACACCAAGAAAAGACTGTGTGAGGTGTTTGTATATATGGGTATATGTAAAGTAGGTGTGTGAGGTGTTTGTATATATGTAAAGTAGGTGTGTGAGGTGTTTGTATATATGTAAAGTAGGTGTGTGAGGTGTTTGTATATATGTGTATATGTAAAGTAGGTGTGTGAGGTGTTTGTATATATGTAAAGTAGGTGTGTGAGGTGTTTGTATATTTGTGTATATGTAAAGTAGGTGTGTGAGGTGTTTGTATATATGGGTATATATGGGTATATGTAAAGTAGGTGTGTGAGGTGTTTGTATATATGGGTATATGTAAAGTAGGTGTGTGTGTGAGGTGTTTGTATATATGTGTATATGTAAAGTAGGTGTGTGTGAGGTGTTTGGATATATGTGTATATGTAAAGTAGGTGTGTGTGTGTGTGAGGGGTTTGTATATATGTGTATATGTAAAGTAGGTGTGTGTGTGTGAGGGGTTTGTATATATGGGTATATGTAAAGTAGGTGTGTGTGAGGTGTTTGTATATATGTGTATATGTAAAGTAGGTGTGTGTGAGGTGTTTGTATATATGTGTGTATGTAAAGTAGGTGTGTGTAAGGTGTTTGTATATATGTGTATATGTAAAGTAGGTGTGTGTGAGGTGTTTGGATATATGTGTATATGTAAAGTAGGTGTGTGTGAGGTGTTTGTATATATGTGTATATGGGAAGTAGGTGTGTGTGTGAGGTGTTTGGATATATGTGTATGTAAAGTAGGTGTGTGTGAGGTGTTTGGATATATGTGTATATGGGAAGTAGGTGTGTGTGTGAGGTGTTTGGATATATGTGTATATGTGAAGTAGGTGTGTGTGTGTGTGTGTGTGTATATGTGAAGTAGGCGTGTGTGTTTATGAATTGCGTGTATGCTTGCGTGATTGTCTGGCTCCTAAATTTTTTGCTGGCTCCTAAAATCAAATTAGATTAGTCAAGCCCTGCTCTAAGTGACAGTCCCTTTCCTCTTCACTGAGAAAATATTGCTAATAATTGTGAAGTCACAATGGCTAATTTGCCCTCAGATTTTTGTAGACGCAGCTCCTAGCTTTCAGGATGACTGAGCAGCATGTAAGACAATTGCGCAGGAGCTCTCTCCCCTACCTCCTTGTCTCTCCCCCCTTCCTTCTCTTATCCCCTTCCCTCTCACCCTCTCTTTCCCTTTCCTTTCCTTTTTTTTCAATAATGCAGGGACCATGCACAATAAAAAAAAATGAAAATAAGTTTTGCCGGGAAATGAGGTCCTTGTTTTTTGGTGGGTGTATGCCAAGCGTCGGATCGAGTGGTGTAAAGCACACCGCCACTGGACTCTGGAGCAGCTGCATGCAAGCCTCACATCACCAAGTACAATGCCAAGCGTCGGATCGAGTGGTGTAAAGCATGCCGCCACTGGACTCTGGAGCAGCTGCATACAAGCCTCACATCACCAAGTACAATGCCAAGCGTCGGATCGAGTGGTGTAAAGCATGCCGCCACTGGACTCTGGAGCAGCTGCATGCAAGCCTCACATCACCAAGTACAATGCCAAGCATCGGATCGAGTGGTGTAAAGCACGCCGACACTGGACTCTGGAGCAGCTGCATGCAAGCCTCACATCACCAAGTACAATGCCAAGCATCGGATCGAGTGGTGTAAAGCACGCCGACACTGGACTCTGGAGCAGCTGCATGCAAGCCTCACATCACCAAGTACAATGCCAAGCGTCGGATCGAGTGGTGTAAAGCATACTGCCACTGGACTCTGGAGCAGCTGCATGCAAGCCTCACATCACCAAGTACAATGCCAAGCGTCGGATCGAGTGGTGTAAAGCATGCCGCCACTGGACTCTGGAGCAGCTGCATGCAAGCCTCACATCACCAAGTACAATGCCAAGCGTCGGATCGTGTGGTGTAAAGCATGCCGCCACTGGACTCTGGAGCAGCTGCATGCAAGCCTCACATCACCAAGTATAATGCCAAGCATCGGATCGAGTGGTGTAAAGCATGCCACCACTGGACTCTGGAGCAGCTGCATGCAAGCCTCACATCACCAAGTACAATGCCAAGCATCGGATCGAGTGGTGTAAAGCATGCCGCCACTGGACTCTGGAGCAGCTGCATGCAAACCTCACATCACCAAGTACAATGCCAAGCGTCGGATCGTGTGGTGTAAAGCATGCCGCCACTGGACTCTGGAGCAGCTGCATGCAAGCCTCACATCACCAAGTGCAATGCCAAGCATCGGATCGAGTGGTGTAAAGCACACCGCCACTGGACTCTGGAGCAGCTGCATGCAAGCCTCACATCACCAAGTGCAATGCCAAGCATCGGATCGAGTGGTGTAAAGCATGTCGCCACTGGACTCTGGAGCAGCTGCATGCAAGCCTCACATCACCAAGTACAATGCCAAGCATCGGATCGAGTGGTGTAAAGCACACCGCCACTGGACTCTGGAGCAGCTGCATGCAAGCCTCACATCACCAAGTACAATGCCAAGTGTCGGATCGAGTGGTGTAAAGCATGCCGCCACTGGACTCTGGAGCAGCTGCATACAAGCCTCACATTACCAAGTACAATGCCAAGTGTCGGATCGAGTGGTGTAAAGCATGCCACCACTGGACTCTGGAGCAGCTGCATGCAAGCCTCACATCACCAAGTACAATGCCAAGCATCGGATCGAGTGGTGTAAAGCATGCCGCCACTGGACTCTGGAGCAGCTGCATACAAGCCTCACATTACCAAGTACAATGCCAAGTGTCGGATCGAGTGGTGTAAAGCATGCCACCACTGGACTCTGGAGCAGCTGCATGCAAGCCTCAGATCACCAAGTACAATGCCAAGCATCGGATCGAGTGGTGTAAAGCATGCCGCCACTGGACTCTGGAGCAGCTGCATGCAAGCCTCACATCACCAAGTGCAATGCCAAGCATCGGATCGAGTGGTGTAAAGCACACCGCCACTGGACTCTGGAGCAGCTGCATGCAAGCCTCACATCACCAAGTGCAATGCCAAGCGTCGGACCGAGTGGTGTAAAGCATGTCGCCACTGGACTCTGGAGCAGCTGCATGCAAGCCTCACATCACCAAGTACAATGCCAAGCATCGGATCGAGTGGTGTAAAGCACACCGCCACTGGACTCTGGAGCAGCTGCATGCAAGCCTCACATCACCAAGTACAATGCCAAGTGTCGGATCGAGTGGTGTAAAGCATGCCGCCACTGGACTCTGGAGCAGCTGCATGCAAACCTCACATCACCAAGTACAATGCCAAGCATTGGATCGAGTGGTGTAAAGCACGCCACCACTGGACTCTGGAGCAGCTGCATGCAAGCCTCAGATCACCAATCTTTTTTTTTTCTGTTCAGTCCTTACACTTGCATCAATCAGTTTATAGATTTACTTTGCATTCCCTCAATCTTACAGAGTCCTTTCCAATACTTTCCAGTGTCTCTACTCATGTCTGGAACTCCGAAACTCTGCGTATCAAGTGGTGAAAGGCTTTGTATTAATGATTCATGATGACACAGAATGTCCTGTCCTACAAGAATAACCTTTTATATAAGCTTAAACCTGGTGGATTCATTCTGATTGTATTGACTCCCCCCCCTCCGGATCGACATTTAATGGTGTATTTTTAGTCAACTTTTAATCAGATTTGTCTGTTCTTACTAGTAAGGACCACGTCCTGCCAACACTGGTCACGCTGTGGATTTATATAAATTGTATTGCCGGATGGCATCTGAAAACTCCAAGATAACACCCCATAAAGGTAGATAAAATGCCATAAATTGTCGCACTGCAGGGCTGTTTTTAAAAAATAATTCTGCACTCGTTTTCTAAACCACATAACGTTTGCTTTTAGTCTGTGCCAACTCAATCTGACCGGGGTCCGATCATTCTCCTACAAAGAGAGGAATATATAATTCTCTGTATAAAGCTGCTTCCGGCCCCGTTTGGAAAAAAGGCTGATTTTGGATGAGATCGGGCAGGCCGTCTAACAGGTGCCGCACTACACAAGATAACTGTGTCTGTCCGAAGGGATAAAATGGCAGGGTCTCTGATAGATTCGCGGTGATGTAACAGGGTCTCGTTTAGTGAATGCAGAGGGGCTTTGTCTTCCATCTTCCTCCGGATCGGATCCTGGAAATAAATAAAGAATGAGCCATGTGTAGCTTTTCTGTCCCCCAGTTAATAGGCCCCATTCACACGGTCGTTTTCGTTCGTTCTTACAAAAGCACAGATATCTTTGCAGACACAATTTCCTGTGATTTTTTTTTTTTAATCGTTATTTCTAACAAGGTTTTCTTAAAGGAGCAGCACAGAAAATAAAACTATGTGACAGCTCATTCTGCTCTTTCCTTGCCCCGTTTGGCTGCATTTCCCCGCTAGCTGTAATGGCAGACTGGTTCAAGTACCAAAGCAATAGAAAGGTGCAGAACAAGGGATTGTGCATTTCTTTATAAAGAAATATATCCCTCCAATCTCACTTATATACCCTGCATGGCGCGCCAGTGAGAGCTCTGGTGGTCCAGTGTGGTGTCTGAGCTCTGTGTATAACACAAGTACAAAGACTCTTCTTGCTCTGCCCTCGTGCACATCTATGGGGCAGAGTGATGAACTGAATATGATGCCTGGCTCTCTGACTCTCAGGGTATAAGTTTGAGGAGCCAGAGGAGGGAGAGTCTCTATTTCTGTGCATTAGGGGAACTTAGATTTTTTTTTTTTTTTTTGGCTAATCAAAGTTTTTTATTTATTTTCCCATTTAATCCCAAGCTGCGTTGCCAGAATTCATCCTCTTCCTGTATTGTACCCGATGAAGCTGGGACTGCAGGAGAGAGGTGCAGATTTGTCCCAAATATATTTGGTGCTTACACCGCCTTTCAGAATATTGTATTGTGCAGAGTTGCCGATTTCAGTATTACATACCATGAGCCAAAACAAATGCACCGCTTGGGAAAAGCCAGGGGAGAGATGTGCTGCGTTGGCAAGCGAGAGAACTGGAATATTCTGAGCAATAGACATAAAACCCCCGGAAAACTCTGATTCATTTCCCTGTTGGTTGTGAAACCTGGGGGCACAGAGACCACGTTTGTGCGCAAGAAATCATGGCCCACTGATAGATGTAGCCGTATCTGCTGGTGTTTGTACAGCCACCAACGTCTGGCAAATCCGATGTGGAATGGCTCTATCCAAAGAGAAAGCTCAGTGCGAGGCTCGTGAAAAACACTTACATGTGCAGCTGCACGGCTGAATCGTGTGATTGTAGTGGTGCCAGTATGACAGCACGCTGCACACAAAACCTATTTGTAATTGGTGTAGTCACGCTGTCGTGGCAGTAACTGGCGGATTTAACTCCGCGAATGCCAGACGAGACGGCCGTGGTGGAAATTGATTTAGGCTCTGTGCCGATTTGGCAAACCGTGATTCTGAAAATAAAAACTCAGTGCACCGGCTAAAGAGCAATAGCCGGCCATTCGCAACCTGCCAGTATGTTGGATATTAAAGGCAGAAATGTATAGAACACTAATGTCTATAGTCTTTAGGAGCCAGACCGATCCATTCAGGAGCCAGGGTAATGGAACAGCCAGCAGAGGTGGAAGTGGTTAATACAGTGAAGGAGTTTAAGCATGCGAGGGATAGGTATAAGGCTATCCTAGATATAAGATAAGGCCAGGGACTAATGAAAGTATTACATTACTGAGAGGGTAGTGGATGGATGGAATAGTCTTCCAGTAGAAGTGGTAGAGGTTAATACAGTGAAGGAGTTTAAGCATGCATGGGATAGGTATAAGGCTATCCTAGATATAAGATAAGGCCAGGGACTAATGAAAGTATTACATTACTGAGAGGGTAGTGGATGTATGGAATAGTCTTCCAGTAGAAGTGGTAGAGGTTAATACGGTGAAGGAGTTTAAGCATGCGTGGGATAGGTATAAGGCTGTCCTAGATATAAGATAAGGCCAGGGACTAATGAAAGTATTACATTACTGAGAGGGTAGTGGATGTATGGAATAGTCTTCCAGTAGAAGTGGTAGAGGTTAATACAATGAAGGAGTTTAAGCATGCATGGGATAGGTATAAGGCTATCCTAGATATAAGATAAGGCCAGGGACTAATGAAAGTATTACATTACTGAGAGGGTAGTGGATGTATGGAATAGTCTTCCAGAGGTAGTGGTAGAGGTTAATACAGTGAAGGAGTTTAAGCATGCATGGGATAGGTATAAGGCTATCCTAGATATAAGATAAGGTCAGGGACTAATGAAAGTATTACATTACTGAGAGGGTAGTGGATGTATGGAATAGTCTTCCAGAGGTAGTGGTAGAGGTTAATACAGTGAAGGAGTTTAAGCATGCATGGGATAGGTATAAGGCTATCCTAGATATAAGATAAGGGCAGGGACTAATGAAAGTATTACATTACTGAGAGGGTAGTGGAAGCATGGAATAGTCTTCCAGTAGAAGTGGTAGAGGTTAATACAGTGAAGGAGTTTAAGCATGCATGGGATAGGTATAAGGCTATCCTAGATATAAGATAAGGTCAGGGACTAATGAAAGTATTACATTACTGAGAGGGTAGTAGATGTATGGAATAGTCTTCCAGTAGAAGTGGTAGAGGTTAATACAGTGAAGGAGTTTAAGCATGCATGGGATAGGTATAAGGCTATCCTAGATATAAGATAAGGCCAGGGACTAATGAAAGTATTACATTACTGAGAGTGTAGTGGATGCATGGAATAGTCTTCCAGTAGAAGTGGTAGAGGTTAATACAGTGAAGGAGTTTAAGCATGCATGGGATAGATATAAGGCTATCCTAGATATAAGATAAGGCCAGGGACTAATGAAAGTATTACATTACTGAGAGGGTAGTGGATGTATGGAATAGTCTTCCAGTAGAAGTGGTAGAGGTTAATACGGTGAAGGAGTTTAAGCATGCGAGGGATAGGTATAAGGCTATCCTAGATATAAGATAAGGTCAGGGACTAATGAAAGTATTACTTTACTGAGAAGGTTGTGGGTGCATGGAATAGTCTTCCAGTAGAAGTGGTAGAGGTTAATACGGTGAAGGAGTTTAAGCATGCGAGGGATAGGTATAAGGCTATCCTAGATATAAGATAAGGTCAGGGACTAATGAAAGTATTACTTACTGAGAGGGTAGTGCGTGCATGGAATAGTCTTCTAGTAGAAGTGGTAGAGGTTAATACAGTGAAGGAGTTTAAGCATGCATGGGATAGGTATAAGGCTATCCTAGATATAACATAAGGCCAGGGACTAATGAAAGTCTTCAGATAATTGGGCAGACTAGATGACTGGATGGTTCTTATCTGGGGGTGACACAGTCTATGTTTCTCATTTCTATGTAAGCCTTGATTTAATCCCATACGCCTCAGGTCGCACTCATGGTTTTATCAGACATGATATAACAGTCTGGGGGTCTGGATAGGGGAATAATCCCAATTAAGTCGTATCACATTTCAGTTAATAGAGACATTGTGGCTGTTAGATCTCATATCCCCCCCTCCTCCTTCCCAGTGGTCTTGTGTTATTAAATCTATTTGCAGTTTAATTGTGCTTTAGAGGAGCTCAGCATTTCATGGGGGCTTCTGTGAGACGCACCACGCGCACCAAAGTGACATGGAGGAAAACCAGCTGTGATTATATCTCGAAATCTGCGATAAAAGGAGCAAAGCAGAGCTTGTCTACCGGATCCTCAGCATCACAGAGCTCGGCAAACCATACAGCCAAGAACAGCACGTATTATATTCAAACAGGACCAACGAGCCTTGGGTAGAACCCGTCACTCTGGGGCAGAGCTCTAAAAGCGGAGCAGTAACCATGGAAACAAAGTCACCTAAAAACTGTAAAAATAAATAACCCCCAATAGGTGCACAGAGATCAGTTATCAGTTATCCCAGAAACCCATGCTGTCTGAGCATATATACCATATACAAAGAGGCACCAGGGCTCTGGGGATCGCAAGATACCAGCCAATGGCTAGAAACAGATACATACAGATAGCAAAACGAGGTGGGAATCGGCCAATTTACTGAGAGATAACTAGTGATTCTAATATAAAAGCACAAGAGAAAAACAAATGAGAGGTTTGTTTATACCAGTGTATCCTGTGATCACTCAAATCAAACCTTTCCCCAAACTGCCCGCTCGTCCTCGGCATGGAGGGTGAACTGATTCTATCAGACAAGCAGATTCTTAACCTCTACCACTTCAACTGGAAGACTATTCCATACATCCACTACCCTCTCAGTAATGTAATACTTTCATTAGTCCCTGGCCTTATCTTATATCTAGGATAGCCTTATACCTATCCTATGCATGCTTAAACTCCTTCACTGTATTAACCTCTACCACTTCTACTGGAAGACTATTCCATACACCCACTACCCTCTCAGTAAAGTAATACTTTCATTAGTCCCTGGCCTTATCTTATATCTAGGATAGCCTTATACCTATCCCATGCATGCTTAAACTCCTTCACTGTATTAACCTCTACCACTTCTACTGGAAGACTATTCCATACATCCACTACCCTCTCAGTAAAGTAATACTTTCATTAGTCCCTGACCTTATCTTATATCTAGGATAGCCTTATACCTATCCCATGCATGCTTAAACTCCTTCATTGTATTAACCTCTACCACTTCTACTGGAAGACTATTCCATACATCCACTACCCTCTCAGTAATGTAATACTTTCATTAGTCCCTGGCCTTATCTTATATCTAGGACAGCCTTATACCTATCCCACGCATGCTTAAACTCCTTCACCGTATTAACCTCTACCACTTCTACTGGAAGACTATTCCATACATCCACTACCCTCTCAGTAATGTAATACTTTCATTAGTCCCTGGCCTTATCTTATATCTAGGATAGCCTTATACCTATCCCATGCATGCTTAAACTCCTTCACTGTATTAACCTCTACCACTTCTACTGGAAGACTATTCCATACATCCACTACCCTCTCAGTAATGTAATACTATCATTTGTCCCTGGCCTTATCTTATATCTAGGATAGCCTTATACCTATCCCATGCATGCTTAAACTCCTTCACTGTATTAACCTCTACCACTTCTACTGGAAGACTATTCCATGCACCCACTACCCTCTCAGTAATGTAATACTATCATTAGTCCCTGGCCTTATCTTATATCTAGGATAGCCTTATACCTATCCCATGCATGCTTAAACTCCTTCACTGTATTAACCTCTACCACTTCTACTGGAAGACTATTCCATGCACCCACTACCCTCTCAGTAATGTAATACTTTCATTAGTCCCTAGCCTTATCTTATATCTAGGATAGCCTTATACCTATCCCATGCATGCTTAAACTCCTTCACTGTATTAACCTCTACCACTTCTACTGGAAGACTATTCCATGCATCCACTACCCTCTCAGTAATGTAATACTATCATTAGTCCCTGGCCTTATCTTATATCTAGGATAGCCTTATACCTATCCCATGCATGCTTAAACTCCTTCACTGTATTAACCTCTCCCACTTCTACTGGAAGACTATTCCACACATCCACTACCCTCTCAGTAATGTAATACTTTCATTAGTCCCTGGCCTTATCTTATATCTAGGATAGCCTTATACCTATCCCATGCATGCTTAAACTCCTTCACTGTATTAACCTCTCCCACTTCTACTGGAAGACTATTCCACACATCCACTACCCTCTCAGTAATGTAATACTTTCATTAGTCCCTGGCCTTATCTTATATCTAGGATAGCCTTATACCTATCCCATGCATGCTTAAACTCCTTCACTGTATTAACCTCTACCACTTCTACTGGAAGACTATTCCATGCATCCACTACCCTCTCAGTAATGTAATACTATCATTAGTCCCTGGCCTTATCTTATATCTAGGATAGCCTTATACCTATCCCATGCATGCTTAAACTCCTTCACTGTATTAACCTCTACCACTTCTACTGGAAGTCTATTCCATGCACCCACTACCCTCTCAGTAATGTAATACTTTCATTAGTCCCTAGCCTTATCTTATATCTAGGATAGCCTTATACCTATCCCACGCATGCTTAAACTCCTTCACTGTATTAACCTCTAACACTTCTACTGGAAGACTATTCCATGCATCCACTACCCTCTCAGTAAAGTAATACTTTCATTAGTCTCTGACCTTATCTTATATCTAGGATAGCCTTATACCTATCCCATGCATGCTTAAACTCCTTCACTGTATTAACCTCTACCACTTCTACTGGAAGACTATTCCATACATCCACTACCCTCTCAGTAATGTAATACTTTCATTAGTCCCTGGCCTTATCTTATATCTAGGATAGCCTTATACCTATCCCATGCATGCTTAAACTCCTTCACTGTATTAACCTCTACCACTTCTACTGGAAGACTATTCCATGCATCCACTACCCTCTCAGTAATGTAATACTGTCATTAGTCCCTGGCCTTATCTTATATCTAGGATAGCCTTATACCTATCCCATGCATGCTTATACTCCTTCACTGTATTAACCTCTACCACTTCTACTGGAAGACTATGCCATGCATCCACTACCCTCTCAGTAAAGTAATACTTTCATTAGTCCCTGGCCTTATCTTATATCTAGGATAGCCTTATACCTATCCCATGCATGCTTAAACTCCTTCACTGTATTAACCTCTACCACTTCTACTGGAAGACTATTCCATGCATCCACTACCCTCTCAGTAATGTAATACTTTCATTAGTCCCTGGCCTTATCTTATATCTAGGATAGCCTTTACCTATCCCATGCATGCTTAAACTCCTTCACTGTATTAACCTCTACCACTTCTACTGGAAGACTATTCCATGCATCCACTACCCTCTCAGTAAAGTAATCCTTCCATAATGTCAATTTTAAACCTTTGCCCCTCTAATTTCAGATTAGGTCCTCTTGTTGTGATAGTTTGTCTTTGTTTAAATATACTCTCCTCCGTTACTGTGTTGATTCCCTTTATGTATATAAATGTTTCTATCATATCCCCCCTGTTACGTCTTTCCTCCAAGCTATACATGTTAAGATGCTTTAACCCTTTCCTGGTAAGTTTTATCCTGCAATCCATGATCCAGTTTAGTAGATCTTCTCTGAATTTTCTCTAAAGTATCTATATCCTGCGTACAATGCTCCAAGTGAGGTCTCACCAGTACTCTGTACAATACTCCAAGTGAGGTCTCACCAGTGCTCTGTACAATACTCCAAGTGAGGTCTCACCAGTGCTCTGTACAATACTCCAAGTGAGGTCTCACCAGCGCGCTGTACAATACCCAAAGTGAGGTCTCACCAGTGCTCTGTACAATACTCCAAGTGAGGTCTCACCAGCGCTCTGTACAATACTCCAAGTGAGGTCTCACCAGCGCGCTGTACAATACCCAAAGTGAGGTCTCACCAGTGCTCTGTACAATACTCCAAGTGAGGTCTCACCAGCGCTCTGTACAATACTCCAAGTGAGGTCTCACCAGTGCTCTGTACAATGGCATGAGCACTTCCCTTTTTCTACTGCTAATACCTCTCACTCTCTGCAAACAAGCATTCTGCTAATACCTCTCCCTATGCAACCAAGCATTTTGCTAATACCTCTCCCTATGCAACCAAGCATTCTGCTAATACCTCCCCCTACCCAGCCAAGCATTCTGCTAATAACTCTCCCTAAACAGCCAAGCATTCTGCTAATACCTCTCCCTATGCGACCAAGCATTCTGCTAATACCTCTCCCTATACAAGCAAGCATTCTGCTAATACCTCTCCCTATGCAACCAAGCATTCTGCTAATACCTCTCCCTATACAACCAAGCATTCTGCTAATACCTCTCCCTATGCAGCCAAGCATTCTGCTAAAACCTCTCCCTATACAACCAAGCATTCTGCTAATACCTCTCCCTATACAACCAAGCATTCTGCTAATACCTCTCCCTATACAACCAAGCATTGTGCTAATACCTCTCCCTATACAACCAAGCATTCTGCTAATACCTCTCCCTATACAACCAAGCATTCTGCTAATACCTCTCCCTATACAACCAAGCATTATGCTAATACCTCTCCCTATACAACCAAGCATTATGCTAATACCTCCCCCTATACAACCAAGCATTCTGCTAATTCCTCTCCCTCTCTCTTGACCAGCAGAGGTTGATGGACACTTTGAGGGGCAACATTTTCTCGGTGGCATCTGCTGTCAGTCCTGTTATTATTAATATTATCTATTTATAAAAACCTTCTGTATGATTGAAGGTGTAGACCACAGACAAGTCTCCTGTGCTCTGCAGGGGCCAAGAAGAATATAGAGGCTATTAATCTTTTCTCTATCTTTCTGTCCGTGGTCTTGGGCTATTACAGTGAGAAGAAAAGGGGGGCATGTGTTTGAGCTCAGTGAATTTTGCAGAACCTCCAGGTTTAAGAAACTCTCCTGCATTGAGTCTCCATGATATTACTGATCTGTTCACACTTACCGTACTTGTCTTTGAGCAGTTTGTAATAGTTACTGGGGCTGGTCCACTTATGAGTTATTGGGTTTTTTTGTTTTTTTTTACATTTCTTAATTACTTGGGTACTTTGTGCTTGTCTAGTGATTGTGTTCATTAAGCTATTTTCATGCAATCTAATATATAAATATTTTTCTTGGCATGTTGAACAGCTGATTTCAAGACCTATAAAAAGGGTTGTATACATTAAACTGCCAGATGACCTCCGTCAGACAGGAAAGGAAGCTTTTTTCCCTTACATTTCAAGAATGAATTGTTCAGGTGGAATCTCACAATACCATTTCAATACAGCCCTGTCCCCCAGTGATATTTCAGTAATATGTATATTGTAAGAAAAGTTTAAAGAAACTCTGTCACCTAATCATTATGTCGTAAATGTAGAGAATAATATATTGTTTTAGCAGAAATGCAGCAAATGCATAAAACATGTGCACAGACACGTTGAAAACATAGATTTCTCTTATTTTCTGTATTTTCTGTAATTCTGCCAACACAATGTACAGATCATTTTGTTATTGTCTGCGGTCACAGGATACGCTGTGTTTAGGGTGAGACAGTAAATGAAGGGAGAGGTTTATTTCGGGGATGTTTATGTCAGTTTCTGGATACTGTTACTGATCAGATCGTGTTCTTTTCTATGTTTTTGTCTGCAGTGTTTTGGACAATGACAGTAGCAGTTTACGTCAGCAGAAGCTCGACAGACAGGTGAGATATCTGACTCATGTTGTGGATAACACGTGTGTGCGTGTCTGTGCACATGGTAACCAAGAGCCACAGAATAAGGCATCCAAAATCTAAAAGGACATCTGAGGGATCAAGTAAAGAGCATCTGGATATTACAGATCTGATAGAGGCACCCTGTGCAATCTAGCTGCTGTCAGTGAAGATGTGTATGTGAGAGTGTGTGTTTGTGCATGTGTATGTGTGTGAGTGTGTGAGTGTGTTTGTGTATGAATGTCTGTATGTGTGTTTGTGTGTATGTATGAGTGTGTATGTGTGTGAGTGTGTGTATGTGTGATTGTGTGTAACCAGGGATTCTATATTCATATATTCGCTGTTTTTGTAAGTATGTCCTGAGGATTTTACTTTTTGTCCTATATCTAGGGAATATTATATATATATATATATATATATATATATATATATATATATATATAACATGGTCTCTTACACTCAGCGGAATAACTGCATTATAATTACCTGGGTAATCTCGGCAGGGGGTGGGGGGCAGTATTGTTTGGTATGTGTGACTATTTAACAATCTTTTGCACAGGGTGTTGGTTGTCGGAAGAATGTTTGGTGAACAAATCCGGAGAAAACTATATATTTATATATGGAATATATAAATATTTAATGCCGCTGCTGTACTATACACCCACCCAAGCACTCTCCAGTATCGTGTCTTCCCATCCAGTCACTTTCCAGTGTTGTGTCTTCCCACCCAATCATTTTCCAGTATCGTGTTGTCTTCCCACCCAATCACTTTCCAGTGTAATGTCTTCCCACCCAATCACTTTCCAGTGTCTTGTCTTCCCATCCAGTCACTTTCCAGTGTTGTGTCTTCCCATCCAATCACTTTCCAGTGTCTTGTCTTCCCATCCAGTCACTTTCCAGTGTTGTGTCTTCCCATCCAATCACTTTCCAGTGTCTTGTCTTCCCATCCAGTCACTTTCCAGTGTTGTGTCTTCCCACCCAATCACTTTCCAGTGTAATGTCTTCCCATCCAATCACTTTCCAGTGTAATGTCTTCCCACTCAATCACTTTCCAGTGTCTTGTCTTCCCATCCAGTCACTTTCCAGTGTCTTGTCTTCCCATCCAGTCACTTTCCAGTGTTGTGTCTTCCCATCCAATCACTTTCCAGGGTCGTGTCTTCCCACCCAATCACTTTCCAGTGTAATGTCTTCCCATCCACTCACTTTCCAGTGTAATGTCTTCCCACTCAATCACTTTCCAGTGTCTTGTCTTCCCATCCAGTCACTTTCCAGTGTTGTGTCTTCCCACCCAATCATTTTCCAGTGTTGTGTCTTCCCATCCAATCACTTTCCAGGGTCGTGTCTTCCCACCCAATCACTTTCCAGGGTCGTGTCTTCCCACCCAATCACTTTCCAGTGTTGTGTCTTCCCATCCAATCACTTTCCAGTGTTGTGTCTTCCCATCCAATCACTTTCCAGTGTAATGTCTTCCCACCCATTCACTTTCCAGTGTAATGTCTTCCCACCCATTCACTTTCCAGTGTAATGTCTTCCCACCCAATCACTTTCCAGTGTTGTGTCTTCCCATCCAATCACTTTCCAGTGTTGTGTCTTCCCATCCAGTCACTTTCCAGTGTAATGTCTTCCCACCCATTCACTTTCCAGTGTAATGTCTTCCCACCCATTCACTTTCCAGTGTAATGTCTTCCCACCCAATCACTTTCCAGTGTAATGTCTTCCCACCCATTCACTTTCCAGTGTAATGTCTTCCCACCCAATCACTTTCCAGTGTAGAGTCTTACCACCCAATCACTTTCCAGGGTCGTGTCTTCCCACCCAATCATTTTCCAGGGTCGTGTCTTCCCACCCAATCATTTTCCAGGGTCGTGTCTTCCCACCCAATCACTTTCCAGGGTCGTGTCTTCCCACCCAATCACTTTCCAGGGTCGTGTCTTCCCACCCAATCACTTTCCAGGGTTGTGTCTTCCCATCCAATCACTTTCCTTGTCTTGTCTTCCCTTGACCAACTTGCACTCCAGTTAGTCGACTGGGCCTAGGGCTTGTTGCTCTGCAATGAACACAAAGGCTGAGTTTGCCCCTTGAAGCATAGTGTCTGGGTTTAGCAGGTAGCCCTGTACATGCAGTGCAGAAATTATATGGTAAATTGTATTGATTTAAACATGGCCGGTAAGTGCTGCCCATGCTCTGTCATTGTAAAATCAAAGCTTTCGACAACAGACCGAGTGCTGCTCTATTCACACTCTCCTCCCCACCTGCAGCGCGCCCTGCTAGAGCAGAAACAGAAGAAGAAACGACAGGAGCCCCTCATGGTTCAGTCGAATGTGGATGGCCGGACTCGCACTCGAAAGATGAAGCAGTCCGAGGAGCAAGCCCCGCTGGTCGAGTCTTATAATAGCAGCAATAACAGCACCATTTATCACGGTGAGTCCTCTAACCATGATAAAAGGATATTATAACTGCAGGCAAGGCACCTTTTATAACCTCCTCGGACTACAACTGGGGCAAACCAACAGTAATTTGGTCCAGAAGGAAAAATATAAGCCTTGGTCACAAGATAAATACTGGTCCATCCGTCTTGGGTCCAGACAGACCAAGACCACATATCTTAGAGAGTATACATAAATCAGGTGGGGTAGTTAAATCTGCAGTCAAAATAAGGGGATGGTAATACTACGCCAAAGGGTCTTTTAGTAGTTCCAGTAGTTCCAGTCCCAGCCAAAAGAGTAGCAACAACCTGAGAATTAGTAGCTCTTGGCTAGAGGCAGGTAATCATAACTTCCATGGATATGCAAAATGTCAGTACTAGGGCACCAATGTCCGTGGGAGGGTCTGTGAAGGTAGAACATCATTAAATGGTCTGTCACAGACCCCAGTAGTTGTCCACCATGAGCAATATTGGTGCCTACTGAGGTGCGGGGCAGTGAATGGGTCACATGTAGGAGGAGCCAGGAATGGGGAGGGTCTGGAATGTTCAATGGGATGATAACTACCCATCCCACAAAGTAGAGAGGTCTATCAATGTGGATCCAAACGCGTGGGGAATTCCGCTGACCTTACAATGTACTTTAATGTTGACCGTGACCATGATGGTAGTTATGATGCCACAAATACTCGCACACCCATAGAGAGATGTGTTTCTTTGTTTATGTAACTATGTTTCAGGTTCTGATTATGAATTCATGGAGAATCGGAAACCCTTATTAAACATTTTATTTTTATAACCGTGTAACTCCCAACAACACAGTAAGTTCCTGTGAAACCGCAGATGTTGGTGAGAATATTAATTTATAAGTAACACATGGTAACTCGGAATCAGCAAGACCGGCAAAGCTCGTTATCACCTACCGAGACTGTGTACACTACGGATTACAGCTCAACTCTGGGGCATAGTTCTAAAAGTGGGTCTAAACAGCACCGACATTCCATTGGTTGTCATGGTGATTGCGGAGCATGACATTGGTTACTATGGTGATTCGCGGAACATTCGATTGGTTGCTATGGTGATTAGCGGAACATTCCATTGGTTGCTATGGTGATTCGCGGAACATTCCATTGGTTACTATGGTGATTTGCGGAACATTCCATTGGTTACTATGGTGATTTGCGGAGCATTCCATTGGTTACTATGGTGATTTGCGGAACATTTTACTGGTATCCACTGTGACTGCACCACTTTTAGAAAATTTCCCAGAACTTTGTAGGGAACGTGCGTTAGCGGCATTCCTCCTGACCCTGACGGGTGTTGGACTTTGTCAGCATCGGATCATCAATTCAAGCAACAGAAAGACTCAATGGAAGTCTTTAATTATAGCAATTAGCACACGACTGTTTAACATCGGGTTGGAGGACGGGGACATATGTCATTTCAGGAGGATGTAGGACAGGAGGAAATGTAATCTCATTAGGTACCAGATTGATGAGCATCGAATCTCAGAGACACATATAGGGATAGAGCTAGACGTGGGGAATACATTGAACCAATTTGGATGGGAATGTTTATAATATGTATCCAGCTGCGGACGGCACGGTTAGAATGCAATGTTCACACCATCTCCAGGGCTTGTTTTTAAAGGACAAAAGCCAATAAAAGATTGCATCAGGCGTAGGCATTGTAAATGCTTTAATGAAATAATAAAAATAAAGTACCTTACTGAGCCCTCTTTGCTCTGTATAGCTCTATCAGGGGCGGACATGTTGGTTAGAATCTTTGCTCTGTATAGCTCTATCAGGGGCGGACATGTTGTTTAGAATCTTTGCCCTGTATAGCTCTATCAGGGGCAGACATGTTGTTTAGAATCTTTGCTCTGTATAGCTCTATCAGGGGCGGACATGTTGTTTAGAATCTTTGCTCTGTATAGCTCTATCAGGGGCGGACATGTTGTTTGGAATCTTTGCTCTGTATAGCTCTATCAGAGGCGGACATGTTGTTTGGAATCTTTGCTCTGTATAGCTCTATCAGAGGCGGACATGTTGTTTAGAATCTTTGCTCTGTATAGCTCTATCAGGGGGGGACATGTTGTTTAGAATCTTTGCTCTGTATAGCTCTATCAGGGGGCGGACCTGTTGTTTAGAATCTTTGCTCTATATAGCTCTATCAGGGGGCAGACATGTTGTTTGGAATCTTTGCTCTGTATAGCTCTATCAGGGGGCAGACATGTTGTTTAGAATCTTTGCTCTGTATAGCTCTATCACGGGGCGGACATGTTGTTTAGAATCTTTGCTCTGTATAGCTCTATCAGGGGACAGACATGTTGTTTAGAATCTTTGCTCTGTATAGCTGGGGGAGGACATGTTGTTTAGAATCTTTGCTCTGTATAGCTCTATCAGGGGGCGGACATGTTGTTTAGAATCTTTGCTCTGTATAGCTCTATCACGGGGCGGACATGTTGTTTAGAATCTTTGCTCTGTATAGCTCTATCAGGGGGCGGACATTTGTTTAGAATCTTTGTTCTGTATAGCTCTATCAGGGGGTGGACATGTTGGTTAGAATCTTTGCTCTGTATAGGTCTATCAGGAGAGGACATGTTGTTTAGAATCTTTGCTCTGTATAGCTCTATCAGGGGGTGGACATGTTGTTTAGAATCTTTGCTCTGTATAGCTCTATCACGGGGCGGACATGTTGTTTAGAATCTTTGCTCTGTATAGCTCTATCAGGGGGCGGACATGTTGTTTAGAATCTTTGTTCTGTATAGTTCTATCAGGGGCAGACATGTTGTTTAGAATCTTTGCTCTGTATAGCTCTATCAGGGGGCGGACATGTTGTTTAGAATCTTTGCTCTGTATAGCTCTATCACGGGGCGGACATGTTGTTTAGAATCTTTGCTCTGTATAGCTCTATCAGGGGGCGGACATGTTGTTTAGAATCTTTGTTCTGTATAGTTCTATCAGGGGGCGGACATGTTGTTTAGAATCTTTGCTCTGTATAGCTCTATCAGGGGGCGGACATGATGTTTAGTGTCTTTGTTCTGTATAGCTCTATCAGGGGGTGGACATGTTGCTTAGAATCTTTTCTCTGTATAGCTCTATCAGGGGACGGACATGTTGTTTAGAATCTTTGCTCTGTATAGCTCTATCAGGGGATGGACATGTTGTTTAGAATCTTTGCTCTGTATAGCTCTATCAGGAGATGGACATGTTGTTTAGAATCTTTGCTCTGTATAGCTCTATCGGGGGGAGGACATGTTGTTTAGAATATTTTCTCTGTCTAGCTCTATCAGGGGACGGACATGTTTAGAATCTTTTCTCTGTATAGCTCTATCAGGGGGAGGACATGTTGTTTGGAATCTTTGCTCTGTATAGCTCTATCAGGGGGCGGACATGTTGTTTATAATCTTTCCTTTGTATAGTGCTATCAGGGGCCTGATTTAGCACTGGTTATGTTATAGGAGTTAGGTGTTTGCTTCCATTGTACAAATCTACACCTCTCTGTTTTATGATTCTTAGTTTGCGATCAATTAACCCACCATGGAGGTCATCCTGATTAAGGTCTCACTCTGTACCATACATCACTTCTCTGGCTCCTACTCGATGACGGCTGGAGGGAAGCCATAGCAATTCTCAAGATAAATTGCTGATTACTTTTAAAATGCCTTATTAAAATTAATTATGCTGTGTATTCAGCTGGTATGCCGTGGTACCCAGGGACCACTCTGCCTTGAATGCTCAATTCCTTTCCTCTGGTTAAATCTTTTGATTTGGAAGGAAAATCAGTATTTGGGGATAATACAATGCGTTGCTTAACATCAAGGAAAAGTTACCATTTTCCATGCTCTCTGGTCCCTCTCACTTTAATTGAAACCATGCTAATTTTCACTGTAATAACCCCAGGAAGTCAGTATTTTGTAGCACATGGGGGCTACCATTAGTCCCAGTCACTGACTGCAGTTTGAGTTCCAGCTAGGATTACAATGTTGAGGAACCAAATGGAAATCCAGATTGGGGTTTGAATTGGTTGAGTTTTATATATTTTTTTTATTTTTTTACCCTGCTGTTAATTCTCAACTAAGATGATCTGAGAAGTCAACAGGGAGATTGTGCATCTTGGAAAACGCTTGGCTTAACCGTGACTTGCACTTTAAAGGGGTAGTAATCCCCCTCAAAAAAACATTTAATCAGACAGAAGACCACTTCTGCCTGACTCCCCTATTTTGCCTGATTTTAAAACCTTTGGAGTTGGTTTGTTCCTTCTTTCCTTATTCTGAAGTTGCTTCCCTTACAATATTTGCTCCACATTCTTGTTTTAGAACTTTTTTTTGGGAGGGACTTAGACTGGTTCTTATTGTCAATCGTAGGCGTTTTAGAGAATAATTTGATTTTTAGTTTATTTGTTCTACTCGTTTTCTCAGTGTTCATCTTCTGATTCTCAAGGTTTAAGGGATGACACGATCCTCAACCTTTATCACCTCGTGTTTTACTTGTACAAAAGATGGAAAAGCATCAATTTAAAGCATTTCTAAAAATGTTTTAAAGGGCAACCTAAACGTATACTGTGAAATGTAAATAAATAATGAGAAATGATCTATACATTTTTTTAGCAGATTTGCAGTAAATGCATAAAATAAGAGAAATATATGTTTTAAACCCGTCTGTGTATCCTGCTTATGACATCACCTGTCGCTGGATATGCAAATTACACATTTCCCATTGGAAATTAGTTCATTTGCATATCAAGCCACAGGTGATGTCATAAGCAGGATACACAAGAAATTAAAACCTAGATTTCCCATATTTTATTAAAATTTTGCTAACACAATGTATAGATCATTTTTCATATATATATTTTTTTTTATTCTCTACCTTCACAGTACAAGAAATGTTTAGGGTGACTCTTTAACATGAATCAGTAAAATACTACCAGCATTACAGCCATTTCATCTGGCATGCTGTAGTAAATTATTTCTATCATTTGGTTCTATATCCTCCGTCACTGTTCAAAAAAAAATAAAAAAATAGTATAAAAATAGTGAAACTAGCATCCAAGGAAAGATTTCCTGATCTGAACATATTATCTCCCGGCATTCTACCATGCAGGAGAGGGGGAAATGATGCTGATCACCCACCGTGTCCAATTAAATACAATCTGGGATCATTGATTTGATAAAAAAATCTTTTTTTCAAAAAAAGAAAAAGAATTGCTAAATAATTTTTTAAATGATCAGTTCAAGGTGTTAGGCTGTTTTTAATGTACTTGAAAATAGTATATTTTATACATAATAGTATAAAGAAAATACCTGAGGATTAATGCTAGTTTTTTATTTATGTATGCCAGTTTCACCTCAATATAATTATTATTTCGCTTTTGTTAGGTTGTCTATAAAGACCCTTTGATGTTGCACTTCCGATAGACACTAGAAAACATTGAATATCCTGCTTTTTAATTCCTCTTAGCACAATGCCAAGAATCTAAAATAAAGCACTTCACAAGTATACTTTTTTAAAAACTCTTTATGCATCTCACACATTTTTCTACCCTGGGTATCAGTTTCTGAAACACCTCTTGTATAACACAAATCAAATGAGCTGGTGGGCCGCAAGTTGGACGCCCCTGCCCTAGTGAGAATTCACATTTGTATTAAATAAAATGTTAAGAAACTGGCCCAAGAGACTCACCTGCCACCTGTGGCTTGCTAATCAAATAATCTTATACACAATGTGTAATCTGCATATCAGGGCTCATCAAGTGATGTCATAAACAGGGGACACAACACACACACACACACACACACACACACATTGAAAACATATAGGTATTTCTCTTATTTGAGGCCTTTGCTGCAATTCTGCTAATACAATGTATAGATCATTTAGGGGGGAGTCCATAACATCGGAAGTGCCGAAGGTTTCCCAGCCTGGCTGGACTCCATGTTACTTCAGCACTGTCCATTCTCGGTCAGAGATGTGGCTACCACACCAGAACTATAGCTTTGGTGGTCAAATAACTGCTTTGGAGCTACAACATGATGGTCTTCAAGTTACATCTTTTATTTGAAATTTATGGTCACGATCTGTAACTTGTGAATTGTATTTTTTCGATAAATCATAACTGATTATTACTTAATGAATATTTTGTTTGTTTGCTGTGTTTGTTATAATATGTGATGCACAATTCTGCAATCTTATCAGCCCTCGGGCTGTCTGTATCTTTAAAACCAACACAAGAGACATAACACAAATAATACAAACAAACCTTTCTGTGATTCTTTCCAAACCTGTCCTAATGTGACCATGTCTTGTATCTATTTTGTATCTATTCTTCTCTTTCGTTTTCCTTCATGCTGGGCTTTTTCCTGAATTGGACGAGCAGTGCAGGAAGCCGACCAAGAGTCTGCACAGGTCCTAACAGAAACCCCGGCTCCAAAATCGACTAAAAAAGCCAAGTCTGCAGGAGCAGCAGGCTGCCCAACTAGCAGTGCCAGAAAAGAGAAAAAATGCAAACAGAAAGGTTAGCAGCATGCATCTCAACACCTCGTACAGCAGCCTTGCATGCGTGAAATGCGTTGGGGAAATACAGACATTATATATGCTTATATAGATAGCAAATCTGGATCACACATTATTTTTGTTACATGTAATTCCCCACTTCATGTCAGTTTGCATTATTTAAGGAATGCAAGCAGTTCTTTTTATAGTGTTTTTTTGGCAGAAAAATCTTTGCATCAAAACTCTCTAACGTCAGTAGCGGACTTTGTCTTGTACCACTGGTCCCAAATTTCATGTCACACTATTAGCTTGAAGGTGACTTTGCTTATACTGTGAAAGCAAATAATACAAACAGATAAAAAAAAAAAGATCTATACATTGTGTTGGCAAAATTCCAGCAAATGCATAATAACAGAAATCACCTGTGTCTAGTTATGCAAATGAACTCATTTTCAATGGGACGTGTGCAATTTGCATTTCAAGCTGCAGGTGATGTCATAATCAGGGGACACCACAGACCCATATAGAACATATATTTACCTTTGGTGCATTTGCTGTAATTCTTCTTACACAATGTATATCATTTCTCATTCTCTACATTCACAGTACGAGCAATGTTTAGGTTAAGACTTCAGTAGTTATAATACAACCTCCGTCCCTAACATGTGAGATGTACCTCTGTCGCCCAAGCCTTGGTACTGTAAGGATAGCACACTATAGGAACTATAGGTGTAAATATTTATATTGCAAGTAGAACAAGTCAACATGCAATGCTGCTGTAGGTATGGTCAGCATGGACCACCAGTCCCACCCTAAGCCAGCAATGGCCAGGTGTTATCAGTAATAGCCATATAAATGGGACCAACTGCATGGAAAAGCACATTGAACACATTCTCCAATTATTGCTGTTTTATTTTAATTTTTTTGAGCTGATTCTGGAATTGAAACAATAAATATGTTGGTCTCTCCAGGATCAATCAGTAAAAACAAGTATTTAAGAAATGCTGGGCCACTGGAGTTTGCACAGAGAGAATGCCAGGGAAATGGATGCCAGGGGAATGTGTGCCAGGGGTTGCCAAGGGAATGTGTGCCAGGGGATGCCAGGGGAATGTGTGCAAGGTGAATGTGTGCCAGGGGAATGTGTGCCAGGGGATGCCAAGGGAATGTGTGCCAGGGGATGCCAAGGGAATGTGTGCCAGGGGATGGCAGGGGAATGGATGGCAGGGGAATGTGTGCAAGGTGAATGTGTGCCAGGGGATGGCAGGGGAATGTGTGCAAGGTGAATGTGCGCCAGGGGAATGTGTGCCAGGGGATAAAAGGGAATGTGTGCCAGGGCATGCCAGGGGAATGTGTGCCAGGGGATGCCAAGGGAATGTGTGCCAGGGGATGGCAGGGGAATGGATGGCAGGGGAATGTGTGCCAGGGGATGCCAGGGAAATGGATGCCAGGGGAATGTGTCCCAGGGGATACCAGGGGAATGGATGCCAGGGGATGTCCGGGAAATGAATTCCAGAGGAATGTATGCCAGGGGATACCAGGAGATGCCAGGGGAATGTATGCCAGGGGAATGGATGCCAGGGGAATGAATACCAGGAGATGCCAGGGGAATGTGTGCCAGGGGAATGTATGCCAGGAGAATGAATGCCAGGAGATGCCAGGGGAATGTATACCAGGAGATGCCAGAGGAATGTATGCCAGAAGATGCCAGGGGAATGAATGCCAGGAGATGCCAGGGGAATGTATACCAGGAGATGCCAGAGGAATGTATGCCAGGGGAATGGATGCCAAGGGATGCCAGGAGAATGGATGCCAGGGTATTGGATGCCAAGGGATGCAAGGGAATGGGGGATGTCACTTTATGCAAATTAATTCCTAATTTGCATTTCAGGCAGCTTGTCCGTGTCATAGAGGACTGAGCACAGAATATGCAAATACACTTAGAGCCTTATTCATGAACGAGGGAACTGACAAGGGAATTTCAAGGTTAATGCCCAAATAGTCGGCATGTCAGCCGCTACATTCAACTGGGAGATGTTTTTTCAAACCTAGGCTGATAAAACGAATTAAAAAACGTACAATAAATGTAATATATAATACAAATCTGATATTAAATAATAAATATAAAACTTGATATGTTCATAATACAATCATTTTCCTGATCTGTCGAAACCAGAAGGGAATTTCAAATTTAAGACCAAAGTAGCCGAGTTGGAAAAATTCTCCAATTAACTGAATTTGAATTCCCTTCTCAATGCCCTCCTATTCTCTGTACCATGGATAAAGCTGACAATGTCTATGTCTCTCCCATCTCCTCTCTACATTTCTGGCAATCCTCTGATACCTAAGACCCCTTCAAGTCGCTCTCTATGAGTAATCTCCATTATAACTGATCTCGGTGCTCGGAGAGACAGATCTTAAAGTGGAGATATCTGCTGATTGGGACCATTTAACTCAAATCCAGGCTCCTTTGATGGTCTCCAGGGTTTGATGCGATTCTTGTCACTTCAAAGTGTTTGTAAAAGATGAATCTTTAGACCCAGTCACACAGTTGGCAGAATAATTTTCATTTTAAAATTATATTTTAAAGCAGTGTCTACGCCCCCCCAAAAGGTTAGGGCTTACAAGTGGGTAATAATCTCTAAACCCTGGACTGTTGGGGGGGAGGGGGGTTGGGTACCAGTGTTTTAAAGGAACTTTTTCAGCCCAAACATGGGTCATACTGTGAATATAGAGAATAAAATATGATGTTAAATGAGCTATACATTGTGTTGGCAAATTACATGAAAATGGAAAAAATAGGAGAAATAAATGTTTTAAATATTTTGGTGTCTAAAGTTCAACCTTATGGGTTGAGATGCAAATAATATGCAGGATATTCATTACCCAATTAGTTAATTTGCAGACATGTTTGCATACATGTTTAACCCATATATTTCTCTTATTTTAATTACTTGCAGTTCTACTAACCCAAGATGCAGATTTATTATTACTCTGTAAATTTACAGTATAAGTAATATTAAGTTGAAAATGTGTCTGTGATTAATCCTGTTGATGACATCGACTGGTGGCTTGAGATGCAAATGACAAATGTTTCCCAATGAACAGGGTTCATTTGCATACCGTGCCACAGGTGATGTCATAAGCAGGAGCCCCTACAGACACATTTAAAGCACACTTTTCTTAATCTATGCATTTGCTGCACGTCTGGACACAACGTATAGATCCTCATAGAATGTTGTTTATTCTCTGCGATCACAGCAGGAGCAGTGTTTAGGTGACAGGGTCCCATTAAAGGTGAGCTCAGGTAATATATATATTTTTTTAAAAGCAGCTACATCTAAAAAGAAAAAAGCACTTGCTATTAAAAATGCATAGATTCCTTCCATCTGGCCAGACCTGTATTATGTGCTCTGGTTAGCAAGAAAAAAACCCCCAAACCTCTGGGAAATTCAATCATTTCTAAAAACACAAATAAGAGCATAACTTCCCATGAAACTTCGCCCCTAATATAGGTCACATTGTGGGTGATGTCAGGGAAGGGAGCTGCTGATTTTTCCACTTTTACAACTTAATCCAGAATCACTTTTTCCCCAGAACCCGTATCGCATGTCCATCTGTCCAACTAGTAGGTATGTTTCCCAGCAGCTGGTCTAGGTAATTGTTATTCCCCCCCCCCCCCCCCCCCCGATTATCAGTTTATACTGTTATCACATGACATTTTATAATACTTAGGGATTTATTCATGAAAAAGAGACTAGCAGGGAATTGAGAAGGGAAATTCAACCTTAAGGCCAAAGTAGTCGAGTTCGAAAAATTCTCCCATTCAGCTTTACCTCCTGCTCTGCTATTTTGGCCTTAGTTTTTCAATTCCTTTCTCAATCCCCTCTTCCATGGATAAAACTGTTTATCCATTACAGTGACCAGACTGATTGATTTTCCAGTAAAATCCAATTAAAACCCCCCACCCACTAACTGATGTTATGGATATTTTATTGGAATACATTGTATTTCTGCATGTAATGTCATTTCTCGGATTTGCTCCGTGATTTAGGTAAAGTTTGGTTTCTGTGAAAGCATCATCTCCGTGTTCTGGAATTAATAGGTGCTGATTTAATATCTATTTATTATTAATAATGGAACTGACATCAATTAGTTTGGGCTTTTATAATAAGCCTTTTTTTTTTTGAAAGGTGATCTGTTTTTATTGCTGAAAGTGTTTGATTTCGATATGTAACAGAAGATGTTGGGAATCTGCGTCAGAACTTACTGATATATGATAGCGAATGAATAAACGCCTTATTCATATAAATGTTACTACGAAGAATTAATCTTCCTCCTCATCAACCTGTTCAATTTAATATTGAAACAAAAATGTTACTTAAAGGATTTTATAATAAGCAGAATTTGAAAAACAAACCTTTTCTATACCATTTTAACTGTTTCTTCTTTCTGGAGTCCTGCACAGTGCTAAAACTTGTTAAAAAAAACCATTTACTCAGAAAAATGAGCATCCAGTCATTGAGTATTACTGAATATTGGGAAATATTATTCTCTATAGAAATTAGAATATTAATAATAAGGGCCAACTCTGTTCTACTAGCAGGAGAAACTCACCAGACCCTGCACAATGTATAGAAGAATATATAGAAGAGCTCAGCTGGTCATGGATAATGCAGAGTTACATCTTTACACACTGTCACTATATAACAATGCATTATACAGGGCCAACTCTGTTCTTCTAGCAGGAGAAACTCACCAGACCCTGCACAATGTATAGAAGAATATATAGAAGAGCTCAGCTGGCCATGGATAATGCAGAGTTACATCTTTACACACTGTCACTTTATAACAATGCATTATACAGGACCAACTCTGTTCTTCTAGCAGGAGAAACTCACCAGGCCCTGCACAATGTATAGAAGAATATATAGAGGAGCTCAGCTGGCCATGGATAATGCAGAGTTACATATTTACACACTGTCACTTTATAACAATGCATTATACAGGGCCAACTCTGTTCTTCTAGCAGGAGAAACTCACCAGACCCTGCACAATGTATAGAATAATATATAGAAGAGCTCAGCTGGCCATGGATAATGCAGAGTTACATCTTTACACACTGTCACTTTATAACAATGCATTATACAGGGCAAACTCTGTTCTTCTAGCAGGAGAAACTCACCAGACCCTGCACAATGTATAGAAGAATATATAGAAGAGCTCAGCTGGCCATGGATAATGCAGAGTTACATCTTTACACACTGTCACTTTATAACAATGCATTATACAGGACCAACTCTGTTCTTCTAGCAGGAGAAACTCACCAGGCCCTGCACAATGTATAGAAGAATATATATAAGAGCTCAGCTGGCCATGGATAATGCAGAGTTACATCTTTACACACTGTCACTATATAACAATCCATTATACAGGGCCAACTCTGTTCTTCTAGCAGGAGAAACTCACCAGACCCTGCACAATGTATAGAAGAATATATAGAAGAGCTCAGCTGGCCATGGATAATGCAGAGTTACATCTTTACACACTGTCACTATATAACAATGTATTATACAGGACCAACTCTGTTCTTCTAGCAGGAGAAACTCGCCAGACCCTGCACAATGTATAGAATAATATATAGAGGAGCTCAGCTGGCCATGGATAATACAGAGTTACATCTTTACACACTGTCACTTTATAACAATGCATTATACAGGACCAACTCTGTTCTTCTAGCAGGAGAAACTCACCAGACCCTGCACAATGTATATAATATATAGAAGAGCTCAGCTGGCCATGGATAATGCAGAGTTACATCTTTACACACTGTCACCTTATAACAATGCATTATACAGGGCCAACTCTGTTCTTCTAGCAGGAGAAACTCACCAGACCCTGCACAATGTATAGAGGAATATATAGAAGAGCTCAGCTGGCCATGGATAATGCAGAGTTACATCTTTACACACTGTCACTTTATAACAATGCATTATACAGGACCAACTCTGTTCTTCTAGCAGGAGAAACTCACCAGACCCTGCACAATGTATAGAAGAATATATAGAAGAGCTCAGTTGGCCATGGATAATGCAGAGTTACATCTTTACACACTGTCACTTTATAACAATGCATTATACAGGACCAACTCTGTTCTTCTAGCAGGAGAAACTCACCAGACCCTGCACAATGTATAGAAGAATATATAGAAGAGCTCAGCTGGCCATGGATAATGCAGAGTTACATCTTTACACACTGTCACTTTATAACAATGCATTATACAGGGCCAACTCTGTTCTTCTAGCAGGAGAAACTCACCAGACCCTGCACAATGTATAGAAGAATATATAGAAGAGCTCAGCTGGCCATGGATAATGCAGAGTTACATCTTTACACACTGTCACTTTATAACAATGCATTATACAGAGCCAACTCTGTTCTTCTAGCAGGAGAAACTCACCAGACCCTGCACAATGTATAGATAATATATAGAAGAGCTCAGCTGGCCATGGATTATGCAGAGTTACATCTTTAAATATTAAACAAATGATAATCGATCCTCAGCTCACCTTTTCTGTTTATAAAATACCCCAACTTGTAATTTGCAAGTTGCATTATAGAAAATTACAGTGCGCCATAGCGGCCATTAGCCCCACCCGTTTCCTGAACTCGCTTGTCTCATTGATTTAATGGATTTTAATAAAAATGGGGGATTATGGGAGCTGGATGAAATTAATACTGCCCTCTAACAGTTAGAGGCATAAGGTATTATTTGGGGGTATTCCTATCTCCTTGCTGTAGCCTCTATCTCTAGGGATTGAGAAGTTGCTCAGTGTTACAAATGATCATTTAATATTAAACATTTACGTGAACAAACAAAATCAATATACAGTCCGACAGACCTTGAAAGACTTCTGTGAAATCCACGTATAAAACCCATATTGCATGTCGATACTTTTGCATGATCTAGGCTTAGCATGTTGAATCCCATGTTGTTTTGTGTGTTGTAATACCTTATACACGCATGCTTGTATGTGTTGATATAATTATTGTTCTATAATGTGCCGTGGGGTTTTTGTTACTTTATCTCATTGGTAAAACGTGGCAAAGTCTTGTTTTTATACAGCGATATCAATTGCTACAAATAATGATGAAATGATTTTACTCTGTAGATATTTGTGTTGGGAAAAAAAATACTTGTTTTAATTAGTGTGCGGAAATGCATCTTCCAAATGTTAATGCATATTCATGTGCTTTCAATGTACTTTAAAATGCATTACTTACATTTTGCATTGCTTACAATTTAAAATACTTTATTTTATGAAATTGTGAAATTACAGCAGTTTGAATGAAGCCTGGAATGCCCACACTAGCTGAGTAAAAGTCAATTTCCTTCTTTTTTTTTTGTTTTCTTGCAGGAACCAATGAGAATAATTTTGTTCAAATTAATGTATTATTCTGATTATCTAGTGACGTCATCAGACAATGTTTTGCACTGTTAAGAGAGCCTACTGTGTACAAGAGCATCACTTCCACACAATGTATTCTATTCCGGCAGCACAGGAAGTGACTAAATGAAACAAAACTTTATCTGCTCAGTGTCTATATAAGCAGTGCTGCCGCACCTGCAGTAAACATGCAGAGTAATCACTGGGGAGGGCTGGAGTCAAATATTAAACATGTGATTTATACAGAATGTCTGCATCAAATCACACAGGGATAAAAGCCTGAGTATTGTACAATCAGTGATCTTCATCTTGCACCAAAGGGAGTTTGGGATCTAATATAAGCATTTTTACATTTTAAGATTTTGTTTTTATATGATTTTATGTTCATTTAGTTTATTTTTATGTATTTTCTTTTTTCTTTTTACATTTTATTTAATTTCAGCCCATTATGGGAGTAATACAGCTATTAGCCATAGGTCCTCCCAGTGAATTTTAGGAGAGGACTTTGGTTATAGCCTTATTAGCCGAGGTTTATGGGGAGGATTTCGGTTTGGCTGTCAGTATGGAAATTGGCCACATTTTCCCGATTTTCATGCCGATTCGAGATCACTTTGTTGGTCTCTGGGGAGCCTGAATTTGAGGACCACTCGGCTCACCAAAGGGATTTGATTGGGTCTCAGAGGATTGGAGCTTCCCGAGTTGACCCTTCTATCTGTCATATATGAAGCCTGTTGACTGGGGGTGTCTGTTACAGGTATCGATGGGCCGGCTGCTTTTCACGATGAAGCACAAGACCCCGGGAGTCACGTTCAGATCCTCACGGTGGGACAAACCATCCAAGATGATGAGGAACGAGATACAATGGCCACCGGCCAGCAAAGCAAGCAAGACCTGAGAGTGACAATGCAAAAGAGAGGTAGATATCCCACTGTCCCTGATCTTTACCCCATTATGTCATCAATGGAACAGAGCCCCCATATGCAAATCACATTCTACTATGAAGAACAGGGTAATGCCACAATTTAATGATACTTTGGGCTTTATTGGGTTCATAAAAAAGTGAGCTGTGCCTGTGTGGGGATCTGTCTGGAGCTGTGTCTGTGCCTGTGCCTGTGTGGGGATCTGTCTGGAGCTGTGTCTGTGCCTGTGCCTGTGTGGGGATCTGTCTGGAGCTGTGTCTGTGCCTGTGTGGGGATCTGTCTGGAGCTGTGTCTGTGCCTGTGTGGGGATCTGTCTGGAGCCGTGTCTGTGCCTGTGTGGGGATCTGTCTGGAGCCGTGTCTGTGCCTGTGTGGGGATCTGTCTGGAGCTGTGTCTGTGCCTGTGTGGGGATCTGTCTGGAGCTGTGTCTGTGCCTGTGTGGGGATCTGTCTGGAGCTGTGTCTGTGCCTGTGTGGGGATCTCTCTGGAGCCGTGTCTGTGCCTGTGTGGGGATCTGTCTGGAGCCGTGTCTGTGCCTGTGTGGGGATCTGTCTGGAGCCGTGTCTGTGCCTGTGTGGGGATCTGTCTGGAGCTGTGTCTGTGCCTGTGTGGGGATCTGTCTGGAGCCGTGTCTGTGCCTGTGTGGGGATCTCTCTGGAGCTGTGTCTGTGCCTGTGTGGGGATCTGTCTGGAGCTGTGTCTGTGCCTGTGTGGGGATCTGTCTGGAGCTGTGTCTGTGCCTGTGTGGGGATCTCTCTGGAGCCGTGTCTGTGCCTGTGTGGGGATCTGTCTGGAGCTGTGTCTGTGCCTGTGTGGGGATCTGTCTGGAGCTGTGTCTGTGCCTGTGTGGGGATCTGTCTGGAGCTGTGTCTTTGCCTGTGTGGGGATCTGTCTGGAGCTGTGTCTGTGCCTGTGTGGGGATCTCTCTGGAGCCGTGTCTGTGCCTGTGTGGGGATCTGTCTGGAGCTGTGTCTGTGCCTGTGTGGGGATCTGTCTGGAGCTGTGTCTGTGCCTGTGTGGGGATCTCTCTGGAGCCGTGTCTGTGCCTGTGTGGGGATCTGTCTGGAGCTGTGTCTGTGCCTGTGTGGGGATCTGTCTGGAGCTGTGTCTGTGCCTGTGTGGGGATCTGTCTGGAGCTGTGTCTTTGCCTGTGTGGGGATCTGTCTGGAGCTGTGTCTGTGCCTGTGTGGGGATCTCTCTGGAGCCGTGTCTGTGCCTGTGTGGGGATCTGTCTGGAGCCGTGTCTGTGCCTGTGTGGGGATCTGTCTGGAGCTGTGTCTGTGCCTGTGTGGGGATCTGTCTGGAGCTGTGTCTGTGCCTGTGTGGGGATCTGTCTGGAGCTGTGTCTGTGCCTGTGTGGGGATCTGTCTGGAGCCGTGTCTGTGCCTGTGTGGGGATCTGTCTGGAGCCGTGTCTGTGCCTGTGTGGGGATCTGTCTGGAGCTGTGTCTGTGCCTGTGTGGGGATCTGTCTGGAGCTGTGTCTGTGCCTGTGTGGGGATCTGTCTGGAGCTGTGTCTGTGCCTGTGTGGGGATCTCTCTGGAGCCGTGTCTGTGCCTGTGTGGGGATCTGTCTGGAGCCGTGTCTGTGCCTGTGTGGGGATCTGTCTGGAGCCGTGTCTGTGCCTGTGTGGGGATCTGTCTGGAGCTGTGTCTGTGCCTGTGTGGGGATCTGTCTGGAGCCGTGTCTGTGCCTGTGTGGGGATCTCTCTGGAGCTGTGTCTGTGCCTGTGTGGGGATCTGTCTGGAGCTGTGTCTGTGCCTGTGTGGGGATCTGTCTGGAGCTGTGTCTGTGCCTGTGTGGGGATCTCTCTGGAGCCGTGTCTGTGCCTGTGTGGGGATCTGTCTGGAGCTGTGTCTGTGCCTGTGTGGGGATCTGTCTGGAGCTGTGTCTGTGCCTGTGTGGGGATCTGTCTGGAGCTGTGTCTTTGCCTGTGTGGGGATCTGTCTGGAGCTGTGTCTGTGCCTGTGTGGGGATCT
The DNA here is from genome assembly GCA_036172795.1 of Pelodytes ibericus. Classification (NCBI taxonomy): domain Eukaryota; kingdom Metazoa; phylum Chordata; class Amphibia; order Anura; family Pelodytidae; genus Pelodytes; species Pelodytes ibericus. The sequence continues at coordinate 4,274,551 of CM069863.1, read as the reverse complement.
CTCTGGAGCCGTGTCTGTGCCTGTGTGGGGATCTGTCTGGAGCTGTGTCTGTGCCTGTGTGGGGATCTGTCTGGAGCTGTGTCTGTGCCTGTGTGGGGATCTCTCTGGAGCCGTGTCTGTGCCTGTGTGGGGATCTGTCTGGAGCTGTGTCTGTGCCTGTGTGGGGATCTGTCTGGAGCTGTGTCTGTGCCTGTGTGGGGATCTGTCTGGAGCTGTGTCTTTGCCTGTGTGGGGATCTGTCTGGAGCTGTGTCTGTGCCTGTGTGGGGATCTCTCTGGAGCCGTGTCTGTGCCTGTGTGGGGATCTGTCTGGAGCCGTGTCTGTGCCTGTGTGGGGATCTGTCTGGAGCTGTGTCTGTGCCTGTGTGGGGATCTGTCTGGAGCTGTGTCTGTGCCTGTGTGGGGATCTGTCTGGAGCTGTGTCTGTGCCTGTGTGGGGATCTGTCTGGAGCCGTGTCTGTGCCTGTGTGGGGATCTGTCTGGAGCTGTGTCTGTGCCTGTGTGGGGATCTGTCTGGAGCTGTGTCTGTGCCTGTGTGGGGATCTGTCTGGAGCTGTGTCTGTGCCTGTGTGGGGATCTGTCTGGAGCTGTGTCTGTGCCTGTGTGGGGATCTGTCTGGAGCTGTGTCTGTGCCTGTGTGGGGATCTGTCTGGAGCTGTGTCTGTGCCTGTGTGGGGATCTGTCTGGAGCTGTGTCGTATCGTATCATTTACCCTAAAAACAAAATCATAAAATATGATGAAAAAAATACAAAAACGCCACTCTTTCCAGCCGCTGCAAGTTATAGGTTAAAGTAGCTTTTTTTCCCCTAACTATTGTACAGCGATCTTTTGACCCCAATCCTGATGATCAACTTAACCTTAAATCTAACCCTAACTCTAACCCTAGATCTTAACCCTAACTATATGCACATTTTTATTTAAGGTGTAATGCTGCTGACTGCCACTAGACAGTCTAGCGATATCAAAAGAGCGGCAGAAATGGTGTTTCGCTGCTTCCGACGATGTTGGCCCACAACAAGGCAGCAATGCTTTATAATAGTCACATCACTTAAAATCCATGGCTAATGTTAAACAATATTAAATAACACGTGTCCCTAATTCCCGTGAGTTTGCTGAATCCTTGGTTTTCTTGGTGTAGTTTCACTAGTTATTTTTGATAATATATTTTGCTGGTGAAGCTAAATGTGCGTCTGGTTCTGTGGACATCTCCCAGGTATATCGAGCAGCATGAATTTCGATGAAGAGGAAGATGAGGAAGATGAAGACAGCTCGAGTTCCTCTCAGCTCAACAGTAACACTCGCCCGGGATCTGCCACCAGCAAAAAATCCAACAAGGTGAAAGAGAAAAGAATTACCAAAACAAAATGGCTTCTTACCCTCCCCCTGGTAATGTAGAACAATGACCCATCAACTTCACAGCGCTTGCAAGATTTCTAAGGTAATTTCGGAAAGATTTGGGGTACATCGGGGCCAAATCGGAAGTTGAATTCCGAGCCACAAAATATGCTCCGATGTGACCTCAAATAACCTGCCAATTGGGCCATCATGGCCGAATACATGCCAAAAGCTTCCGAAAACCAAAATACACCGAGCCAAGGAGCAATGACAAAATCTAAATCCAGGGTGAAGCCGGGTAGTAAAGCTAGTCTTACATATGGGACGTAGAGATGTTTCAGACCATGATGGGTTCTATTTACACAAAATTCTTAGCGAATTTATTGTTTATAAAAATAAAAAAAACTATTGACATACATACTGAATTTGTTTGGATGTCATCATGATGGTCTTTCATTAAAATAGGTGTTTAGGATGGATCATTTTAATGAAAAATAATATGATTTTGTTTCTATTCTCCTCAAAGGGGCGGTGTCACCCAGTTTGATGTATGTATGTCTAATATCTGTGAAATGCCCTTATTTTTTCTTTAAAATTTCCAGTTCTCCTGTAATTTTACACTGAAGATAGTTTCAGCGGGGCTTCTAAATTCAGTGAAATTCCAAACAGGAGGGGCTTGGAGAGATGGGAGGGGCTTGGAGAGATGGGCGGGGCTGTTGCTACAGAGACGTTCAGGACTTTTCTAAAAATATTTTTTACGTACAGTGTAGCCTGAACTGTCCCAAATATGAGAGCTCTGTGACTATTATAGACATTGGCAAATTCTCCTTCCCTTTTAAAACGTCTGGACACTTTTGTGGACAGGGCCTTAATATGCAGCCGTCATTGTATCACATTGAGCTACCTCCGTGCAACGCGACTGGGTTACGAGCACTTCACTGTGCATATTCATGTAGCAACATTGTATTTTTTTTTTTTTTATTATTTTAGGAAACCGCCTCCGCGTCCAGCCCGCCCACCAACGAACCGCCGGTTGACGTTGAGGATCTGGAGCAATTTTCACTCAGACCTGCCCCTCAGGGCGTTACCATCAAATGCCGAATCACCCGGGACAAGAAGGGAATGGATCGCGGAATGTACCCCACCTATTACCTCCATCTGGAACGGGACGACGGTAAAAAGGTCAAAAAAGAAATGCCAGCCACATACGACTGTCCCGAGGGGGCTCAAATATCGACTCCCCCAAACCCCGAGGAATCCATGTAATATAAGGCTAGGATCCAGGACCCCCCCCCACCCCACAGAGCTGTAGGGGACCTGTACCCTCCTCACAGGCAGCCGGTCGATGTCTATGCGCTGCTCGGGGTTTCTGAGATGGACCGCTGGTAGGTCACATGACCCTGGCATCCTGTCTAAGAAGAGACAGCGGAAGTGTCGGACAGCACTGGAGGATGTCCCCCCTGGATCCTATTCATAGCCGAGTTGCTCACAGACATCCTCCGTCTGCCCCCAGTAGACACCCGGGAAGTCTGGGGACAAAATGGCATGACTATTTAATTAAGTCAATTCTATTTAAAATGTCCACACCTGATGCCATCTTTTAATTATATCGAATTTTGAATGCGGAAATACTGTGTCTCTTTTTTAGGTATTCTTATTGGCTGGCAGAAAACGGAAGAAGAGCAAGACGTCTAATTACCTTATCTCCATCGACCCAACCGACCTATCACGTGGCGGTGAGAGCTTCATTGGCAAACTTCGGTAAAGCTCTAATTAATATACTTCCAGCGTTTTGAATAATATCATTAGATGCACCCAACACACAACTGGGTACAATGCATTCACGGGGATCGGAATGGGGAGGAGGCTACGCCTAGATCCATTATAATGTACATGGATCACTTCCTCTCTCTATCTCAAGCCTGCCGTATTCCAGGTGGAGTGGGATCATGTCATTACCCTCTCTGGTCTCCTCTTTAACCATTTTACATTCACTGACCATGAACAGAAGCTCATTGCCCACAGGAGCTGTGCTTTGGATCCTGCTTCAGGGAGCTAGGGATGGATTTGCTCTGACAGGCTAAATGCAGCCGATGCTCACAGTGAATTCCGGCTTCATTTCGTTTAGAGTAAAAGAGCCGACTAGATGGGATGAATGGTCGCTGGGCAGGTCGTGATTTTCGGCAGAGTCTCACACGGTCTGTGAAGAACCCTGGTCGGGTCTCTGCTTCTGTGTACCTGAACTGGATCACCAGGGCTGGGGATAAAAATACACTGGGGAGCTGATTGGGGACAGAGGTGACACTGGGGAGCTGATTGGGGACAGATATGACACTGGGGAGCTGATTGGGGACAGAGATGACACTGGGGAGCTGATTGGGGACAGATATGACACTGGGGAGCTGATTGGGTACAGATATGACACTGGGGAGCTGATTGGGGACAGATATGACACTGGGGAGCTGATTGGGTACAGATATGACACTGGGGAGCTGATTGGGGACAGAGATGACACTGGGGAGCTGATTGGGTACAGATATGACACTGGGGAGCTGATTGGGTACAGATATGACACTGGGGAGCTGATTGGGGACAGATATGACACTGGGGAGCTGATTGGGGACAGAGATGACACTGGGGAGCTGATTGGGGACAGAGATGACACTGGGGAGCTGATTGGGGACAGATATGACACTGGGGAGCTGATTGGGTACAGATATGACACTGGGGAGCTGATTGGGTACAGATATGACACTGGGGAGCTGATTGGGTACAGATATGACACTGGGGAGCTGATTGGGGACAGAGATGACACCGGGGAGCTGATTGGGGACAGATATGACACTGGGGAGCTGATTGGGGACAGATATGACACTGGGGAGCTGATTGAGTACAGATATGACACTGGGGAGCTGATTGGGTACAGATATGACACTGGGGAGCTGATTGGGGACAGAGATGACACTGGGGAGCTGATTGGGGACAGATATGACACTGGGGAGCTGATTGGGTACAGATATGACACTGGGGAGCTGATTGGGTACAGAGGTGACACTGGGGAGCTGATTGGGTACAGAGGTGACACTCGGGGGGGCTCATTGGGGACAGGTGACACTGGAGGGCTCACTGGGGACTGAGGTGACACTGGGGAGCTGATTGGGGACAGAGATGACACTGGGGAGCTGATTGGGGACAGAGATGATACTGGGGAGCTGATTGGGGACAGAGATGACACTGGGGAGCTGATTGAGGACAGAGATGACACTGGGAGGGATGATTAGGGACTGAGGTGACACTGGGAGGGCTGATTGGGGACTGAGATGACACTGGGATTGCTGATTGGGGATAGATGCGACACTGGGGAATTGAACCTACCTTCCTCCACCTTACTCGTTGTCTCTGTGCTGAGCCGCCCTGCCGCGAGAGCTGCCGCCCTGCACAGAACCACGTGACCGTGTACGTCTGACGTCATGTATGCAGGTCAGGGCGTGTTCCCGCAAGAAATTCTTAAAAAATGTAACTGCATTTTTGTGGCGGGCATTAGGCCCCTATGCACCCCCCCCTAGTGATACCCTGGCAACATTAGTACAATGTTTGTTTTTCTTTGTACTCTACCTCGCCTCTAGCACCTCTGCTTTGAGTCTATGGTTTTCTTGTGTGGTTATAACTTCAGCCTTTTGTACAGATATATAATCCTGGTAAACACAATACAACGATAACAGAAATACTATGAAATCCATGATTTATGTCCTTTTTCCTGTAGATCAAATCTGATGGGGACGAAGTTCACCGTATACGACAGTGGAGTCAATCCGGTTAAAACATCTTCGAGTTTAGAAGCCAGTAATCTGCGGCAGGAAATCGCCGCTATCTGCTATGTAAGTGGGTGGAACAAACGTTACATGACATTCTGGAAGTCTCCGTGCTTTGTTAAGACTTCAATCAGCTGCATTGTAACATTTCATTAAAGGACAACTATTGGCCAAAAATGTAGTTCTGTTTAATTGAAAAATTAAATCAAGTGTAGTCATTTTAAATGGCAATGCTTTAATGAATGAATGAAGATAAATGACCTTATAGAGCCCTCTTTGCGCCATATAGCTGTATCAGAGGGCAGACATGTTGTTTAGAACTTTGGGTTGGATGAAGGAAGGTCTGACCCAAGATTCTAAACAACATGTCTGTCACCTGATAGAGCTATACAGAGCAAAGATTCTAAACAACATGTCCGCCCCTGATAGAGCTACACAGAGCAAAGATTCTAAACAACATGTCTGCCCCCTGATAGAGCTATACAGAGCAAAGATTCTAAACAACATGTCTGCCCCCTGATAGAGCTATACAGAGCAAAGATTCTAAACAACATGTCTGCCCCCTGATAGAGCTATACAGAGCAAAGATTCTAAACAACATGTCCGCCCCTGATAAAACTATACAGAGCAAAGATTCTAAACACCATGTTCGCCCCCTCATAGAGCTATACAGAGCAAAGATTATAAATAACATGTCTGCCCCCTGATAGAGCTATACAGCGCAAAGATTCTAAGCAACATGTCCGCCCCCTGATAGAGCTATACAGAGCAAAGATTCTAAACAACATGTCCGCCCCCTGATAGAGCTATACAGTGCAAAGATTCTAAACAACATGTCCACCCCTGATAGAGCTATACAGAGCTCAGTGCTCAATAAGGTACTTTATTTGTATTATTTCTTTAAAGCATATTTCTTTTAAAATACCTACATTTGGTGCCATATTTCAGTTAAACAGAGGTTTTTTTTTTTTTTTTTACGCTGACAGTATTTTTTGTAATACATTTTTGTTTTATTGTAGGAAACAAATGTCTTGGGCTTTAAAGGACCTCGTAAAATGAGTGTAATTATTCCAGGAATGAATATGGATCATGAGCGAGTATTTATCAGACCTCGCAATGTAAGAGTTATTAATGCTAATCATCTAAAGATTCAATGGATTTCGTATTATTATTTTTAACTGCTTATGTAACACAAGATGTGAGGGTGAAGGGGACGAGAACAGAATGTTTAATAGAAAAAGGTCAGAGGTTTGTTTTACTACATGAGTGGTGGATGCGTAGAATAGCCTTCCAGCAGAAGTGGTAGCTTTAATCCATTGAAGGCAGAATGTGTAAAGTAGCTGGATTGATTCACACTTTCTGCTGAATTTTTCCATCTCACCTTATAGTTTCTTGCTAAATGGGAAAATGTTTCCAAAAGGGTCTGTATCACCGAAAAAGGATTTTTACTCTGAATTTAGAGAATAAAAAAAATGATTGATAATGATCTATACGTTGGGTATTAACAAAACTGCAATCAAATGCCTAAATTAGGAGAAAATGGGTTTTAAATGTGTCTGGAGTCTCCTGCTTATGACATCACCGGTGGCTCGATATGCAAATGATACGCTTTGCATTGGACAATGCATAATTTGTATATCAAGGCACAAGGTGATGTCATAAGCAGGATACCCCACAGACACATTTAAAACCCATTTTTCTCCTAATTTAAGCATTTGCTTGCAAATCTGCTAATACAATGTATAGATCATTATCTATCATTTATTACCGTCTATACGTGCAGTAAAAGCAATGTTTAGGTGATACAGCCCCTTTAAGTTTGGAATTCCCTTTTCAGTTCATGAATAAAGATCCTACTATTAAATATAAAGTAGTCAGTAACTGGCTAGATTAAGAGCTTGTGTGACATCTGAACCCACAGGGACCCGATAAGGTGGAGAATTAAATCTATCCGTTGCATTGTTACAGGAACATGAAACTCTGCTCTCTCAATGGCAGAATAAAAACACAGAGAGCATCATCGAACTGCATAATAAAACCCCGGTATGGAACGATGATACGCAGTCATACGTGTTAAATTTCCACGGCCGTGTCACCCAGGCCTCGGTGAAGAATTTTCAGATTATACATGACAATGATCGTAAGTTCCGCAAAATCACAAAATCAGCCAAACACGTGCACTTGGGAAAAGAAGTAGGGAAAAAAAATTATTTTCCTGCAACCTTAAACTATAGGTTTATTGTATCCCCTAAACATAGCTTTTACTGTGACTTTAGAGAATAGAAAATAATGGTAAATGATCTATACATTGCGCCTGTAAGAATTGCAGCAAAAGCTTAAATCAGGAGAAAAAAAACATCTTTTCAATGTGTCTGTGGCGTCTCCAGTTCATGACATCACCCCTGGCCTGATATGCAAATGACATATTTTCCACAATGTATAGATCAATTTCAATTATTTTTCGGGCTCTACGTTAAAAGCCAAAACAATGTTTAGGTGGTACCGTCCCTTTAAATGGACTCTTCCACCTCATTGCTTCGATAGAATAAACATGATCTATACATTGTGCCGTAAACGCACTGGTTCAGAGACACATCTGTCCTAAATGTGTAGGTGTTGTCTCCGGATTATGACATCACCTTGTGGTTTGATATGCAAAATGACGCATTTCCCATTTAAAGAGACTCATTTGCATATCAAGCCACAACGTGATGTCATAGAAGAGAAACATATAAGACATATTGTAAGCTTAGGCGGAACTGTTAATGGAACTTGCGCTACGCTCTCTTAAAAAATGTATAGAGCGTAAACCTTGATCCATACATTGCCGGAGCAGTATCACAAACGCTTACATCACAAACGCTTGGATGAAAAATTATATAGATAATATATTATATATATAATTATATATATGACATCATCTGTAAGCAACAACCAAAAACCTAGCATAATGGACACCATGAGGGGCGTGTACTAAAAAAACGCAAATATATTTTATGTGCATAGCAATTATTTGCTCTTTGCTCCTATTGCAATGTACTAAACATTTAACACTCAGGTAGTACAAACGAGCAAACTGCAAATAAAAACAGGCAATTTTGCGAATATTTTTTCTACCTCTTTTGATAGCGCTCGCTAAAAGCCGGTGTAATTTTCACACGCAAATAAGACTTAATTTTCACGAAATATTCACAGAACTCTTTAGCGTGCGCAAATATAATCGCAATTTATAAGCGTGACCGGAAAAATGCACGCTAAATAAAAATAAACAGAAGCGGCGCAAATCAGGGAAAACGAGCGCAGAATGTTACAAATAGTCGCAAATTGCTCCTTACTCATGTTTTACCTACTTTTTTCCCCACTGCGCTTGTTTAACACATGACCCGCGTGTCATTTGCCTATGGTGATGTCATAAACCAGAGACATAAAAAAATATTTAAACCTCTGTTTTTTTTAATCTGTCTTTCCTTTCCGTTTTATTGATACAATGTATAGATAACGTTGTTATTATTATTATTATTATAAAAAATTTATAGGGATGAAATAAAAATAAACACATTTAATCGGATTTATTGTTCCGTAAATTGTCCTTTTCCATTTTTAACCGATGAAATGCTTGCAACGCGTAACACAACCTTGTTTCCCTCCTGTTCCAGCGGATTATATTGTGATGCAATTTGGCCGCGTCGCTGAAGACGTTTTCACAATGGACTTCAACTATCCAATGTGCGCGTTGCAGGCCTTTGCAATCGCGCTTTCTAGCTTCGATAGTAAACTCGCCTGCGAATAAACAGAAGAGAAGGCAGCCATATTGAAAAGCTCACGTGGATTAGACCACGGATTAAAAAAAAAAAAACGTGTCTTAATCTCACTGACTGGAGTGGTCTTATTCGCACCGCGTAACTTGTTTGTTTGGTCGCCATAAGTGGAGAGTTTGGGAACGAAAGCTCTTAAGTTTATTTTTCAGAGAAAATCGCACATTTTCTTGTAACTACAAGTCCCATCACTCTCTGACAGAGCAATGTGTTTTGTGACACTGGTTGGAGTCTACTGTACTTTCCGATGACGCCATGAAGTGATCCTACCTATTTCTACACCCGTGGAAATTGTAATTTTATTTTTGTATTTGTTTTTATGGGGATGTGGGGGTGGGGGGCGACCAATGGGGAGGGGGTTGAGGTACGAAGTGTTTTACAAGCTTTAACCAAACCCGTTTAGACTTTGGTGCAACTTTGCTAAACGGAGCAAAAGGCCTTGGCGCTTCCTGCCCGTCAAAGCGCTGGTTTAGTAACGTTTCCGTTGGACTGAAGCGCCCAAATGACTTGCCCTCCGGATCTCTGAGGAAAAACTGATGTGGCCATAAAAATGTATATAAAGAACTAGTCTGCCTTTTAAATTCTAACATATGCTGGGGGTGTTTGTGTGATCTTTGTGCAAAAATCCAGTGTAAACTAATATTTGATCATATTGCTACAAAAAAAAAAAAAAACACAAAAAAAAAACTCCCAAAAAAAGCACAAGAGGCACTTTTTTTATTTTATTTTCTAGAATGTTCCACGTTAACGACCTCATTTTAATTACTCTCATGCCACATCGTGGATGTGCAGCAATTATCATTTGACTTTTCCTTGGATCCCAGACTTTCGTTCCATACTTCCCTCACCCTGTTCCTTATTTTTCCTATATTATTATAGCTATTAACCCAGATCCAGTCGTTCCCGATATTGTGGATAAATGTTACGTATTCTAAGTTCTAGAGTTGATTAACCCTTCAGTAATGGGCAGGCTGGTGTGACCAGCAGAGGCCTGTCTATTACTGATGCCTTCTCTGACCTCTGTGGGAGAGGGTGATTTAACATTTTGGAAGTGTGTTATATAATAAATTTTTCCTTCCTCGACTCGCGTTTATTTATTTCCAAATCTGGCGTACAGAATCCATTTCACACAATACTCTGTGTTTAACTGACTGAAGTTCTTTATGTTATTATTATTATTACAATACAAGTCGGTGGGACTTTGTCTGTCTTCCCTCTCTACGATCTGCTTTTTAAAATCCAGAACCTATCTAACCACCCAGCTGTCTACAAAATAAATAATGTGTTTAATTAAAAGATTTTATGAAGTGTAGATGTTTTAAATTGAAATGTTTTAAGGAAAGAATACAAATAAAGTTATATATATATTTTTTTGCCCTCTTTGATCCGTAGAGCATTATCAGGGGGCGGACATGTTGTTCGGAATCTCAGAGCTTTGTTCAGCCGTGCCAAGATTCTAAACAACATGTCCGCCTCCCGATACATTTATTCATGAGAGAGGGACTTGTAGGGAATTAAGAGAAAGAAGTCACCCGCTAAGACTCGAAGAAAGGAGATTTAGTCTACGACAGTGGAAGGGACTCTTTACGGTAAGGTATACAAGATATGGAATTCACTGCCTGAAGAGGTGATGCTATCGAATACATTAGATCCTAAAAAACGACGATGTAAAAAAATGGCTAAATTAAGGACAAAATAGCTTGAGGGATAACCGAATAACTCGACTTTATTAGCCTTACACAGCCTTAACTATTTCACGAAAACACACCCAGGGTTACGGATAAAATTTAATTCTAGGGCAAACATCTAAAAGTGATTTAGTCCGTAGATGACAACAGTCAGGGGATGCGACTTTAGACCGTGTGTTGTAGTCCTGGGACTGAGATGGGTGGAGCCTAAAGAGGTGGGGTTTATACCGCGCGGAGGACATGTCCCCGAATTTGCTGGGACAGGTCCTCAAGAAAAGGGGACCTATTTGTTTGTCTTTTGGATAAACAGTGTGTGCTTTATTCACAAAATTGAAGGATTCAAGGGAATTGGAAAATTTCAGGAGGTCTTAAGTTTTAAATTCCCTCTTTCTGACGAGCTGAGGACCAGACATCCTAATACCTTGCAGGGTAAACATTGAAACCCCATGTGTGTAAATAACCAAAATAGAGAAATTATTATAAAAATCGCTTTATTTTCCTTATATTCCTCATTGCAAATACATTACTCTAGAAAGACAGACTACACGTGAAAGACAGAGGATGTGATCTATTCATGCAAAATGAAACCATCCAATCTTGGCACCAATTATTTCCCCCCCATCAAAGGCATAATGGAAAGCAACAAGTAATTATCTTTTACAGATGTAAAAAATAATTTCCAAATATCTAATTAAACATATCACAATATCACTGAATATGGTGTGTTTGGATTTTACCCCCATAGTTTAGCAGACTAGGCTTTTTTTTTCTGTGCAAACAGAGCTATGAAATTTATGGGGTACTAAACACTCGGACCCCTTCTATTAAAGAAATATTCCAGGGTGAAAAAAATCCAGCATTCCCCACCCACCATGAACATAAATAACTAAGGTGCAGGAGCCATTTAATATCACAATATAACAAAGTATCAGAACCTTAATAAGGTTAATATGAAATAAAGCACTGAGAATAGCAATGTGTGTAGCACACCTGTGTTAAAGCAGGTAGTGTGACAGCTCTAAAAACACTGCAAAGCCATTTTCAAGAATGTCTAACATGAATGAATATAATAGGGGGGGGGGGGGGGGGTGTCTTCTGCCTGAATCTAGTTTTCTATTGCGGGGTTAGAGTGTGTTTTGATGGGGGGGGTGTCACAGTGAGTGATATAGAGACCGACACATTGACTCACTCAACAGCCACAAACTCACAGCACAGGTTAAACAAGACAAACTGAGGGCTATATTAGGAGAGAGAATGGAAGGGAATTGAGAAGGGAGTTTCAAACTTTAGGCCAAAGTGGACGAGTTGCAAGAATTTTTCCAAGTTGGCTGCTTTGGTCTTGAGTTTGAAATTCCCTTTCCAATTCCCTGCAATTCTCTCTCGTTCATGAATAAAGCCCAAAGAACCAACTATTTGGAGTAATATTTGCAACTTGCTTGTCTCCCCCCCCCCCCCCCCCCAAAGAATACTGCTGCATACTCCAACTCACATCAATACCAGGACAAATGTACTAAAACTGGAGCTATCAGCAGGAACAATCTGTTTCCCAGGTCATTCCTCTAGAATTGCACTTCATACAGAAACTCCCACTGCCCCCCCACTTACCCCGGGCCCCCAGCAAACAAACTCAGCCACCTCTCTGTGACCAACTCTGGGCCTTCAATGGTGGGATGGTCACCAGTCCATGCAACGCTCCTTCAGTCACCAGGACTTCCTGCAACACATCACAGACCTCATTAGCCGCGTGAAGAGTTTATGACCAGAGTACGAAGGCTGTTTAATACTCTATCCCCTTCTTTCTTTTCCTTAGGGGGCCTATATTGTCTTGACTGGAGCAGCCAGTGGCTTCGGTTGACTCTCGTTCATCGTCTGAGTCCATACAATAATTGTTGACCTCCATTGGCTCGCTCATGGCATCCGGATTGAACCCGGCGTTTTCTGCTATGAATTCTGGGTTATCGTCCTCATCCTCATCTTCTTCTTCCTCTTCACAGCTGAAAAATGTTTGCGCTTGGGTTTCAGGGAGGGGGAACTCTGTCTGTGGAGGGGAAGCATTATTTGGGGTGAGGTTGGGAAGGCTGCAGGTCGGACCCTTCTCGGAGTTTGCTGCGCACAAGTTGTTTTCTGTGAACTCCATCTGTTCGGCTATCTCTTCGGCTGAGGGTTGTGTGAGCACAGAGCAGTCTACAAGAATAGTATCCGGCTTTCTCTTGCAGGCAGAAGGGTCGTAAACGGGATAGGTCTCCTCCGGGTAACCTGTAAATAAAAATAAAACAGGTATAAAAAACACAAATTGGGATTTAATGACGTCATATAAAAGAGTTGTCTTATAAAGTTCCAAGATACATTTTTATAATGAAAGAAATGGCTAGAGATTTTGTTTTATAGCATAGATGGGGGCTACCATTGCGTTACTCTGACCTGTGTTTGAATCAGAATAAGCCAATCAGAGTTCAGTTGTGTCACTAGGTTTATATATTTTTTCATGTCAGTTTTCCTCCCAATCACATTACATATCATGTGTACGCAGCAATTAGATTTACTGAGGATATACTTATATAGGAGACATTCTCGGAAAGGGTTCTTAAAGTGGAGCAATCACAATAGAAACTAGAGGAATGTTTCTGATGGTTGGAAGGTTTTTTTTTAGGAGACATTGGAATGTTCCTGGTGACACACTGGCATGTTACTGGGGACACACTGGCATGTTACTGGGGACACACTGGCATGTTCCCGATGACACACTGGCATGTTACTGGGGACACACTGGCATGTTACTGGGGACACACTGGCATGTTACTGGGGACACACTGGCATGTTACTGGGGACACACTGGCATGTTCCCGATGACACACTGGCATGTTACTGGGGACACACTGGCATGTTACTGGGGACACACTGGCATGTTACTGGGGACACACTGGCATGTTCCTGGTGACACACTGGCATGTTACTGGGGACACACTGGCATGTTCCCGATGACACACTGGCATGTTCCCGATGACACACTGGCATGTTCCTGGTGACACACTGGCATGTTACTGGGTACACACTGGCATGTTCCTGGTGACACACTGGCATGTTACTGGGTACACACCGGCATGTTCCCGGTGACACACCGGCATGTTCCCAGTGACACCGGCATGTTCCCGATGACACACCGGCATGTTCCTGATGACACACCGGAATGTTCCCGATGACACACTGGCGTGTTCCCGGTGACACACTGGCGTGTTCCCGGTGACACACTGGCGTGTTACTGATGACACCTTGGAATGTTTCTGATGGCACACTGGCATGTTACTGGGGACACACTGGCATGTTCCTGGTGACACACCGGCATGTTCCTGATGACACACGGGCATGTTACTGGGGACACATTGGCATGTTCCTGGGGACACACTGGCATGTTCCTGGTGACACACTGGCATGTTCCTGATGACACACTGGCATGTTCCTGGTGACACACCGGCATGTTCCTGATGACACACTGGCATGTTCCTGGTGACACACCGGCATGTTCCTGATGACACACTGGCATGTTACTGGAGACACACTGGCATGTTCCTGGTGACACACTGGCATGTTCCTGATGACACACTGGCATGTTCCTGGGGACACGCTGGCATGTTCCTGGTGACACACTGGCATGTTCCTGGGGACACACTGGCATGTTCCTGGGGACACACCGGCATGTTCCTGATGACACACTGGCATGTTCCTGGGGACACACTGGCATGTTCATGGTGACACACTGGCATGTTCCTGATGACACACTGGCATGTTCCTGATGACACACTGGCATGTTAATAGTAATTATAAAAATACTCAGAGTGAGGAAGATAGAAAGAACTACAAGAGTAGGCAGAAAGAGGCAAAGCAAGCTATAAGAGCTTCCAAAGCACACACAGAAGAGACTATAGCCCAGTCAGTGAAAAAGGGGGATAAAACATTTTTTAGATACATAAATGAGAAAAGGAAAGTAAAACAAGGATTAGTTAGATTAAAAACAAAAGAAGGATGCTATGTAGAAGAGGATAAAGGCTTAGCAGACTGCCTTAATGAATATTTTTGTTCAGTTTTTACAAATGAAAATGATGGTAAGGGACCTCATTTAGGGAAAAAGACTAATGAGTCTTTTGATGCATGTAAGTTTACAGAGGAAGAGGTTTTACTTCAGCTGTCTAAAGTAAAGAAAAAATAAATCGATGGGACCTGATGGGATACATCCAAAGTTATTAAAAGAACTTAGTGGTGTACTAGCAAAACCGTTAACAGATTTATTTAACCAATCATTGTTAACGGGAGTAGTTCCAGAAGATTGGAAATTAGCTAATGTTGTGCCCATTCACAAGAAAGGTAGTAGGGAGGAGGCGGGCAACTATAGACCAGTAAGTCTTACTTCAGTAGTGGGGAAAATAATTGAAACCTTGTTAAAGAATAGGATTGTTGAACATCTAAAGTCGCTTGGATTTCGAGATCAGAGACAGCATGGGTTTACTTCAGGGAGATCATGCCAAACTAATCTTATTGATTTTTTTGATTGGGTAACTAAAATAATAGATCAGGGTGGTGCAGTAGACATTGCTTACCTAGATTTTAGTAAGGCTTTTGACACTGTCGCACATAGAAGGCTTATCAATAAACTGAAATCTTTGAGTTTGGATTTCAATATTGTTGAATGGATTAGACAATAGTGACAGGCAACAGAGGGTTGTAGTCAATGGGGTATATTCGATGCAAGGTCTTGTTACTAGTGGGGTACCTCAGGGATCTGTTCTTGGACCCATTCTCTTTAATATTTTTATTAGCGATATTGCAGAAGGTCTTGTTGGCAAAGTATGTCTTTTTGCCGATGATACAAAGATTTGCAGCAGGGTTGATATTCATGGAGGGATAAGCCAAATGGCAAATGATTTAGATAAACTAGAAAAATGGTCAGAGCAGTGGCAACTGGCATTTAATGTGGACAAGTGCAAGATTATGCACCTTGGGCGTAAAAACCCAAAAGCAGAATATAGACTATTTGGTACAGTCCTAACCTCAACATCTGAGGAAAGGGATTTAGGAGTAATAATTTCAGAGGACTTGAAGGTAGGTAGGCAATGCAATAGAGCAGCAGGAAATGCTAGCAGAATGCTTGGTTGCATATGGAGAGGTATTAGCAGTAGGAAGAGGGAAATGCTCATGCCATTGTACAGAGCACTGGTGAGACCTCACTTGGAGTATTGTACAGAGTGCTGGTGAGACCTCACTCGGAGTATTGTACAGAGCGCTGGTGAGACCTCACTTGGAGTATTGTACAGAGCACTGGTGAGACCTCACTTGGAGTATTGTACAGAGCGCTGGTGAGACCTCACTCGGAGTATTGTACAGAGCGCTGGTGAGACCTCACTTGGAGTATTGTACAGAGCACTGG
The DNA here is from genome assembly GCA_036172795.1 of Pelodytes ibericus. Classification (NCBI taxonomy): domain Eukaryota; kingdom Metazoa; phylum Chordata; class Amphibia; order Anura; family Pelodytidae; genus Pelodytes; species Pelodytes ibericus. Next base: position 4,258,482 of record CM069863.1, on the reverse strand, counting down.
TGAGACCTCACTTGGAGTATTGTACAGAGCACTGGTGAGACCTCCCTTGGAGTATTGTACAGAGCGCTGGTGAGACCTCACTTGGAGTATTGTACAGAGCGCTGGTGAGACCTCACTTGGAGTATTGTACAGAGCACTGGTGAGACCTCACTTGGAGTATTGTACAGAGCGCTGGTGAGACCTCACTTGGAGTATTGTACAGAGCACTGGTGAGACCTCACTTGGAGTATTGTACAGAGCACTGGTGAGACCTCCCTTGGAGTATTGTACAGAGCACTGGTGAGACCTCACTTGGAGTATTGTACAGAGCACTGGTGAGACCTCACTTGGAGTATTGTACGCAGTACTGGAGACCGTATCTCCAGAAGGATATTGATACTTTGGAGAGAGTTCAGAGAAGGGCTACTAAACTGGTTCATGGGTTGAAGGATAAAACTTACCAGGAAAGGTTAAAGCATCTTAACATGTATAGCTTGGAGGAAAGACGTAACGGGGGGGATATGATAGAAACATTTACATACATAAAGGGAATCAACACAGTAACGGAGGAGAGTATATTTAAAAGAAGAAAAACTACCACAACTAGAGGACATAGTCTTAAATTAGAGGGGCAACGATTTAATATCAGGAAGTATTACTTTACTGAGAGGGTAGTGGATGTATGGAAAAGCCTGCCAGCAGAAGTGGTAGAGGTAAACACAGTCAAGGTTTTTAAGCATGCGTGGGATAGACACAAGGCTATCCTAGCTATAAGACCGGGAACGGGGGACTAATAAAAGACCTCAAAAAAAATTGGGCAGACTAGATGGACCGAATGGTTCTTATCTGCCGACACATTCTGTGTTTCTATGTTTCTATGTTCCTGATGACACACTGGCATGTTCCTGATGACACACTGGCATGTTCCTGGTGACACACTGGCATGTTCCTGGCGACACACTGGCATGTTCCTGGTGACACACTGGCATGTTCCTGATGACACACTGGCATGTTCCTGGTGACACACTGGCATGTTACTGGTGACACACTGGCATGTTCCTGATGACACACTGGCATGTTCCTGGTGACACACTGGCATGTTCCTGGTGACACACTGGCATGTTCCTGATGACACACTGGCATGTTCCTGGTGACACACTGGCATGTTCCTGGTGACACACTGGCATGTTACTGGTGACACACTGGCATGTTCCTGGTGACACACTGGCATGTTCCTGGTGACACACTGGCATGTTCCTGGTGACACACTGGCATGTTACTGGTGACACACTGGCATGTTCCTGGTGACACACTGGCATGTTACTGGTGACACACTGGCATGTTCCTGATGACACACTGGCATGTTCCTGGTGACTGATTGGAATGTTTCTACTGATTGCTCCACTTTTTGAACTTTGCCCCAGAACGAACCTTTTCCAGTAGCCTTTGATTTACCTTCCCAATCCTCCATGTAAGGGGCTTCCTCTGCTTCCTGCTCAGGGGAGACAGGGTCCACCAGCTTCCCTTCTTTCATAACGCGCGTTATCTCTTTCAGTCTCTTCAGTAACTGCTGTTCTTCGTCTGTACTCACATTATCCTCTCTGGAACACAAGAGTTAGATTTGGATATTACGTTAAAGAGCTGCCATTACCTGGGCGAACGGCTAATAACATTCCAACGCGTTTAACTTTCCTGCTTTGACCAGTTAGAAAAACCAAGGCAAGAAAACACTGTATGGTCGTACTACAGACCCACTGGCTTCTGGTGCAAGAATCCTGAGAGCATTTAATACAACCCAATAGGAAACACGGTCTGTGTCTGGCTGGGTAAAATACGGCCTAAAAAACGCCTGAACTGGTCTTAACATGTGTTCCCACAATGGATCTTTTATTTAAAAAAAGGGAATAAACCCTCAAAAATATTTGGATATATGAAAGCCTATATCTCCTTATTTTTTATATATATTTTAATTGGTATTTATTCAATTACAAAGTCTGTGTCCTGGACAAGGAGATATTGCGATATATTATTTTGAAAAGATGCTGCTTTGCTACTGGTGGGCTTGTGTGTCAATCATATAAGATGGGAGGGAGGATAGTATTTGTTAATGAGAATGCTAATGCAGACAGTGATGAGTTGTCCAGAACCTTACATAAGATGTCGGCACTGTAGTAGAAGAAGGAGCATATAACATTCTGAAGATTTATAGGTAAGTTGTTTCAGGCACTTTAGATGAGGATAAAAGGTAAGAATTAGAGGAAACACTTTAATATAACAGTTTTTCATTTTCTTATTGAATCCCTCTTTAACACAAGGCCGTTCTAAGTCACATGTTCATTTTCATGTATTTTTTTCTTTCGAAAATAGACGTTGCCATCGACTAACGCTGTGTCCAAGGCAATAAAAGTACAATAAGGACTTTAAGCATGAAAGAGAGGATTGCGGGGAATTGAGAAAGGAATTTCAAACTTAAGGCCAGAGCAGTCGAGTTGGAATGGGTGAATTTTTTTTTCAACTCTGCTACCCCGCCCTTAAATTTAAAATTCCCTGCAAATCCATCTTTCATAAATAAAAAAGAAGTGTCTTTTATTAAACACCACCCGCTGGACGGCTTCTACGACGCTTTGTGCAGCTTCCGGTATATTCTGCGCACACCAGACTCCCTCTGTTGCTTTTTAATAATTTTGCTTATTAAGCGACATCTTGCACTGCGCAGACTTTCCGTTCTTGGTCGCGTGTACTGAGAATAAAGTATAGTATTTATTTTCTCGCTATGAACCAACGCTAGTGATTTATGACTTTCATTAAATTAAGATTCTACCTCTCACAGTTGGGGCCCAGCCGGGAGATTATTTTTTCCATAGCCTCTTCGGTTTCTTTGAGTTTATCTTGCAACTGGCTTAGTTCGTAGTCCGCTAAAAAAATAAAACAAAATGTAAAAAAAATAAAATAATAATAATAATAATATTACAAACAGAGACAAGAAGGATGATAAATACTGGATAATCTGCTACGCAATAGAAATGCCTATTTATCATCGTCTCCCAGGTGTAAGTAGAGAAAAACATGTATTAATAAAGCCGTAGAAGATCTATGCATGGTACATAGCACAGCGATTTCATTTAGGATATATTTACTGGATGTTTGAAGATTTGGAAATATTCTCATTACAAATATTAATCAAACAGGTTTTACTGAGGCAAGAAAACTAATCCTTGTGTATTTTTTGGGTTTTTGTAGTATTAACCCTTCATAGGACCTCCAGCACCCAAACATCACTTATAATATGTATGTAGAGAATAAACAAATAATATGTAGGTTGGTGAGATAGTCCTGTTGGTAAATTGCCTGAGGAAGTCACAGGTTTAGATCCCAGCAGGGTGAACGGAGTGCTTCATCCTTCTGAGTTGGATAAATGAGTGCCATCAACGGGGTAATAATAACATGTATTATTCTGATGCCAGATTGGTTAATTCTGAAACCCACTGGTAGAAAAGTGCTATATAAATACTAGTTGTTATTATTATACATTGAGTTAGCAGAACTGCGTGCAAATTTTACTTGAAATGCAAATTTTAAATTGCACAAATGTGTCTGTGGTGTCCCCTGTTGATGACATCATCTGGTGGGCCATTATGCAAATGTGTAAAAAGCATTTCAAGCCAGAAGGAAAATACCACAAACAGGAGATGCTACGGATACAGTTAAAACACGTTATTCTCGTATATTATGCATTAATTTACTATTCTGCAAACACAATGTATAGCCCCCCTCCCCCCAAAAATATAATTCTTTCACTATGTCCCCTCTCTGAGGGGCAGACTATGATACTCTCGGAAGAATGGGGTAATATTTGTTTAAACTACTCCACTGCTCAGAGACTCATTTTGGCCACATTAAAGGCTTTTGAGTCTCTCCATAATATAGCTTTATTTCAAAGTTAAGGGCTGGTCTCAATTCTTTGCCCAAATTATTTAGGGCTGTATTCACGAGGGAAGGGAACTGCAGGGAGAAGAGAATTGCAAACTTAAGGCCGAAGTAGCCGAAAGTTGGAGAAATTCTCCAATTTACCTGAAATGAATTGAAAAAGGGGAAACTGATATTATATTCCTTCTACGTTTTCCACTGTTAGAACATTGTCCTGATATTGATGCTTGTACACAGGGGAGGGCTGGCAGCCTTAGGCCTGGGGGGCAAATCCAGTCAAGTGGCCCATTGCACCACCGAATCGCCTCCCCATCCATGGCCATATTTTCCTTGTTTTACAACAAATCTTGCCAGGATTTAGCCCCCTCAATATGCCAGGATTTTCCCCTCAATATGCCAGGAATCCCCACCCCCAATATGCCAGGATTTTCCCCTCAATATGCCAGGATTTTCCCCTCAATATGCCAGGATTTTGCCCCACAATATTCCAGGATTATGTCCCTCAATGTGCCAGGATTTTACCCTCAATATACCAGGATTTTACCCTCAATATGCCAGGATTATGTCCCTCAATATTCCAGGATTATGCCCACTCAATATGCCAGGATTTTCCCCCCACTATGCCAAGATTATGTCCCCTCAATATGCCAGGATTATGCCCCCTCAATATGGCAGGATTATGCCCCCTCAATATGGCAGGATTATGCCCCCTCAATATGGCAGGATTATGCCCCCTCAATATGCCAGGATGTTCCCCTCAATATGGCAGGATTTTGCCCCACAATATGCCAGGATTATGCCCCCTCAATATGTCAGGATTTTGCCCCACAATACACCCGGATTTTGCCCCCCAATATACCAGGATTTTTCCCCTCAATACGCCAGGATTTTCCCCACAATATGCCACCATATTGAGTACTTACCTCCTTACTGCTGCTCTGTCTCCGTCTCCCGGTGCTCTCATCTGCCCGTCTGTGGCTGTGAGGGAAGAGTTGTGCGCTCCCCTCCAGCCCAGCGTCTTCAATAAAGTTTGTTTAAACTTTTTTTTAAACAAACTTTATTGAATTCGCATTGGCTGGAGGGTAGCGCAGAACGCTTCCCTCACAGACACGGACCTGCACCGGGAGACAGCAGCAAGGAGGTAAGTACTGGGAAAGTGGGGAGATTTTTTTGGCAGCTGCCCCAGGCCGGCCCTGTACTTCCTGGGGCGCCCAGCGTTAAAGATGGCCCAGCGGCCGTTTTTAGCATGTATTAGGGCGGCCTGGGGGGCAATTGCCTCCCTGCCCCCCGGCCCAGCCCGCCCCTGCTTGTACATACCCCATGTTGGGTGTAGAATATACAGCGGTATTCTTTTTGGGGAGGGGGAGGGGGGAAGGAGGTCTAATCTCTTAACAGTTGAAATGTGATGAATTGACAAGCACAAGGCAGAAATTAGACCATAATAGCTCATTCTTAGGGCTTTTTTCATGAAAGAGGGAATTGATAAGGGAATGTCCAAATTAAGGCCAAAGTAGCCGAGTTGGAAAACTTCTCCCATTCAGCTAAAAGTGGAGCAGTCACCATGGAGAGCAGTGGGATGTCCACGCTGATTACATCACATTTCTCTCTGCAGAAAGACACTTACTTATCTTTCTTTTATGGTTCCCATTAGAAATAGGCTGACTTTTCTGTTCAAATGTTGGACTTTTTCCTTTGGACGAAAGCTGAGAAATGTGAAAAAGTGTTAATTTAATGAGTGAGTCACATAATCTACAGTAGGATGCAAAATATTAATAGCAGTTTATTAAAAAAAATGCAATGATTGATATTTGATGAATGAATTTCTACAGTAAGAAAAATCCCCAAATATTTATAATTACGTCATTTAAACCCCATAAATAGTAAATTAGTTTCTACTTTTCATGGCATCCAGTAAACAGTTTTTGGCTTTTAAAAATGTAAAAAAAGAACAATTGGCTGCAAATCAGTCTTAATATTTTGCAGAATTTGTAAGATTTTTAGGGATTTTAGGATCCTGGGGAACGCTGTCACCTAAGCATTTTTTATACCGAGAATACGGTGAATAAAACTATGATAAGAAATGATTTATACATTCTACAGAACTGCAAAAAAAAAAACTACAAAATTGAGATAATTTGAAAATTAATTGTCTGTAGAGTCCCCTACTTTTGACATCACCCTGTGATTTGATTTGCAAATGACGCACTTTACATTAAAAGACCTATATCAATAGTTCTCATAATTCATTCATTTGCTAACTATGCAATTCTACTAACGATGTATAGATCATTCTTCATCCGGTTTTGGTTCTCAGCTCACAATGTCAGCGTAATCCTGCCACACCCACCTGTGTCCCGAGGTTACCCTAATAAACGAACTCCTGATTCTCATATGTTGAGTAACACAACAGATATATAGTGAAATGTCTTACCTTAAACAGGATGTACAAAATGTACAATAAAATTCCAAAGCCGTAAATAGGTATAATCTGTCCCACCAAACTCTGCTTGACGTTACTGCCGCCGCCCACATTACCACCCTTAGCTTTGGACATCGCTTCCGACAAATGGGATCTCGGGAAGTAGGAGCTCGGTGTTCGGCCATCGGTGGGCTTTGGCTGGTGCAAGGAGGAAGGGAATTGACTGGGATTTCCTGCAAGAAAATACCAATGTATTTATACAACCTGGGCTCAGGACTAACTCAAGATCTAGCCATTCGTTTCTGCTCTTACGCTACTCTGGTGAAAAGTATTCTTAATCCCACTGCACCCACCACGTCTAGAGCAGGGATAGGCACAGTATCCGTACGTGGACACTATTGTCTGCAGCAAGGTTTGTGAAGGTCGAGTGAACATCATTGTCCACCACAGACCCCCGTAAATGCCCACCGTGAGCAGTGTCTACTAGTGGTCTAAAGTGGTTGGCAGATCTATAAGCGAATTCCCCCATATATTAATTCTCCATATTTTATCTGGAGAATTGTGGAGAAAAGTGTAAAAGAATTAAAGTAAACATATTTTAAACACAAACATATTTTTATACAATCATAATGAATTCATGTTGTATAAAATAACGTACTTACATTTTTTTTTATAAGAATATTTCATATTATTTTATGTTCATACACTTCACTTGTATGTATTTAATTCATGTATCATGTTATTTTTCTTATTTTGGGACACATTTTGGGACTTATTTTGGGACTTATTTTGGGACAATTTGGGAGGACTTCAGTTATTTTGGCTGTAGCCAAAGTCCTCCCATTTTCTTCTTTAAGAGGAATTTGGCTATATTCACGGCCGAGGTTCTCCCAAAATCCTCCCCATAGAGGTCTCGTGTCAGGAGGTATCAGTGTGAAATCGACAAATTTGTGAACATATCGGGACTGCCTGAGTAGCTGAAATTCAGGTACCGATATGCCATGAATGTGATATCTGGACATTCTACACAATGACTGGACATTCTATTAAATTACTGGGCATTCTACACAATGACTGGGCATTCTACACAATGACTGAGCATTCTACACAATGACTGGGCATTCTACACAATGACTGGGCATTCTATTAAATTACTGGACATTCTACACAGTGACTGGGCATTCTACACAATGACTGGACATTCTACACAATGACTGGGCATTCTATTAAATTACTGGACATTCTACACAATGACTGGGCATTCTACACAATGACTGGGCATTCTATACAATGACTGGACATTCTATTAAATCACTGGACATTCTACACAAGGACTGGACATTCTACACAATGACTGGACATTCTACACAATGACTAGGCAGTCTACACAATGACGACATTCTATTAAATTACTGGACATTCTATACAATGACTGGAAATTCTATTAAATTACTGGGCAGTCTATACAATGACTGGACATTCTATTAAATTACTCGGAATTCTATACAATGACTAGGCATTCTACACAATGACTGGACATTCTATTAAATTACTGGGCATTCTATACAATGACTGGGCATTCTACACAATGACTGGGCATTCTACACAATGACTGGGCATTCTACACAATGACTGGGCATTCTATTAAATTAATGGGCATTCTACACAATGACTGAACATTCTATTAAATTACTGGGCATTCTATTAAATGACTGGGCATTCTACACAATGACTGGACATTCTATTAAATTACTGGGCATTCTATACAATGGGCATTCTACACAATGGTTTGGCATTCTATTAAATGACTGGGCATTCTATTAAATTACTGGGCATTCTACACATTGACTGGACATTCTATTAAATTACTGGGCATTCTACACAATGACTGGGCATTCTATACAATGACTGGACATTCTATTAAATCACTGGACATTCTACACAAGGACTGGACATTCTACACAATGACTGGACATTCTACACAATGACTAGGCAGTCTACACAATGACGACATTCTATTAAATGACTGGGCATTCTACACAATGACTGGGCATTCTACACAATGACTGGGCATTCTACACAATGACTGGGCATTCTATTAAATTACTGGACATTCTACACAGTGACTGGGCATTCTACACAATGACTGGACATTCTACACAATGACTGGGCATTCTATTAAATTACTGGACATTCTACACAATGACTGGGCATTCTACACAATGACTGGGCATTCTATACAATGACTGGACATTCTATTAAATCACTGGACATTCTACACAAGGACTGGACATTCTACACAATGACTGGACATTCTACACAATGACTAGGCAGTCTACACAATGACGACATTCTATTAAATTACTGGGCATTCTACACAATGACTGGACATTCTATCAAATTACTGGACATTCTATACAATGACTGGAAATTCTATTAAATTACTGGGCAGTCTATACAATGACTGGACATTCTATTAAATTACTCGGAATTCTATACAATGACTAGGCATTCTACACAATGACTGGACATTCTATTAAATTACTGGGCATTCTATACAATGACTGGGCATTCTACACAATGACTGGGCATTCTACACAATGACTGGGCATTCTATTAAATTAATGGGCATTCTACACAATGACTGAACATTCTATTAAATTACTGGGCATTCTATTAAATTACTGGGCATTCTACACAATGACTGGACATTCTATTAAATTACTGGGCATTCTATACAATGGGCATTCTACACAATGGTTTGGCATTCTATTAAATGACTGGGCATTCTATTAAATTACTGGGCATTCTACACATTGACTGGACATTCTATTAAATTACTGGGCATTCTACACAATGACTGGACATTCTACACAATGACTGGGCATTCTACACAATGACTGGACATTCTATTAAATTACTGGGCATTATATACAATGACTGGACATTCTATTAAATTACTGGACATTCTATACAATGACTGGACATTCTATTAAATTACTGGGCATTCTATACAATGACTGGACATTCTATTAAATTACTGGGCATTCTACACAATGACTGGACATTCTATTAAATTACTGGGCATTCTATACAATGACTGGACATTCTATACAATGACTGGACATTCTATTAAATTACTGGGCATTCTACACAATGACGACATTCTATGAAATTACTGGGCATTCTATAAAATGACTGGACATGCTCAAACTTCTTTGTCTCTCCCCCTTTACATCCTCTTATCCCTCTTTACCTTCCATTCCCCATTTTCTTTTCGTCCCGCACGCCTCTCTCCATACCATCTTTGGCTCTCCCCTTTGTGTTTTCCTTCTTATCCATCTAGTTTATCTTTTCTCTCTATTTACTTCCTCCGTCTCCCCCATTCACCCGTCCCCCATTTTCTCCGCGTGCAGTTTTTGGGTCACTGGGTGTGAAGTATCAGACCGTGTTCTGACACTTTGAATCATTACCCGTGCAGGGAGTGCAGGTAACACTGGCAGCAAGCCATTTTGTTACCGGCTGGCTGGTAAAATGCCGTCTGGCTTGGCAACCCTACTAGCAGGGTGTGGGAAAGTATTAGGCACCTAAATGCCAGTAACCCTGGAAAGTAGAAAGATACAACGCATTACATGATGGGGAAACTGCCCATTATCAGCAACATCCCTCCTGTGTTCTAATGGACAGAGGCCCATTATCATCAGCATCACTGCTGCGTTACAATGACAGAGGCCCATTATCAGCAGCATCACTCCTGTGTTCCAATGGACAGAGGCCCATTATCATCAGCATCACTGCTGCGTTACAATGACAGAGGCCCATTATCATCAGCATCACTGCTGCGTTACAATGACAGAGGCCCATTATCATCAGCATCACTGCTGCGTTACAATGACAGAGGCCCATTATCATCAGCATCACTGCTGGGTTCCAATGGACAGAGGCCCATTATCAGCAGCATCACTCCTGTGTTCCAATGGACAGAGGCCCATTATCATCAGCATCACTCCTGGGTTCCAATGGACAGAGGCCCATTATCAGCAGCATCACTCCTGTGTTCCAACGGACAGAGGCCCATTATCAGCAGCATCACTCCTGTGTTCCAACGGACAGAGGCCCATTATCAGCAGCATCACTCCTGTGTACCAATGGTACCATACTGTATCCACTAATACAAGTTTAAAAATGTCTGGATTTCCTATTAATTTGATGTATGTGTTAATGATAAACAAGGAAATTCCTCGTTGACCGCTAACCTTTGAATGGTACTGTATATATAAATCTATAGTGTCCTAACATGGCGTTGAGAAGGATACATTTTTATTTTATTCGATCAGGTGGCTGGATATTTAAGTGACACTCTGGAATTAAATTGTAATTGAGGTTGACAAAGGCCAAGCTATACAGTGCTGTGTCAGCCGTGATGGATTACATTGTGTTTCTGTAAAGAAATCCAATCCTATGTTGCGCTTGAACACACACTGTAATCTTTAATTAAATGTCAATTCATATAATGTGTAATATCTCTGACATCCTTCGGTCACTTTCCCTTTCTCTGGACTTGTACATCAAGAAGAATAAATCCTTTCCCTGAATCCTGGCTATATTTGGTTTTACACTTGATAAACGTTATATATGTGATGCTTAAAAAATATATATATAACTGAGCATACAGCTGTACGCGTGGAATGAGAAGTAGGAGGAATTAATGTCAGATCTATTCAGGTAGCCGATCATCCAGCTGTATGAATGCGTGGAATGAGAAGTAGGAGGAGTTAAGGTCAGATCTATTCAGGTAGCTGATCATACAGCTGTATGCGTGGAATGAGAAGTAGGAGGAGTTAATGTCATACAGCTGTACGCGTGGAATGAGAAGTAGGAGGAGTGTCCGGTCTATTCAGGTAGCCGATCATACAGCTGTATGCGTGGAATGAGAAGTAGGAGGAGTTAAGGTCAGATCTATTCAGGTAGCTGATCATACAGCTGTATGCGTGGAATGAGAAGTAGGAGGAGTTAAGGTCAGATCTATTCAGGTAGCTGATCATACAGCTGTATGCGTGGAATGAGAAGTAGGAGGAGTTAATGTCAGATCTATTCAGGTAGCTGATCATACAGCTGTATGCGTGGAATGAGAAGTAGGAGGAGTTAATGTCAGATCTATTCAGGTAGCTGATCATACAGCTGTATGCGTGGAATGAGAAGTAGGAGGAGTTAATGTCAGATCTATTCAGGTAGCTGATCATACAGCTGTATGCGTGGAATGAGAAGTAGGAGGAGTTAATGTCAGATCTATTCAGGTAGCTGATCATACAGCTGTATGCGTGGAATGAGAAGTAGGAGGAGTTAATGTCAGGTCTATTCAGGTAGATGATCATACAGCTGTATGCGTGGAATGAGAAGTAGGAGGAGTTAAGGTCAGATCTATTCAGGTAGCTGATCATACAGCTGTATGCGTGGAATGAGAAGTAGGAGGAGTTAAGGTCAGATCTATTCAGGTAGCTGATCATACAGCTGTATGCGTGGAATGAGAAGTAGGAGGAGTTAATGTCAGATCTATTCAGGCAGCTGATCATACAGCTGTATGCGTGGAATGAGAAGTAGGAGGAGTTAATGTCAGATCTATTCAGGTAGCCGATCATACAGCTGTATGCGTGGAATGAGATATAGGAGGAGTTAATGTCAGATCTATTCAGGTAGCTGATCATACAGCTGTATGCGTGGAATGAGAAGTAGGAGGAGTTAATGTCAGATCTATTCAGGTAGCTGATCATACAGCTGTATGCGTGGAATGAGAAGTAGGAGGAGTTAAGGTCAGATCTATTCAGGTAGCCGATCATACAGCTGTATGCGCGGAATGAGAAGTAGGAGGAGTTAATGTCAGATCTATTCAGGTAGCTGATCATACAGCTGTATGCATGGAATGAGAAGTAGGAGGAGTTAATGTCAGATCTATTCAGGTAGCAGATCATACAGCTGTACGCGTGGAATGAGAAGTAGGAGGAGTTAATGTCAGATCTATTCAGGTAGCCGATCATACAGCTGTATGCGTGGAATGAGATATAGGAGGAGTTAATGTCAGATCTATTCAGGTAGCCGATCATACAGCTGTATGTGTGCAATGAGAAGTAGGAGGAGTTAATGTCAGATCTATTCAGGCAGCCGATCATACAGCTGTATGCGTGGAATGAGATATAGGAGGAGTTAATGTCAGATCTATTCAGGTAGCTGATCATACAGCTGTATGCGTGGAATGAGAAGTAGGAGGAGTTAATGTCAGATCTATTCAGGTAGCTGATCATACAGCTGAATGAGAAGTAGGAGGAGTTAAGGTCAGATCTATTCAGGTAGCCGATCATACAGCTGTATGCGCGGAATGAGAAGTAGGAGGAGTTAATGTCAGATCTATTCAGGTAGCCGATCATACAGCTGTATGCGTGGAATGAGAAGTAGGAGGAGTTAATGTCAGATCTATTCAGGTAGCCGATCATACAGCTGTATGCATGGAATGAGAAGTAGGAGGAGTTAATGTCAGATCTATTCAGGTAGCAGATCATACAGCTGTACGCGTGGAATGAGAAGTAGGAGGAGTTAATGTCAGATCTATTCAGGCAGCTGATCATACAGCTGTATGCGTGGAATGAGAAGTAGGAGGAGTTAATGTCAGATCTATTCAGGCAGCCGATCATACAGCTGTATGCGTGGAATGAGATATAGGAGGAGTTAATGTCAGATCTATTCAGGTAGCCGATCATACAGCTGTATGTGTGCAATGAGAAGTAGGAGGAGTTAATGTCAGATCTATTCAGGTAGCTGATCATACAGCTGTATGAATGCGTGGAATGAGAAGTAGGAGGAGTTAAGGTCAGATCTATTCAGGCAGCCGATCATACAGCTGTATGCGTGGAATGAGAAGTAGGAGGAGTTAAGCTCAGATCTATTCAGGCAGCCGATCATACAGCTGTATGCGTGGAATGAGATATAGGAGGAGTTAATGTCAGATCTATTCAGGTAGCCGATCATACAGCTGTATGCGTGGAATGAGAAGTAGGAGGAGTTAATGTCAGATCTATTCAGGTAACCGATCATACAGCTGTACGCGTGGAATGAGAAGTAGGAGGAGTTAATGTCAGATCTATTCAGGCAGCTGATCATACAGCTGTATGCGTGGAATGAGAAGTAGGAGGAGTTAATGTCAGATCTATTCAGGTAGCTGATCATACAGCTGTATGCATGGAATGAGAAGTAGGAGGAGTTAATGTCAGATCTATTCAGGTAGCAGATCATACAGCTGTACGCGTGGAATGAGAAGTAGGAGGAGTTAATGTCAGATCTATTCAGGTAGCCGATCATACAGCTGTATGCGTGGAATGAGATATAGGAGGAGTTAATGTCAGATCTATTCAGGTAGCCGATCATACAGCTGTATGTGTGCAATGAGAAGTAGGAGGAGTTAATGTCAGATCTATTCAGGCAGCCGATCATACAGCTGTATGCGTGGAATGAGATATAGGAGGAGTTAATGTCAGATCTATTCAGGTAGCTGATCATACAGCTGTATGCGTGGAATGAGAAGTAGGAGGAGTTAATGTCAGATCTATTCAGGTAGCTGATCATACAGCTGAATGAGAAGTAGGAGGAGTTAAGGTCAGATCTATTCAGGTAGCCGATCATACAGCTGTATGCGCGGAATGAGAAGTAGGAGGAGTTAATGTCAGATCTATTCAGGTAGCCGATCATACAGCTGTATGCGTGGAATGAGAAGTAGGAGGAGTTAATGTCAGATCTATTCAGGTAGCCGATCATACAGCTGTATGCATGGAATGAGAAGTAGGAGGAGTTAATGTCAGATCTATTCAGGTAGCAGATCATACAGCTGTACGCGTGGAATGAGAAGTAGGAGGAGTTAATGTCAGATCTATTCAGGCAGCTGATCATACAGCTGTATGCGTGGAATGAGAAGTAGGAGGAGTTAATGTCAGATCTATTCAGGCAGCCGATCATACAGCTGTATGCGTGGAATGAGATATAGGAGGAGTTAATGTCAGATCTATTCAGGTAGCCGATCATACAGCTGTATGTGTGCAATGAGAAGTAGGAGGAGTTAATGTCAGATCTATTCAGGTAGCTGATCATACAGCTGTATGAATGCGTGGAATGAGAAGTAGGAGGAGTTAAGGTCAGATCTATTCAGGCAGCCGATCATACAGCTGTATGCGTGGAATGAGAAGTAGGAGGAGTTAAGCTCAGATCTATTCAGGCAGCCGATCATACAGCTGTATGCGTGGAATGAGATATAGGAGGAGTTAATGTCAGATCTATTCAGGTAGCCGATCATACAGCTGTATGCGTGGAATGAGAAGTAGGAGGAGTTAATGTCAGATCTATTCAGGTAACCGATCATACAGCTGTACGCGTGGAATGAGAAGTAGGAGGAGTTAATGTCAGATCTATTCAGGCAGCTGATCATACAGCTGTATGCGTGGAATGAGAAGTAGGAGGAGTTAATGTCAGATCTATTCAGGTAGCTGATCATACAGCTGTATGCGTGGAATGAGAAGTAGGAGGAGTTAATGTCAGATCTATTCAGGTAGCTGATCATACAGCTGTATGCGTGGAATGAGAAGTAGGAGGAGTTAATGTCAGATCTATTCAGGTAGCCGATCATACAACTGTACGCGTGGAATGAGATATAGGAGGAGTTAGTGTCAGATCTATTCAGGTAGCCGATCATACAGCTGTATGCGTGGAATGGGAAGTAGGAGGAGTTAATGTCAGATCTATTCAGGTTAATAACAAGATAATGGCAGCAATACATTTATGTTTATGTCAGACATATGCTAAAAAAATTTAACCAAAGGAATTAAAAAAAGTGAACTACAGAACAGTGATAACCTTGGGACTGATGATGTTTGGGAGAACTACAAATCCCACAATGCTCAGTCAGCCTTAAGACAGATGTCTAGGGCAAAGTTTTAAAAGTGGAGCAGTTGCCATGGAAACAGAAAGCCCCTGCTAATTTTTCCACTTTTAAAACTTTAGCCCAGACTTTTACAGAAACCCAGCTAAGTATTCTATGTACATTGTACAGATTGTTTGTAAACAGCCTGTAGAATGTAAACTTACATAATGAATTCTCAAAACCTGTCTATGTCAATTTATTAATGCTAAAGAAGTAATTGCATAGTTGCCAACAGTCCTGGATTTGCAGGGACAATCCCCCCTTTTTTTTGCACCACACACAGGCTGCATCGTGTTCATATAGGTTTGTCTGTAAGACCATAAACCCACTTTAGGCTCTACCCACTATGACCCAGAATATTGTCAGGCATGTTATCTCTGCTTGATATATAAAAAGAAGAGGATGTTATAGGGAATCTGTGATCCCAAACATGACATATACTGTGAATGTAGACAATAAACAACGATCTGTACATTGAAGAAAATGCATAAAATTACAGAAATACATGTTTAAAAAGTCATAGTTGCCAACATCGGCCATCTTTCCAGGGACACATATTTGTTCCACATGCTGCAGAAAGAGCATGCAAAGGGCAGCCCGGCAGTATGGATATACGCAGAGGAACAATCCAATGAATTAATCTCATAGGACCTACCATGTGTATATCCATCCTACAGATTGACGGGCTGCACTTTGCATGCTCTTTCTGCAGCATGCGGAACAAATATACATCCTGGAAACTGGCCAATGTTGGCAACTGTGAAAAGTGTCTGCTGCATCTCCTGTTTATGTCATCATCAAACAAACTAATTTTCAGTGGGAAATGCGTGATTTGCATATCAAGCCACAAGGTGATGTCATAAGTAGGAGACACACTGAAAACATATATTTCTCTTATTTTATGCGTTTGCTACACTTTTGCCAGCACAATGCGTAGATTACGTTTGCAGGCCATTTAAATCCTCACTGATTCCAATGCCCTGTGATGCAGTGTTCCCAGCAGCCCTGGATTTAAAGAGACGGTGTCTCTTTCATGGAGCAATCCAGATTTTCCTAGCTTTCTCTCTCCTTATTCCGGCGTGAGCCAGTCCTGTCGTTATCTGGGTATTGTACTTTTAGGATAATTGCTCCTTTGTTTTTCCCTGGGCCCCAGGGCTGCTGGGAATTAATGATGTGTATGATTTGGGATAATGGTGGGATCTGTATAGACCCGGTCCAGGGAAGGATAGGGAATCATGCAGGGATCAGCCTTACCCTCTGTCTGGCCAGACTGTTTCCCTCGACTTAAAAAGGTTTTAGGCAAAAGCAAAGAGATACAAAGCACCAGGCAGGAGAACACGGCCACCTTCTGGATGGTCGAGAGGGCCATTTTCTGTTAAAATCAGCTGGAATAGGATACAGGAGGCGACACAGCATCAATAAGAGCTGCCTAGAGGAATTAACAGCCAATAGAAATGTCTGGAAGAATAGGAGAGGCACTTATTATTATAGAGCCATAATAAAACACACATTCCTATTGGCTGAGTCCTGGAACGCTTGCTATTGGCTAGGGAAGGGGAGCTTGCCATTGGACATCTACATCTCTCTCCAGCGAGGCTGCTAAATGTATACAACTTGCTGTCATGAAGGGCTTTATTCATGACATGGGGCAATTGAGAAGAGAATTGCAAACGTAAGGCCAAAACAGCAGAGTGGGAAGTATAGCTGAATGGGAGAATGTTTGCAACTTGGCTAACTTAGCCTTAAGATTTGAGATTTCGCTTGTCAATTCCCCGCAATACCTTCTTTCAGGACTAAAGCCTTGAATAGGTGTAACTGTTACCTGCTGTTTAAAGGGACGGTATCACCTGGTTATTGATTTTACTGCGCAGGTAGAGCGTTTAATATGATTGAAAATGATCTATACATTGTGTTAGCAAAACTGCAAGAAAATGACTAAATAAGGAGAAAAATGTATCTTAAAAGAGTCTCCTGCTTATGACATCATCTGTGACACGGTATGCAAATTACACAGTTCCCATTGAAAATCAGTTCATTTGCATACCGTGCCACAGATGATGTCATAAGCTGGAGACTCCACGGACACACTTTATATGCAGTTTTCTCCTAATTTAGGCATTCGCTTGCAGTTTTGATAATACAATGTATAGATCATTTTCAATCAATTTTTATGCTCTACATGCGCAGTAAATACAATATTCAGGTGATACTGTCCCTTTAAAAAACCAAACAGCTAAACATACACTGTATCAAGGAGGAAATGGTTACAACTGATACCAGATCAATGTGTCATTTGCATATCAAGCCACAAAGTGATGTCATAAGCTGGAGACTCCACAGACACATTGAAAAACATGTAATTTCTCTTACTTTATGCATTGGCTGTATTTCTGCCAACACAACGGATAAATCATTTTTTTAAATCTTGTTTTTCTTTATAAATAATGTTCAGGTAAATCTACCACATCAAAAAAACTGTACACAAATCAGCAAAATGCAGCTGGATGTTGTGTAGCTAAATTTTAAAACATTTGTAATTCTTGCTTTCCTGGGAGATCAATAAAAGTCCCACTGCTGTCCCATGAGTCTTGCACCAGATAAAAGATGCTTATATATATATAAAGGGCATAGCTGCCAACATTGGCCATGTTTCCAGGGACACATATTTGTTCCACATGCTGCAGAAAGAGCATGCAAAGTGCAGCTCGGCAGTATGTAGGATGGACATACTCACAGACACAATCCAATTAATCAGGGCGGTGATTAATTAATAGGATTGTGTCTGTGCATATGTGCATCCTACATACTGCCGGGCTGCACTTTGCATGCTCTTTCTGCAGCATGTGGAACAAATATGTGTCCCTGGAAACAGGGCCGACATTGGCAATTATGAAAGGGCAGCACCATGAGCTGCCAATGTGGAAGAGGTGCATCCTGGGAAAATATGTGTAAAGAGTGGGCCTAGGGCATAGTTGCCAACATCGGCCATGTTTCCAGGGACATATATTTGTTCCACATGCTGCAGAAAGAGCATGCAAAGTGCAGCCCCGCAGTATGTAGGATGGATATACACATAGACACAATCCAATTAATTAATCATGGTAGGTCCTTTGAGATCTCCACCCTGATTAATGAATTGGATTGTGTCTGTGTGTATATCCATCCTACATACTGCCGGGCTGCACTTTGCATGCTCTTTCTGCAGCATGTGGAACACATATGTGTCCCTGGAAAAATTACCAATGTTGGCAACTATGGCCTAGGGGCCAAGGTACAGAACAGATTTTGGCTGGCTAAGCATCATGGGACTTTGTGCTAAACTGGTAGTAATAACCATGGAATATTATGGCAGTTAGCTCCATATTTAGCACTTTTCTTTTTAAGTAGCATCTTTTTTGCCTTGATAAATAAAGTTCTAAAAGTGGAGCAGTTGCCACGGTAACCATTCGAACATTCCTGCTGATTACATCACTGATAGAACTTTGCCCCAGAGTTGAACGTTTATGAATAACCACACATGGTGTAAAAATAAAATAATTGAAGTGTTAGCTCCCGTCCAGCAGAGGTCCTCAGAGTCCAGTGCTGGAACCAACGAATTGGCGAGTAGATGCACAGCATCGTCAGACATCTGAGGGATTCTTATAAAGTCCAAAGCTCTAAGAGGGGCATGTACTAAAAAAACGCAAATATATTTTATGTGCAAAACTATTTTTGCTCTTTGCTCCTATTGCAATGTACTAAACATTTAACACTCCAATAGTACATACGCGCAAATTGCATTGTCATTTTCACACGCAAAGAAGAATTATTTTTCACAAAATATCCGCAACACTTTTTAGTGTGCGCAAATATAATTGCAATATAATGCACGCTGAATAAAAATAAACGGAAGAGGCGCAAATCAGGGGAAAAAAGGCCAAAATTTTACAAATAGTCGCAAATTGCTCCTTACTCATGTTTTACCTACTATTTTCCCCACTGCGCTTGTTTAGTACATGACCCCCCTAAATGTGGAGCTGTCACCGTGGAAACAGAATTTTCCAGCAGATTGCTCCACTTTTAGAACTTTGCACCAGAATGGATTTGTGTATCTTATTCTGCTGCAGGGAGTGTTATAATATCATTGGCACCGGTGATACATGTGCACTTATTATATATGTGACCAGGAGGTGACTGTACTGACAGAGATCCCCAAGATGTATGGGGATTATCTGTCATTTCCTTTTCTGATTAGAAAGCAGATAAATAATAATTGTTAGAATATGAGCTTTTGGTGCGTTTGAAGCAATCCTATTTGTATCTTGCTTGGCATCTCCTATCAGTATATCATGACTCGGCCCAGCCGAGGATGATGGGATTGTAATAGTCTGTGTCAGTCATTTTTACACAGCTGCCATATCTGGGTGACGGAGCGCGCATGGCATCATCACAAGAAGTACACGGCGGAATCGATACTGGGAAATCAATATCCTCGACAGATAAATATTTCTCAGCGCAGCCATCAGATCCTATTAATATGTTTGGTTACATTATGTGAGCTGTCAGGATCGATACAGAGAGGGGTGGGAGGAAGACACAGAAATAGAGCAAGATCTGTCCAACCGCCGCTGCAACAACTCGTCTCGTTCAATTCCTGGAAGTGGAAAGACAATTAGACGCTGTCATTAGGGAGCCGAGCGTTTTAAGAATCTAACGAGAGACGTTCGAAAAACATTCTGTCCAATAAAAAGCCACTAAACTTTATTATTTTCACTTCTAATACAGAATATAGGATGTGGGAAAAACCGTCACATGAGAGAGTGTTCTCTGACCGGCAGCCATGATGTTTCTCTGTGGCTGTCGTTGACAGTCTCTCACTTCCGTTTTCACATGCCACCAGCCAAGGGGACCCTAACTGTGGAGAGAGACTGTCAGCTCCTGACAGACCCTGATCAGACGGTGGAGCCCCCCATGGAGTGAACCCCTGTGGATCTCTAATTCAGGCAGGTGGAGGAAGGTTATTCACTTTTGCTTCTATTTATTAAGGTTTATTGTCTCTTCAAGGAGATGGCGATGCCTAATTTCAAATGACAAAGATATGCAAATATTGCATCAAGTGTAGGCATATTAAATGCTTTAATTAAAGAATATATATAAAGTATCTTACTGAGCACTCTCTGTCAGGGTGCGGACATCTTGGGTCACATGGGTCAGATCTTCCTTTGTTTGACCCAAGAGTCAAAACAACATGTCCTCCTCCTGATAGAGCTATACAGAGCAAAGATTCTAAGCAACACGTACACCCCCTGATAGAGCTATACAGAGCAAAGATTCTAAGCAACACGTACACCCCCTGATAGAGCTATACAGAGCAAAGATTCTAAGCAACACGTACACCCCCTGATAGAGCTATACAGAGCAAAGATTCTAAACAATATGTCCACCCCCTGATAGAGCTATACAGAGCAAAGATTCTAAACAGCATGTCCCCCCTGATAGAGCTATACAGAGCAAAGATTCTAAACAACATGTCCGCCCCCTGATAGAGCTATACAGAGCAAAGATTCTAAACAACATGTCCACCCCCTGATAGAGCTATACAGAGCAAAGATTCTAAACAGCATGTCCCCCCCCGATAGAGCTATACAGAGCAAAGATTCTAAACAACATGTCTGCCCCCTGATAGAGCTATACAGAGCAAAGATTCTAAACAACATGTCCGACCCCTGATAGAGCTATATAGAACAAACATTCGAAAAAACATAGAGCTATACAGCGCAAAGATTCTAACCAACATGTCCATCCCTTGATAGAGCTATACAGTGCAAAGATTCTAAACAACATGTCTTCCCCTTGATAGAGCTACATAGAACAAAGATTCTAAACAACCTGTCCACCCGCTGATAGAGCTAAACAGAGCAAAGATTCTAACCAACATGTCCTTCCCTTGATAGAGCTATGCAGAGCAAAGAAAATGTCCTCCCCTGATAGAGCTATACAGAGTAAAGATTCTAAACAAAATGTCTGCCCCCTGATAGAGCTATACAGAGCAAAGATTCTAAACAACATGTCCGCCCCCTGATAGAGCTTGGCAGAGCAAAGAATTATAAACAACTTGTCCTCCCCCCCCTGATAGAGCTATACAGAGCAAAGATTCTAAACAACATGTCTGCCCCCTGATAGATCTATACAGAGCAAAGATTCTAATAAATTCTTAAGATATCTAATAAATAGTGCATTGGAATAGCCTTCCAGCAGAGGTGGTATAGGTTAATGAAGTGATGTCAGAAAGTATTACTTTAATGAGAGGACAGTTGATGTATTGAATAGCCTTCCAGCAGACATAGTAGAGGTTCGTACAGTGACAGTCAGAATTTATTACCTTTAATGAGCGGGCAGTGGATGTATAGAATAGCTCCCAGCAGAAGTGGTATAGAGTAATACAGTGAAAGTCAGAAAGTATTGCTTGGCTGATGAGGTAGTGGATGGATGGAATAGCCTTCCAGCAGAAGTGGTAGAGGTTAATACAGTGCAGGAGTTTAAGCATGCATGGGATAGGTATAAGGCTATCCTAGATATAAGATAAGGCCAGGGACTAATGAAAGTATTACATTACTGAGAGGGTAGTGGATGTATGGAATAGTCTTCCAGTAGAAGTGGTAGAGGTTAATACAGTGAAGGAGTTTAAGCATGCATGGGATAGGTATAAGGCTATCCTAGATATAAGATAAGGTCAGGGACTAATGAAAGTATTACATTACTGAGAGGGTAGTGGATGCATGGAATAGTCTTCCAGTAGACGTGGTAGAGGTTAATACAGTGAAGGAGTTTAAGCATGCGTGGGATAGGTATAAGGCTATCCTAGATATAAGCTAAGGTCAGGGACTAATGAAAGTATTACATTACTGAGAGGGTAGTGGATGCATGGAATAGTCTTCCAGTAGAAGTGGTAGAGGTTAATACAGTGAAGGAGTTTAAGCATGCGTGGGATAGGTATAAGGCTATCCTAGATATAAGCTAAGGTCAGGGACTAATGAAAGTATTACATTACTGAGAGGGTAGTGGATGCATTGAATAGTCTTCCAGTAGAAGTGGTAGAGGTTAATACAGTGAAGGCGTTTAAGCATGCGTGGGATAGGTATAAGGCTATCCTAGATATAAGATAAGGCCAGGGACTAATGAAAGTATTACATTACTGAGAGGGTAGTGGATGCATGGAATAGTCTTCCAGCAGAAGTGGTAGAGGTTAATACAGTGAAGGAGTTTAAGCATGCATGGGATAGGTATAAGGCTATCCTAGATATAAGATAAGGCCAGGGACTAATGAAAGTATTACATTACTGAGAGGGTAGTGGATGCATGGAATAGTCTTCCAGCAGAAGTGGTAGAGGTTAATACAGTGAAGGAGTTTAAGCATGCATGGGATAGGTATAAGGCTATCCTAGATATAAGATAAGGCCAGGGACTAATGAAAGTATTACTTTACTGAGAGGGTAGTGGATGTATGGAATAGTCTTCCAGTAGAAGTGGTAGAGGTTAATACAGTGAAGGAGTTTAAGCATGCGTGGGATAGGTATAAGGCTATCCTAGATATAAGATAAGGCCAGGGACTAATGAAAGTATTACATTACTGAGAGGGTAGTGGATGTATGGAATAGTCTTCCAGTAGAAGTGGTAGAGGTTAATAAAGTAGTTTCGGCATGCGTGGGATAGGTATAAGGCTATCCTAGATATAAGATAAGGCCAGGGACTAATGAAAGTATTACTTTACTGAGAGGGTAGTGGATGTATGGAATAGTCTTCCAGTAGAAGTGGTAGAGGTTAATAAAGTAGTTTCGGCATGCGTGGGATAATCGTTAGGCCAATGACCAAATAATGTCTGAGCATTTCACAGCCGGTAGTGGTGTGGGCAGGCTGTATGGGTTTTATCTGCCGACACAGCCTAAGTTTCTCTGTCTCATCTAAGAAGAATCCCAAATCATAAGATTCCCACCAGCCAATACCATGCTTTAATATCCAACATATTAACAGACGGATGAATTTATTCAGAAATCCACTTTGTTTTCTCTTTTTTTTCCACCCAAGTTTTTAAAAAAAAATATTTTTTAAAAGTCTCTTGCTGCAATTAATTAAAAGAACGGATATAAAGGAGCTGCTTAAATTAAACTGTGCATATCCATAATCTCTGCCTTGCATTTTGTGTACACTTTACCCTTGGGTAGAAGTTTGTGGGCATATAAATGCTTTCGCACATAATCTTGCTAAAGCATACACACTGGCCTATAAATATTCCGATTTCTGCCAAAACCTCTGCAAGCTTCTCCCAAAGGTGAAATATGTGCAATGTTCTGAGCCTTATGGGTAGAAATATTATCCAATACATTTTGCTTAATATGAATACACTAATTATTCCGGTAACCCTTTTTAAAAGGGTCATCTTCATGATGTGAATGTTGAAAAAATGTAATTACAGTAATTGGATACTTCATCTAATTAAAATTGGCTTTATCTTTAATGGGAAAATTTCTAAAGACACTGAATGACAAAGCAGCGTTGCTGTTAGTCACTAGTTTCTTTCTGCCTGAGAATGCACTTAGCGTACCGAAATTGTAAAGACAAGGTCTTGCAAAATATCATTTCGTTTTTTCGAGCTAAACTTTGGTGCACAAAGTGATAATGATTTTTTTTTTTTTTTTGAGAAAGCAGGAAAACAAATAAAAATATGCTTTTGTAAATTCCTACCTTTCAGTATGGAAGTATGTGCCATGTTACAATAGATCCTGGTGATAAATACAGTTTGTCATCGCTCAAGGCTCCAAACAAAAATACATGGCAAATAAAGGTATTTCTAAAGGTTATTTTAACCACTGACTGCAAAAGCAAGCTTGCCTAAGGCTTCTAGTACTCAGCTAGTTAAAGGATTACTGTCAGCAAAAAAAAAAAAAGTTATGTTTAATTGAAATATTGCATCAAGTGTAGACATTTTAAATATGAATGCTTTAATGAAAGAATACAAATACCTTATTAAGCTTTCTTTCCTGTATAGTTCTATCAGGGGGCAGACATGTTGTTTAGAATCTTTGCTCTGTATAGCTCTATCAGGGGAGGACATGTTGTTTAGAATCATTGCTCTGTATAGTTCTATTAGGGGGCAGACATGTTGTTTAGAATCATTGCTCTGTATAGCTCTATCAGGGGGTGGACATGTTGTTTAGAATCTTTGCTCTGTATAGCTCTATCAGGGGGCGGACATGTTTAGAATCTTTGCTCTGTATAGCTCTATCAGGGGGCAGACATGTTGTGTAGAATCTTTGCTCTGTATAGCTCTATCAGGGGCAGACATGTTGTTTAGAATCTTTGCTCTGTATAGCTCTATCAGGGGGAGGACATGTTGTTTAGAATCTTTGCTCTGTATAGCTCTATCAGGGGGCGGACACGTTGTTTAGAATCATTGCTCTGTATAGCTCTAACAGGGGGCGGACATGTTGTTTAGAATCTTTGCTCTGTATAGCTCTATCAGTGGGCAGACATGTTGTTTAGAATCTTTGCTCTGTATAGCTCTATCAGGGGGGACATGGGCCAGGTGAAGGAAGATCTGACCCAAGATGTCTGATAGAGCTATACAAGTTGAGATGGCTCCATATACTGATTTATTTTTGCATTAAAGCATTTCTATTTAAATGCCTACACTTGATGCCATCCTTCACTTAAACAGAAATTATTTTTTTCCCCTTTAAATCTTTTTAATATATTTAGTCCTGTTTGATCAATTATTACTTAATGAGTTTGATCCTTTTGGAATCTGATTTTGTAAATGATATAGTTCATTATTTTTCGGGGCTGATAATATCAGACTAAAAGACAAGTATTTTACTAACCAGTACTATCTCCCATAAATGCTAGAAGTCGTTCTCTCCTAACTTTCCCTAAACCTCTGCCTTCCCTTCGTCACCCCTATGATAAAGTCATAAAACAAGTGCCTTTATGTGTATTAGAAACATATACAACATACAGAACATAACTGATGGAAGTGCTCCTTCAATGAGAAAGTCATCTTTATAGTTTTCAGTATGAATCCTTTTAAAAAAAGCTACTTACTTAAATAACAAGCTAATTACTGCAAAGGTTTTTAATAAAATATAATCACTGTATCATCTGAGCAAACCTGTGTTTTTTTTTAAATAAATGCCAAACATATTTTAGTATAATTATCTACTTTGTAAGATAAATAGATATAATTTTGCTCTTTTACTGTTAAAACACAGTGTTTTTGCTTCATTTCCTGCAGATTTTAATGAAACATTTGCTAATCAGCCTGTGCAGCTCTCTCTGTATTGTAAGTAGTTTCTTGAAACAGCCGATGATGTAGATTGTAACAGTAAATATGCCAAGTAAAGGATCTGTTTATTAATATGCGGATATATTTGTCTACATTTAACTTGCTTGGCAGCCAGGCCTTTACGATGTAGTTCTGCCGTTGGGCTTTATTCATAAAACAGGGACATTGCATGGGAATTGACAAGGGAATTTCAAACTTGAGGCCAAAGCAAGCCGACTTGAAAAAAAATCCACTGAAGTTTGAAATTACCTTGTCAATGACCTCTATCCTTACTTTAACACCAGCGCTAGCTATGGTATGTAATATCCACTAGGTGGCGCCACTTGCCCTACAAACACTGGATTCTAAATCCTATTAACGCATATTCAAACCTTTACAGACACGTCAATTACATCCACAGCGCCTCGTTACTGAAGGACAGAATTAGGCCTTCCAAATTCCATACAAGTTATACTTTCCTATCAACCAGACACCCAGCAGTAGGCCTTAACGAGAAGGTTAAAGGGACTGATTCACCTAAACACACTGAGAATAAAAAATGATTGAAAATGATCTATACTTTGTGTTGGCAGAATCGTAAGCAGAGGCCTAAATTTGTAGAAAAAATGTGTTTTAAACATGTCTCCAGCTTATGACATCACCTGTGGCCTGATATGCAAATGAACTGGTTTTCAGTGGCAAATGTGTCATTTACATATTAGGCCACCGGTGATGTCATAAGCAGGGGACACGACAGACACTTTTAAAACATACATTTCTTTTGTTTCCTTGGAATTTGCTGCCAATACAATGTATAGATCATTTTTCATGATTTTTTGTTCTCTATAAGCAGTGTTTATTTATGTTTATTTTTTTACCAACCTGCTGGTAAAATGAATCAGTAACCCTACTTGCAGCGTGTTCTCACACAGATATAACATTCGTTGTATTGTTTGAGGCATAGTGAATATTATGCAGGTTTAAGTGTGAGTACAAGGTGTTTAATCCATGCAGTAAGATATTCTGTGTACAGTCCTCATCAGACCGGATCCACTCTTTCTTGGAGCAGAGACTTCTGGCTCCTCATGGGTGGGAATTCCCTTTTAAATTCCCTCTTTCATGGATAAAGTCCACAGCTGCCAGCATGGGCCATGTTTCCAGGGCACATATGTGTTGTACCTGCTGCAGAAAGAGCATGTAAAGTGCAATCTGGCAGTATGAATGACAGACATACATACAGGCACAATCCAATTCACTAGTCATGGTAGATATCTCATAGCACCTATGTGTATTTACATCCTACATTCTGCACTTTGCATGCTCTTTCTGCAGCGTGTGGGACACATTTCTGGCCCTGGACATGTGTCCTGTGTTGGCAGCTATGTGAATAATGTCCATCTCTGAGTTGAGTGCCAGGGCAGGTTATTTGCCGGAAGCCTGGGATGGAGAAGTCGTCCTTCTCGGCCCCAAACTGACTCCGGTCATATTGTCTGCCTGACAAGCAGCTGCCGTGTGAAAAGCCTTCATTGTGTTTGTGCTGCTTGGACGATCCTGAGGCTTACAGGAACGCAGCGGACTTGGCAGCTCTTCATAACCCGCTCACCCATGATCCGACGCGTTTTCAATCCCAGAGATTCCGCTGACAGCAGATATTATAGTGTCCCAAAGAGGACCATCGGTCCTCCATCGGCCTCCCCAACACACAACTTACAGAAAAAACGACTGGCTTCTAATGAGACATAGAAGAGCGGGTCCCAGGGCCAGACACACTCTGTCACTTCTCTTTGGGATGTTATCCCTTTAGGTGAGACTGACACCTAAACATTATTTGTACTGTGAAGGCAAAGGATAAAACATGATCAAAAATGATTTATACAAAGTGTCAGCAAACATTCCAGCAAATGCATAAAATAAGAGAAATCTATGTTTTACATGTGTCTGTAGCATCTCCTGTATATGACATCACCTGTAACGTGATATGTAAATGAACTATGCCAAATGGCAAATATTTCGTATACCATGTCAGTGGTGTATCTTGGTTTTGTGGTGCCCTAGGCATACACACTAAATGCCCCATCACCCCATTACATGCCCCCATCACCACATTGCATACACACTAAATGCCCAATCACCCCATTACATGCCCCCATCACCACATTGCATACACACTAAATGCCCCATCACCCCCATCACATGCCCCCATCACCCTCATTACATACCCCCACCACGTCCATTACATGCCCCCATCACCCTCATTAATTGGAAGGAGCTAAACGTTGCTGAACGGTGGGGGAGAGAGTGAAAATGTTTGTAGCACCAGTAGTGTGCTTTAGCACCCTCTGGCAAAGTGCCGCCCTAGGCGAGTGCCTTGTTTGCCTTGTGGAAGATACACTACTGTACCAAGTCACAAGGAGATGTAATGAACTCTACACATTACTGTGAGATGTGGAGCTCTGTTACCTATAAATACCCAGAGCTCCTAAGTGAGACATCATGGTTGGAAAGAGACAGCTGGATGATGGTCCATGTGTTTTCAGTTTGTCTGTAGTCTCCCATTCATGACATCATCGGTGGCTTTATATACACACTGAAAGTAGTTCATTTGCATATGAAGCCACATGGTGATGTCATAAACATGAGACACTACAGACACATTTAAAACACGTTATTCTCATAATCTATGAGCCCTCACTTGTAATTCTCACACAATGTATAGATCACTTTTCATCAGATATTAAACTGTACTGAAATCCTATTAGCTAAACTACAGAACTTTCCACACATCCCACGCGGTCCCTGTACGATCAATAGATTTCAGAGTAGTTCCAGGTATCACTATATCTGCACAATATTAGGAGTAAAATGTGGGACTATCTGTTATTTATTTTGCTTCTCAAGGTCAAACTGATCAAAGTGTTAGTCCAGCGTATGAGCTGATCTTCCAGACGCACGTCTCACTGTAAGTCTCATGTTTTGTCTCACTCTTTATTCTCTCTGTTATTTGACAAGGTTTTGTGATGTTTCCTTTATCCAAGGCCAGATTGGGGGAGAAGAACGACTGTAATGACTGCATATTATTACAATAAAACTGAACCACAACTGGAATAAGTGCTAAAATAAGTAAATATTGAAATCATTAATCACTTTTCCCATAAAAAGAGTGTAAACTTTCTAAATCTGTACAATATGCAGCTTTATACATCACTCAGTAACAGCTTTGCTAATCCTGCTTCATAAAACCCGGGGCCTTATTTATGAAAGGGAAAATGTAGGGAATGTAGGGCCTATCTCAACAGAGTAATGAATGGGAGGCCTATATCAACAGAGTAATGAATGGGAGGCTATATCAACAGAGTAATGAATGGGAGGCTATCTAAGCAGAGTAATGAATGGGAGGCTATATCAACAGAGTAATGAATGGGAGGCTATCTCAACAGAGTAATGAATGGGAGGCTATCTCAACAGAGTAATGAATGGGAGGCTATATCAACAGAGTAATGAATGGGAGGCTATCTCAACAGAGTAATGAATGGGAGGCTATCTCAACAGAGTAATGAATGAGAGGCTATCTCAACAGAGTAATGAATGGGAGGCTATCTCAACAGAGTAATGAATGAGAGGCTATCTCAACAGAGTAATGAATGGGAGGCTATCTCAACAGAGTAATGAATGAGAGGCTATCTCAACAGAGTAATGAATGGGAGGCTATCTCAACAGAGTAATGAATGGGAGGCTATCTCAACAGAGTAATGAATGAGAGGCTATCTCAACAGAGTAATGAATGAGAGGCTATCTCAACAGAGTAATGAATGAGAGGCTATCTCAACAGAGTAATGAATGGGAGGCTATCTCAACAGAGTAATGAATGGGAGGCTATCTCAACAGAGTAATGAATGGGAGGCTATCTCAACAGAGTAATGAATGGGAGGCTATCTCAACAGAGTAATGAATGAGAGGCTATCTCAACAGAGTAATGAATGGGAGGCTATCTCAACAGAGTAATGAATGGGAGGCTATCTCAACAGAGTAATGAATGAGAGGCTATCTCAACAGAGTAATGAATGAGAGGCTATCTCAACAGAGTAATGAATGAGAGGCTATCTCAACAGAGTAATGAATGGGAGGCTATCCAACAGAGTAATGAATGAGAGGCTATCTCAACAGAGTAATGAATGAGAGGCTATCTCAACAGAGTAATGAATGAGAGGCTCTCTCAACAGAGTAAAGAATGAGAGGCTATCTCAACAGAGTAATGAATGGGAGGCTATCTCAACCGAGTAATGAATGAGAGGCTATCTCAACAGAGTAATGAATGAGAGGCTATCTCAACAGAGTAATGAATGGGAGGCTATCTCAACAGAGTAATGAATGAGAGGCTATCTCAACAGAGTAATGAATGAGAGGCTATCTCAACAGAGTAATGAATGAGAGGCTATCTCAACAGAGTAATGAATGGGAGGCTATCTCAACAGAGTAATGAATGAGAGGCTATCTCAACAGAGTAATGAATGAGAGGCTATCTCAACAGAGTAATGAATGAGAGGCTATCTAAGCAGAGTAACGAATGAGAGGCTATTTCAACAGAGTAATGAATGAGAGGCTATCTCAACAGAGTAATGAATGAGAGGCTATCTCAACAGAGTAATGAATGGGAGGCTATCTCAACAGAGTAATGAATGAGAGGCTATCTCAACAGAGTAATGAATGGGAGGCTATCTCAACAGAGTAATGAATGAGAGGCTATCTCAACAGAGTAATGAATGGGAGGCTATCTCAACAGAGTAATGAATGGGAGGCTATCTCAACAGAGTAATGAATGAGAGGCTATCTCAACAGAGTAATGAATGAGAGGCTATCTCAACAGAGTAATGAATGAGAGGCTATCTCAACAGAGTAATGAATGGGAGGCTATCTCAACAGAGTAATGAATGGGAGGCTATCTCAACAGAGTAATGAATGGGAGGCTATCTCAACAGAGTAATGAATGGGAGGCTATCCAACAGAGTAATGAATGAGAGGCTATCTCAACAGAGTAATGAATGAGAGGCTATCTCAACAGAGTAATGAATGAGAGGCTCTCTCAACAGAGTAAAGAATGAGAGGCTCTCTCAACAGAGTAAAGAATGAGAGGCTCTCTCAACAGAGTAATGAATGGGAGGCTATCTCAACAGAGTAAATATTGGGAGGCTATCTCAACAGAGTAATGAATTAGAGGCTATCTCAACAGAGTAATGAATGAGAGGCTATCTCAACAGAGTAATGAATGAGAGGCTATCTCAACAGAGTAATGAATGAGAGGCTATCTCAACAGAGTAATGAATGGGAGGCTATCCAACAGAGTAATGAATGAGAGGCTATCTCAACAGAGTAAAGAATGAGAGGCTATCTCAACAGAGTAATGAATGGGAGGCTATCTCAACAGAGTAATGAATGGGAGGCTATCTCAACCGAGTAATGAATGAGAGGCTATCTCAACAGAGTAATGAATGAGAGGCTATCTCAACAGAGTAATGAATGGGAGGCTATCTCAACAGAGTAATGAATGAGAGGCTATCTCAACAGAGTAATGAATGAGAGGCTATCTCAACAGAGTAATGAATGAGAGGCTATCTCAACAGAGTAATGAATGGGAGGCTATCTCAACAGAGTAATGAATGAGAGGCTATCTCAACAGAGTAATGAATGAGAGGCTATCTCAACAGAGTAATGAATGGGAGGCTATCTCAACAGAGTAATGAATGAGAGGCTATCTCAACAGAGTAATGAATGAGAGGCTATCTCAACCGAGTAATGAATGAGAGGCTATCTCAACCGAGTAATGAATGAGAGGCTATCTCAACAGAGTAATGAATGGGAGGCTATCTCAACAGAGTAATGAATGGGAGGCTATCTCAACGGGGTAATGAATGAGAGGCTATCTCAACAGAGTAATGAATGAGAGGCTATCTCAACAGAGTAATGAATGAGAGGCTATCTCAACAGAGTAATGAATGGGAGGCTATCTCAACAGAGTAATGAATGGGAGGCTATCTCAACGGGGTAATGAATGAGAGGCTATCTCAACAGAGTAATGAATGAGAGGCTATCTAAGCAGAGTAACGAATGGGAGGCTATCTCAACAGAGTAATGAATGGGAGGCTATCTCAACAGAGTAATGAATGAGAGGCTATCTCAACAGAGTAATGAATGAGAGGCTATCTAAACAGAGTAATGAATGAGAGGCTATCTCAACAGAGTAATGAATGGGAGGCTATCTCAACAGAGTAATGAATGAGAGGCTATCTCAACAGAGTAATGAATGGGAGGCTATCTCAACAGAGTAATGAATGAGAGGCTATCTCAACAGAGTAATGAATGAGAGGCTATCTCAACAGAGTAATGAATGAGAGGCTATCTCAACAGAGTAATGAATGAGAGTCTATCTCAACAGAGTAATGAATGAGAGGATATCTCAACAGAGTAATGAATGGGAGGCTATCTCAACAGAGTAATGAATGAGAGGCTATCTCAACAGAGTAATGAATGAGAGGCTATCTCAACAGAGTAATGAATGAGAGGCTATCTCAACAGAGTAATGAATGAGAGGCTATCTCAACAGAGTAATGAATGGGAGGCTATCTCAACAGAGTAATGAATGGGAGGCTATCTCAACAGAGTAATGAATGGGAGGCTATCTCAACAGAGTAATGAATGAGAGGCTATCTCAACAGAGTAATGAATGGGAGGCTATCTCAACAGAGTAATGAATGAGAGGCTATCTCAACAGAGTAATGAATGGGAGGCTATCTCAACAGAGTAATGAATGAGAGGCTATCTCAACAGAGTAATGAATGAGAGGCTATCTCAACGGGTATAAAATAAATGGCTCAACATACTTTGTTACTGTAGTGCTGTAGGGTGAAAACTACATCACCTTTTATGCTTATAATTAATGTACACTGCAATGTAAACCCAGCACAGCTCTGAAATGTACTTTGTTTTTGCTGCAGCTGTAGGTAACCCCCTTCCTCAGGTTTTATTGTTCCCATTTAGCTTATTTTCTGTATCTTGTACACATGTTTAATATATAGGATATTCACTTATTTCTACTTTAAAGCAATTTCTTGTAATTTTACGTTGAAAATAATTTCAGCGGGGCTGCTAAATTCAGTAACATTCCAATAAGGAGGGGCTTGGGGAGATGGGCGGGGCTTCTAAATTCCGTGACATTCCAATGGGGAGGAGCTTGGGGAGATGGGCGGGACTGTTACTATAACAACAGTGATAACTATACTTGCAGCTTTTATGAGATAGGAAGAGTAGATGAAAAAATGGATAAGACAGATCTGATTCTCTTTCTTCCCTGTACACAATGCCGCACTCATCTAAAATTAATCTGCTCCTCTAAAATTGAGCTCAACCCACTTTCTGGCCGGCCTGCTTGTAAAATACCAGTTGGCTGGTCAATCTCATCGCACAAAGCCCTTAACCAGAATTCTGACCACGTGGCACAGTCACAATAAACATTTAAAGCAAAATATCATGTCCAAGCGACAGAGTTACATAAAGTATAAATCCCCTGGGCAAGATGTGGCACCAAACGCACAATACGGCGCAGGTTAATTAAAAGACAATTGGTTACGGTGAGAATTCACAAACAGTTTTATCTGCACATTACCGTTTCAGCAGCCCCGCTTTCCTTCTGGAAAAGTAAAATGAGTTCTTTTATCCCAGCAATGAATGTTCTCCCCCCCTCTGCCATACATTCTCCGTCTAATACGGACTGTTTCGATAACAGTATCAGTTATGATTTGCCGTAGCAGCTCTCATTGTTCCACGTGTCAAGTAATAAGGACCTTGTCAGGTATTAAATACCCCGGCAGTAAATCAGCCTGAGGCTTTTCACAAAGTGTTAATGATGTCAGAAAAAAAATACAAACCTAGCTGGCGAATCGTTTATGTGATTCCTTTCATTGGAGGCTATATATCCCCTTTTGTCGCAAGAACAATGTTTAGCTTTCAGGAATGATAAAGTAGAACTTTTTTTTTTTTTTTTCCCCTGTGTCCAGAACCATTTACAAAGTCCAACAACACAAAATAAGCTAAAATAAGACTCCAAATCACTACCGCCCCCTGTGGGTGACGGTAATAAGCATCGCGCGGCACTGTATATTTACTGTACATTGCATAGAGGGAGTCGGTACGCGTAGACGCACAAATCAGAGCTTTATTCGTGGAATCGCAGGGAATTGACAAGGGAATTTCAAACTCAAGGCCAAAGTAACCGAGTTGGTAAAAATACGAGTTGGAGAATTTTTCCCATTCGGCTACTTTGGCCTGAGTGGCATTGCCACATTGAGTGAGAGGGCTGAATCCACCCTCTCCCCTAGGTGTATCGTCCTGAGCCCGTCCTGGTCTCAGTAGTAATAAGCTCAATGCTGACAAATCTGAAGACTCTGCCACAGGAATGGACGCACACCAGTGTAGGAGGGGAACAGGAACGAACATTTATTTGGAAACAGAACAGATATTTATACACAAACAAATATAACATTAAAACAGGTAATCAGATACAGAAGGAAATAATATAATCACACCTTAAAATACACTTACACAACATAACAGTAGGGCATACAATGGGGAAATCCTGCCTCACACCTTTCAGGATACAAAGGTGTCAAGTTCAGATACCTCCAGAGTACACTCAGATACAAAAGGACTTACATAAAGACAATGGGGAATTTAACATAATGACAAGAATACATTTAACACATAGTATCCATGAAATGGGTATTTAACATATTGCTAAAATAACATTCCTTAACACCTCCTGAGAGACTGGAGTGTGATGGACAGGAGACAATCTCAACCTGGGAAATACAATGGCTTATCTGACCTCTTGAATGAACTAGCCCTGGCACCCTGTGTTAGAAGTCTAGCTGTACTGAAGACAGGGTGCCACTGGTGGCCCCAAAGTGTGTACCCCCATAACTATCACACACAAAGGCAGGGTCCATAGTCTGTTGGGAGGAGGCCGGCCATTACTTCTCTCCGAGAACCCCAGTGACGTAGGGTTCCATCACACTGTACACAAAGAAGAAAAATGACGCAGAGTCACTACAGGTTGTAGAAGTCAAATTTCTATCAAACCTTTACAAACTATTTTCTCCAATTTGGCTACTGCCAACGGAAGTGATGAATAATCACTTCCTTTTCTCTATCACAGTTGCTAGACTGCCCCTGGAGGCAGTCAGTAACATTGCAATACAACACCAATACCCCCCCCCCCCCCCCCACAAATAAAAACCCCTAGGGTTTAAATGTAGGGTTAGCGTTATAGCATAATAGCGAGTGCTGGAAGAAAATTAGAGACATTTAAGTTTAAGGTTACACTTAGGGTCTGGTATGGGGTCAAAAGGTCACTGTAGTTGTAATTACTCTATAATATGCAAAAAACCCCAAAAGGAAATTAATTTTCACTTTTTTTGCTGCAGGAACCAATGAAAATAATGTCATTCAAACTAAGGGAATTTTCTGTTACTCTAGGGATGTCATCAGACAATGTGTTGCACTGTTAAGAGATCCTACTGTGTACAAAAGTTACTTTGAGTCCACACAATGTATTCTATTCCAGCAGCCCATGAAGTGACAAAATGAAACAAAACTTTATATGCTCAGTGTCTCTATAACCAGTGTTGCTGCACCTGCTGGAGTCAAATATTAAAAATGTGATTTAGACAGAATGCCTGCATCAAATCACACAGGGATAAAAGCCTGTGCATTATACAAGCAGTGATCTTCATCTTGCACCAAAGGGAGTTTGGGGACTAGACTGTGCCTTTAAGCTGAATGGGAATTTTTCGCCATCTTTTTCCTTCGTTCTGCAGTTTCCCTTCTCAATTTCTTGCAATTCTCCCTTTTTTTCAGGAAAAATACTTTTCACCTTGGCCGAATAATTCTAAAACAACTTATTTCTGCTTACTGTGTGAAGAATAATAAACATTTTTAATTGAGATACCCCAAAATGATCAATGTAAAAAAACTAAACGAAACTATCCTTGTTTCTACCCTTGTCAACACACATTTCAAAAGACTTATTCCTTAGGAATAAAGCAAACGGATATTTTTTTTGCAACATAATTAAGCAAAAAAATCTTTAAATGTCATAACAGACTGTGCCATGTTTTAAATTGTCATGCATCATGAGCATTTAATAAGACGGCAAGCCTCTCTTCTTCCTGCAGGAAAGTGATAAGGCCCAAGCTCTTTAATAGATTGCCAAAATAAAGCATTTTGTATGGAGATTATTCATGGAGTGACAGCTCTTAAATCAGTCCAAAACTACGCCCACTGCTTCTGCGCAATTACTAGTTCATTTTAACTATCTCCAAATAGCAGGATTTTGTGCTCCAATTGCCCAAAAATAATACTTTGCTCATGGAACAAATACAAAAAAAATGGGGCTTTTTAAAAAAAAATAATAAAAAAAATATTTCAATTAAAAAAAATATAATGCGTTAGATTTATTCACTCGGGTCCTGCCGTCCGTCACTCAATTTCTGCAAAAAGAAAGCATCTTAAAACTTATTAGAAAGAGGAGAGAGGGGAACAGAAGCCCACCTGATGCAGAGGATTGTTTGCAGAATCAATAACATATAATGAGCAGAGAGTAAGAGCGACACTAGACATTGTAGACTCTGCAAGTTTATGTGAGAAGCGACTGTATTTTATGAGAGATTCTGTAAAGCTAGAAAAGTAGGTCAGCTTGTTAAACACTACGAGCAAAATAAATGTTAGTGTTGCGGTTTCGGTATTCTTTGCCGGGATGTATTCTTCGCAGGGATTTAAAAATAAATAAATCTGCTGCATGGAGAGAATCAGCATATTAATTTCTGAATCCCAATTAACAGGAAAGAGGAAAAGTCTTCTACTGTCGCTATAGTAACAGTCCCGCCCATCTCTCCAAGCCCCTCCTTATTGGAATGTCACTGTATTTAGAAACCCCGCCTCTCTCTCCAAGCCCCTCCTTATTGGAATGTCACTGAATTTAGGAGCCCCGGTAATATCATTTGCTTTGTAAAACTACAGGAGAACTTGGTGCATTTCATATTTATTAAACACATGTCCAATATACAGAAAATATGCTTGATGGAACTTTCACTTACATATATAGTTTATTAGAGCAGAAGCGATGAAATTACTATTTACTGATATTTGTAAAAGGGGTGTCAGACTGCGGACCTCCGGCTGTGGAAGGGCTACATTTCCCAAACTCACCGTTCCAGCCTCTTAGCTGTCAGAGTACTATGAGAAATTTAAGCCATGAGGAGCTGGGAGATGGCAGTTTTACACCATTTATGGCAACAGACCCAAAAGTTGACTATGTCTACTCCCCATCATTTATACAGATTAAAACGTCTACTTGCCTGAAGCTAAGAAAATTGTCTAAACATCTTAGATCCATCCAACGAGCCAACCTTTGTCTAAGTAACACAAGGTATTCAGGCCAGAAGGTTTCTGCAGGACATTACCCCACGGGTCTTCAAGTACCAGACTTTGAACATTTCATTGAATGTTT
The DNA here is from genome assembly GCA_036172795.1 of Pelodytes ibericus. Lineage (NCBI taxonomy): Eukaryota > Metazoa > Chordata > Amphibia > Anura > Pelodytidae > Pelodytes > Pelodytes ibericus. Next base: position 4,221,344 of record CM069863.1, on the reverse strand, counting down.
TGGTTTCTCATGTAAAACAATGATCTATGGACTTGTTATAGAAAAGCTTCTATGGTTAATAGGTCATCATGGTCCTATGCCATCCCCAGAGTATTGTTAATGTAAACACAGTGTGTGTAGACATTCATTTTGAAATGGCTTCCATTTTGTTATACCTGTCACATTGTAACTCATTTATTTACGAAGACTCTTTCCATTCCACTGATGACCCAAAGGATTCGTTATATTGAGGTCATACGAAAAGAGAAACATCCATTGTACGTGAATACTCTCGATAAAGATCCTAAAACCATCACCTTGTCGGACAGAAACACCACAAACCTCTTCGATACTTACGTATATATATATGGGTTTTTCCTTTGGTTTGTGGTAGGTATCAATTTGCTATCTTAGACTCCTCTTATCTGCTCAATTACATATCTTGAAATGAAATTTTGTAATAAAATCCATTAAATGAAATAGGCCAGTCATCGCACCATGGAAGGGCATAATAATAACCTAATAATTCAGTTTTTATGGACCTGTGAGGTTACCTAATAGTTCGATATGCAAAAAACGACGTAAGCCTTGACTTTACTGAAATAAGTAAAGAATTGTATTTTTGCCTTGCAGAAAAGATGCTAACCTATGATTTGTGAGTTCACTCGTAGCGCATGATCTTGGCGTACACACTACTAGTTATAGGACAACTGTTGACAAAATATTAATCTCACGTATGGTCTAGATGCTTTTACATAGAAAGAAGATCTGACCCAAGATTCTAAAAAACATGTCCGCCCTTGATAGAGCTATACAGAGCAAAGATTCTAAACAACATGTCCTCCCACTGATAGAGCCATACAGAGCAAAGATTCTAAACAACATGTCCTCCCACTGATAGAGCCATACAGAGCAAAGATTCTAAACAACATGTCTGCCCCCATGATAGAGCAGTACAGAGCAAAGATTCTAAACAACATGTCCTCCCACTGATAGAGCCATACAGAGCAAAGATTCTAAACAACATGACAGCCCCTGATAGAGCTATACAGAGCAAAGATTCTAAACAACATGTCCGCCCCCTGATAGAGCTATACAGAGCAAAGATTCTAAACAACATGTCCTCCCCCTGATAGAGCTATACAGAGAAAAGATTCTAAACAACATGTCCGCCCCCTGATAGAGCTATACAGAGCAAAGATTCTAAACAACATGTCCACCCCCTGATAGAGCTATACAGAGCAAAGATTCTAAACAACATGTCCGCCCCCTGATAGAGCTATACAGAGCAAAGATTCTAAACAACATGTCCGCCCCCTGATAGAGCTATACAGAGCAAAGATTCTAAACAACATGTCCGCCCCCTGTATTGAGCAAAGAGGGCTCAATAAATGTTTTAAATTAATAGGAAGTTCTATTATTTGCCTAGAGTAGACAGACCTATTTCTCTGCTTTTCAGAGAGGTAAAAGCTTGTGCCTGTTTGCTGACCGTATTAAATAAAACATTTTCAGAGTTATATCCCTGTGCTGGAATCCATTGTTGTCCATTTTCAACCCTACGGCTGGTAAACTTTCTGGGAATTGGGTGAAATTGATCAATCCCAATGGATTTCAATATCTTCCGATACTTGTCTCATTGATTGGTGTTTTGTTTCTGTACAGGATCCGTTATGTCTGTTGCTGAAACACCAGACCCCCCCACCCCCTCCAATCGTCTTGACACAAACAGAAGCTGAGTATCACTTCTCCAAATCAGCGGCAGAAAGCGCCGTCAGTTAACGGCGAAACGACACACAGATTCTTTCATATTTACAATCATCATCAATGTCTAGTGCCCCTGTCCAATTTTAAGGACACAACGAGAGCCTGGGAGTACATTAGTTTCCCCCCCCCCCCCCCCCCCAAGAGAACCAGACTTTCCAATCAGAATCCTTAATGTGGCACAGTGTAATTTAACACATTGCTGACTGCTGGGGTATGACGCATTTCCCATGGTCGTCATAAATGTATTAATTTGTTTTATACCGACGTGTGAGTAACACGCTATCAGTAGTATATTTGGTAGATTATTCTACAGGCGCAAATCAGAACTCTCTTCAGTTATAGATTTGTTCGTCAGTATGGTACTTAAAGGGACACTGTCATCCCTTAAACATTGCGCTTGTGAATGTAGAGAATTAAAAGAAAATTTTCAAAACTGATCTACACACTACACATGTCAAAATGCCAGGATTAGCAGGACAATAAATGTGTCAGTGGCATCTTCTGTTTATGACATCACCGGTGGCTCAGTTTGCAAATGACACATTACCCCTTGAAAAATAGATCATTTTTCACCCTCTGCATTCATAATATAAATATGTAGGAGATGGAATCCCATTAAATGGCTACATGAACAGATCTCAGATTTAGATTCATGCCCGTCTATTCAAGGGGTGCCGTCTGGGATTTCTGATAGGAATAATTCCTGATTTATTCCCATTGTCGGCTCCTCCCCATGTATCCTTCAAACCATTCCCCATGTATACTTTAAACCCCTTCCGATTCCTGGCTCCTCCCACATGCCAGCCATGGTTCCAGCCCATTCTCCTGACTCCTCCCAAAAGTACGGTAACTGGTTTACATTCTAACGGTCTGTTCCAAGCGTGCAATATGGCTGACTCACAGAACTGTGGGAAATTTATAGGCGTAGTTGCGAAAAATCCTCTTTGTTTCCAGTTTGGTTATGTTTCGGCCCATATTTGATAATTTGATTTTTTAGTTCACCCCAGTTCTCCCGTTTAAGGAACTAAGGCGCTCACCGCAGCGGACGTCGAGTCAGAAACCTGTTGACATAAAGAAGATTCCCACAAACAACTAGTGTTGCTGATGAGGACCCTGATGGCTTCGTTAGAAAATTCCAGATTGTGAGCGCGTACGGCAGATCAATCCACATCCAAGTGACAGCGACTTCTCATTATCCAAATATAATGTCAACATGTCGTCCCAGCTCCTCTGTCTCCATCGTCAAGGCGTAGGTAGGTACCATTCAAACATGGCAGCCAACACTGACGGAATCAGAGTTTCTGACATATTATAGATAGGTACGGGGGAGAAGAACAATTAGTCCCTTATTTTTACCAAACTTTCTGTGATATATTAGTTCTCACCAGATCCCTATGTGGTTGGATTGCTAACATGTAATGTACATGCATTTATTAACATATACATGCATGCACACGTAGATACACACACACCAATGATACATACGCACATACATATGTGCCCAAGTGAAACTGTTTTGGGGTTTGTTTTGTTTTTTTCTTAAAGTAATCCTGCCAACTGAAACGTTCTTTATGTAAAATAGTTTAACGCATAATTAGCAACAGATTAATGTTGTTTTTATATAATCAAACTGATGTAGATTGAGCTGAAAGAAGCATATAACCATCGGGCAGATTTCAGTCTGGAGGGAGCCATCTTGGATAACATCACACCCCTTTCTGAGGACAGTTCTGCCTGCAGCGAATCAGAACACAGAGCTGACCATAATGAAAGCTCAGATGTATTTATTCTTCAGCATTCACCTACTAACCTAACAAGTATTCATTTCTGGACTCACTAAACCACTAAAAAAGCCGCACTGTAATTTGAACTTTCAAATCGTAAATATTCTTTTTTTATATGATTAATAAAACTGTACTTAGTTATATAAAGATAACAAATCCCATCACCAATCATGAAATATAAAACATAAACACATTTTTGCTTTTTTAGACTATCCTGCAAACTTTTTGGTGATTCTTTTTTTCTAGTGGAAAAGGACTATTTGCATTTATCAAACAAAATAAAAAAATAACAACAGCCGTAATTAATCCCATCTCATTTTTTAAATGTAATTTTTAAACCTAAATGGTGGCGTCTAATGCAGATTTATATTTTCTCTTTGACAGGTTTCTGAGCCAAGAACTTGCCAGTGACATTCGCAAACGGGAAAAAGGAAGAGAAATAAGATGGCAGCCAATGAGAATCAATCTTCTAATGCTTCGTTGCTTTAAATACTGGCACCGCAAACAAACTGTATTAAACAATAGAGCAGTAACCACATATCAATTACACTAAACGCTCTAGGATTTTTACTTCACAGCCACCGACGTACACTGTGCAGTATTCAAACCCACTGGAAAGGGCTGATAATAGCATAGCATTGTTCTAGAACATCTGGCTCCCTGATAAGAGACGTCTGCTCTCCGACGATAGTAGAAATCGGGCTGGCTTAACATTGTCAGTTAAACATTTCTTGGGTTTCCAAAAAAAAACTTCTATTAAGCCCACTGACCCCAATTGAATATTAATTAGCTAATTAACAGATTTATTGTTCCTCATAATTTCTGGAGAGGGTGTTTTTTTTTTTAAGTGCCATTTTTTTAATTTCAATTTTAAATTTTTTTTTTTTTTAGTTCTTTCTTTGTGTTTAATTGAATCTTTGCTGAGTTTGTTTCGCTCTCTCGTTCTGTCTATTTCTGTGCTTTTTTTTTGGGCAAAGTAAAATGAGAGAAGACGAATAAGAGAAGTTATTAATTTTATTTCTTTTGCTGGAAGAATATTTTGTTTCTATAACTTTTATCAGTTTTTAGGGAAAGATCCCCGGTGCAGGATTGTTTCCCTTTTGTTTTCTTCAACAAATATACGTTTGTGGGAGGACAAAACTTGATGCATGTTACATAGTAAAACGACCTGCGTACATTAAGTCCAACAATTTATCTATCATTGTTTAACGCTGTTGGTCCAAAAGAAGACAAACTCTACCCCTTACAACAGCAATTTTCATATTTTGCCTTCAGTGGGAATTTTTTTTTCTTGACTCCAAAGGGCAGATTTCTCCTTTGATCAACAAGCATTAAATAAATATATTAATGTCTAGACTAACATTCAAAGCTCTCTATGCTCCGGGTCATTAGAAAGTATCCAGGACGCTTTTAATCTAATTTATTTGCTAGAACCACCTCTTCAGGCAGTGAATTCCATAACTTTATTGCCCTTACTGTAAAGAATCCCTTCCACTGTCGTAGACTAAATCTTCTTTCTTCGAGTCTTATCGAGTGACCTATTGTCTTGTGTACTGTTCTGTTAATGAACAGGTCTTTAGAAAACCCTTTGTATGGGCCCTGGACATATTTATATAACATTATCATATCCCCTCTAAGCCGCTGTTTCTCTAGCGTATACACATTTGACTAGTAGTGTTGTAGCCCTCCTCTGCTCTTTCTCTAGTTCCAAAGGAGGCAGTTCCTTAAAAACTCATCATAATTTTATTTTAGAAATAAAAGAATATCTATTTTTACTGTCCTGCCAGCTCTTTCGAGTCAAATAATAACAGACATCACCTTAATTGTAAAGTCGTGGCTACAGTTGTATAGCATTTATGCGTGTTAAATTTTTTTTTGTAATTACCGGCTCCAATCTATAAAGAAATGATTTGGCTCAAACGAAGGACGCTTTATTTTTGTATCTGAAAAGCTGGAAACATTATGTTTGATTGAGGTCATCCTGGCATCTATTAATGTAACAAACGAATGTTGAATTCAAGGCTGTTTCATTAACAACGGTTCATTTTCTTCAAACCAGTCCTGTTTTATTTTTATTTATTTTTAATTTTATCTTTTTTTTCGTTTCTGACACGGCCCTCAGACTCAAGGATGTGTACAATAGTTTAATTTTATAACGGCGAAAGTACAAAGCGTTATTCAGGATGTTTCAATGCCATGTCGCTAAATGGATATTTATTCCCCGAGACTTTAAAAAAATAAAATAATATTATTATTTATTTTGTTTTTATTCATAGTTGCAGAAGGGTGGCTAGCTCCAAACAATAATGGTCTCCCTGTCACCCCTTCCAAAATTTACATGCAAAGTAGCAATTGTTTATAAATGTTCGTGTCAAACTCCGAAAATTGAATATAGTACAATTTACAGCCACTTACTGCTACAAGAAGGGCAATTATATAGCGCCTGAATCAAATTAATTCCAGCTACATGTATAATGTTAAGCCTGATTAAAAATAAATAAATAAAACATATTTTTTTATTATGCTTCTATTTTCTCAAGCTTTTCCAAGAACAAATCTGCAAGTCGGGCTACATTGTGAATTTTCTATTGTGAATGAAGGTTTTTTTTTTTGCTCCTTGGTCAACAAAGACCCTGTTTATAGAGCTTAAAGGGCAAATGTAGCAAAATGCAAGTGTAGGCGTTTTGAATAAAATTCTTTTTATTAAAGAATTCAAATAATGTGCCTTACTGAGCCCTCTTTGCTCTAATGACTCCATTAGGGGGGTGGACATGTTGTTTAGAATCTTTGCTCTGTATAGCTCTATCAAGGGGTAGACATGTTGTTTAGAATCTTTGCTCTGTATAGCTCTATCAAGGGGTAGACATGTTGTTTAGAATCTTTGCTCTGTATAGCTCCATCAGGGGGTGGACATGCTGTATAGAATCTTTGCTCTGTATAGCTCTACCAGGGGGCGGACATGTTGTTTAGAATCTTTGGTCTGTATAGCTCTATCAGGGGGCGGACATGTTGTTTAGAATCTTTGCTCTATATAACTCTATCAGGGGGCAGACATGTTGTTTAGAATATTTGGTCTGTATAGCTCTATCAGGGGGCGGACATGTTGTTTAGAATCTTTGCTCTGTATAGCTCTATCAAGGGGTAGACATGTTGTTTAGAATCTTTGCTCTGTATAGCTCCATCAGGGGGTGGACATGCTGTATAGAATCTTTGCTCTGTATAGCTCTACCAGGGGGCGGACATGTTGATTAGATTCTTTGCTCTGTATAGCTCTATCAGGGGGCGGACATGTTGTTTAGAATCTTTGGTCTGTATAGCTCTATCAGGGGGCGGACATGTTGTTTAGAATCTTTGGTCTGTATAGCTCTATCAGGGGGCGGACATGTTGTTTAGAATCTTTGCTCTATATAACTCTATCAGGGGGCAGACATGTTGTTTAGAATATTTGGTCTGTATAGCTCTATCAGGGGGCGGACATGTTGTTTAGAATCTTTGGTCTGTATAGCTCTATCAGGGGGTGGACATGCTGTATAGAATCTTTGCTCTGTATAGCTCTACCAGGGGGCGGACATGTTGATTAGATTCTTTGCTCTGTATAGCTCTATCAGGGGGCGGACATGTTGTTTAGAATCTTTGGTCTGCTAAATTCAGTGACATTCCAATAGGGAGGGGCTTGGAGAGATAGGCGGGGCTTCTAAATTCAGTGACATTCCAATAAGGAGGAGCTTGGAGAGATGGGCAGGACTGTTACTATAGCAACAAAAATAACTTATTAAAAATATTAAAATATTACACTTTACTTGCAGTTTCTAGGAGACAAATAAACTATACAAAAATGTATTTAATAGGAACTTTGCGGTGCCAATTTTCTTTGTAAATTTAAATTGTTCATACACAACGGATGATGTCAATTTCTTTTTTTTTTTTTTCTGCGTATGATTTGCAAAGTCCTGCGTGAAACACACATTGCAAACTCTTTGTTTTATCACTTGCCGTACGAGTGATTTATTTATCCATCTGTTGATGTGGCCTTCACTGGACTGGAAAGTACAAAGAGAACATTCAAGGTCTGCTTAATTAAATATGCAAATATCTCCCCAAAAAAATAATAATCACATGTATTTATCCAGCTGTAGGGAAAGGAAGCCAGTGGGAGTTCGAGAAACAGGCAGGTGCGTGAATTCCTCCAGCTCGGCTAGCAATGTCTGATATTACCAGTTCACTTTGTAGTGAAACGACCCAGATGATTGTTGAGCTGGGTGGAAGATGGGAATAAAACCAAAACACTCAATCTTCATTTTCCATAGAACATAACACTCAACAACAATATAAAATCTCTGCCTGTCGTATTTGACCAATAATTTTCTGCTTGTGCCTTTTTTTTTTTTTTAAATGTTTTGATCCCAGACTATTTTTACTGGAATTGTTAACATTTAAATACGTTCCCACAACATATACTGTCGAAAATTATAGTAAGTAACCTACTCTGCCTCCAACCGCCCCCAAAAATCTGTCTATTAGCCAGGTCTTATGTGTTGGAGCAAACAACTTACCTATAAATGTTCTGTGCTACTTCTACTACAGTGCTGTCACCTTGTGTCTGTCTCACTGTCTCTCTGCAACCTCATTAATATTATTTAGTACTTGTTGATCCAAGGAGAAATTGGATTGCCATTTGGAGTCAAGAATGAATTTTTACCCCCATTTTTATTCCCTTCTTTTGGATCAACAGCAGTAAACAAGGAATGGGAAGAAAGGGTTGAACTTGATGGACTGAAGCCTTTTTTAAAAACTAAACCACTATGTAACTGTAATTATGGATATATTTTAAATGGTTCTTTCCAGTACTCAGAGATATTCAAGAATAATATAAAACATGGAGTAATTTCCTTTTATACGTTAAAAAACACAGTCTGCTCTCTCCTTATACGCTGTTTATTCCTTGTGTAAATATGTTCACTAGGTTTTTTTTTCCACCAAATTGAAGAAATTTTTTTTTTCCCCCTAGGCACAATGAGCATTCTACATCAGTTTACCCTTACCTGCACTCTGGATTACTGACCAATGATCAATTGAACTCAGGAAATCCCATAGTGCTGACTGGTTTGCAACATTCTTTAACAAAAACAAACAAACAAACAAACAAACAAACAAACTGTAACTTGCCCAGGTTCAATCCCAAGATGGATTTCTTTCTACTGCAAATGGTAATTACTAAACTATTTTCACACTAGTTTGAATAGATGGAGATATTAATAATAATAATCTGTTGGTAATACTGTTTTTTAAACTGATTTATCTAGAGACAATATTCATGAGACTGAGCTGCATTTAAATAAAACAAACCCACACCGAGCGCTACATAAAGAAAGAGTACTATATCACTTCAATAATTGCAGAAAAAGAAAATTGTGAACTACAGATGAAAGGTAAGCACCTTTTTAATTAGACATTATTACTAATAATGCAGGCACGTTGAGCTGGGTATTGTAATGTATATCTGAGAGATGACAGCGTAATTATATTTGCAGTATAGGAACATAATGCAAGGCTTATTGGGGGGGGATAATAATAGCTTCGGGGAGATACATTGCTTGTAACCTTTTCTATTATAGATTAGCTGATAAAACATGTGCAGTTAGCACACACCGGCAAAGGATAAAAATACAGAAAAGAAACAGCAATGTCAAACAACAAAACCGTGTTTGCACTGTGCACGGCAAGGTTATGTCATGATTTATACATTCGATTTTCTCACTGTATAGACCATGTTGCACTTTTCAAGCACATGCATGGAGCGAGAAATCTGAGGGCATTATTCGTGACAGAGGGGGTGGCAGGGTTTTAAGTAGAGAATTTCAAAATTAAGGCCAAAGTAGCCGAGTTGAAAAAAAATTCCCCATTTTCAACTTTACATACCAAGCCCCATGGTGATCATAAACCACAGATATCTTGCTGGCATTGATGGGATTATAAAAAAAACTAAAACATTTTTCTCTAACCCTCATTGTATAGATCATTTTTGCTCTGTGCATTCACAGTTTAAACAATGTTTAGTTAACAGAGCCCATTTTGATTCAGGACACAAGGTTTCGTGTGTAAACATGATGCTAGCATGCTGGGATATCCTTTACATGTCTCACCCCATCTTCTTATTTGAATGGAGCCATTAGAAAGTTACGCTTAATTAAAACGTTAATATCTCGTGAAGAGTTAATGATAGAAACATATTCAAAAATTATATTCAACAACATGTGGTTGTTTATTTACCAAGAATATTGTATTTAAATTGATCTTAGTTCAAGCTGCTGAGTTTCCTCCATTTTTAAAAAAAATAAAATAAAACCTCAATAGACTAATTTGCATTTAAACCCTGCTATTTGGCAGAAACCCAAGGCTTTCGTCTAATCTTGGTAGTTCCACATCTTCTCCATTTCCTGTAGTTTCAGGGACAGATCCAGCATGTTTAAAGGTTAATACTTTCTCATCCCTGTGTCAAATTAATGTGCTTTATAACTTACCCTCTATTTCAGGGGGTCTGACGGTAACGATGGAACTGACGACTTCAGGTTTAAGAAAAACATATAGCTAGTATTGAAACACCAATCGTTCAGTAATTAGCATTAACGAGTTTTAAAACGTGCATTATTTCAGTGCAGAAAATGCCTCTGATGAATCATTTCTATGCCTTTTCCTTTATACGGGGGAGAGTTTTACAGAATTATACCTAATTTTTTAATTTTTTTTTTTTTTTTTTTAGAAATTAAGCAATTAGCTTTTTTTTTCTCTCTCTACTGAGGAGCAATGAACCAATTTCTGGAAGAGATAATTCCTTTCCAGGTATTAAACCCTTTATGTCCGAGTATCATAAAGTGTATTTTCTAATGATTTTATTATATACGCTTTTTCACGATCAGAGGATTTGTCGATGCCAGAATGCATTTATATGTCATAGTGGAAATTTTCTCTAATTTAAAAAAAAAAAAAAGTATCTATTGTCAGAACATACAAATGGCTCATATGTTAACTAAATGCTTGTACATGTGTAGGTAGAAAGACTAAGAGATAAATAAAACCTTACTAGCTTACATAGCATTCTAACCTTACTTGCTTACATAGCATTCTACCCTTACTAGCTTACCTAGCATTCTAACCTTACTTGCTTACCTAGCATTCTAACCTTACTTGCTTACCTAGCATTCTAACCTTACTTGCTTACCTAGCATTCTAACCTTAAGAGCTTACCTAGCATTCTAACCTTACGAGCTTACCTAGCATTCTAACCTTACTAGCTTACCTAGAATTCTAACCTTACGAGCTTACCTAGCATTCTAACCTTACTAGCTTACCTCGAATTCAATCCTTACTAGCTTACATAGCATTCTAACCTTACTAGCTTACCTAGCATTCTAACCTTACTAGCTTACGTAGCATTCTAACCTTACTAGCTTACCTAGAATTCTAACCTTACTAGCTTACCTAGAATTCTAACTTTACTAGCTTACATAGCATTCTAACCTTACTAGCTTACCCAGAATTCTAACCTTACTAGCTTACATAGCATTCTAACCTTACTAGCTTACTTAGAATTCTAACCTTACTAGCTTACCTAGAATTCTAACCTTACTAGCTTACCTAGCATTCTAACCTTACTAGCTTACATAGCATTCTAACCTTACTAGCTTACCTAGAATTCTAACCTTACTAGCTTACATAGCATTCTAACCTTACTAGCTTACCTAGAATTCTAACCTTACTAGCTTACATAGCATTCTTACCTCACTAGCTTACATAGCATTCTAACCTTACTAGCTTACCTAGCATTCTAACCTTACTTGCTTACCTAGCATTCTAACCTTACAAGCTTACCTAGCATTCTAACCTTACTAGCTTACCTAGAATTCTAACCTTACTAGCTTACATAGCATTCTAACCTTACTTGCTTACCTAGAATTCTAACCTTACTAGCTTACCTAGCATTCTATCCTTACCAGCTTACCTAGCATTCTAACCTTACTTGCTTACCTAGAATTCTAACCTTACTAGCTTACATAGCATTCTAACCTTACGAGCTTACCTAGCATTCTAACCTTACTTGTTTACCTAGAATTCTAACCTTACTAGCTTACCTAGAATTCTAACCTTACTTGCTTACATAGCATTCTAACCTTACTAGCTTACCTAGCATTCTAACCTTACTAGCTTACCTAGAATTCTAACCTTACTTGCTTACATAGCATTCTAACCTTACTAGCTTACCTAGAATTCTAACCTTACTTGCTTACATAGCATTCTAACCTTACTAGCTTACCTAGCATTCTAACCTTACGAGCTTACATAGCATTCTAACCTTACTAGCTTACCTAGCATTCTAACCTTACTAGCTTACCTAGCATTCTAACCTTACTAGCTTACCTAGCATTCTAACCTTACGAGCTTACCTAGCATTCTAACCTTACTAGCTAACCTAACTCGCCTAATTAGAGAGCCGCCTCTGCTTACATTTGATTGGGAAGTCAAACGGTGACTTCCAGTCGGCCATCTTGCTTGGCGGATTGTCTGCCCCGTTTGGTGTGAGGCTTATATCCAGCGGTAGGAGGAGCTATTCATTGATTGACACATCCACAGTCCAGTGACAGAGAGAGGCGCTTATTGGGGTCTGCCAATTTAATGATAATCTCTGAAGCTCCTCAGACGTGGCCAGTGGACACTTTACTTATCTCTATCAAACAATGAGTGCACCATTCAAATTCCACTTTTAATGAGCCAGAAAACTCTCATTATTGCTGTTTTTTTTAGATATATTCAGTGTATTTTTTTGGGTGTCTCCGCTGGTGAATCCTGCGCGCCATCAAACTAATTCCGCATTGACGTTTCAAAATGTAAATTTGAGTTTCTATCGATCGGCAGATCCAGTCCAACCAGATATTCATAAAGACGGCTTTAATGCGGAAGCAGACGGGGAAGGCATGTCTGGCCATGATAATGAGTCTGTTAATGCAGAGAGAGGAGGGTAAATACTGGTCCTTCAATTAGTCTGCATCATCCGCACACGATGCACAAGATGAATAGACACTGGTCCAGCTCTCTCCGGTACGACCCAGGGATGCTGCAATCCTGGGGATGGCTCTTTTTGTCACAAGAGATGGTGCAGGTGATAAAAATAATAAATTCCTTGAAAACACCGAGGGGATAGATTTATTCTGGGGAATTGCATTAACCTCTGTGTTGCTGGAGGGCAGGTTGAGAGCACGTGCGGAATTCTGGGTTTTGTATCTTGATAACGGCAACTTTCTATGGACTCAAAGGGGAAGAGGCTGTAAAGAGAGGGGTGAGGGTGGGCGGGGGGATTAGGGAGAAATAAAAGATAGTGTCTTAACACTTCCGGCCAATAAAGATTTATTTAGAGCGTTCAGAAATACTAATCACATTCATGACCAAATGTTATTACAGTATCGGGAAGGATGAGGACAGATGAGACAGGTGTCAGGGCCAATTCAAGGTTTGGAGATGAGAATCACACTGGAATTAAAATAGAAGAGGAGCAGCCAGTGAGAAGGCGCAATGAAGAGGGAATTAGGGGAAAAAATAGGGATTACTGAATATAAATTTAGAACAGATAGTCCAATTGCTGGCAGGACCTTCATGGTCTGTATTATCCAGTGTCATGTGATCTCTGTACCCCTCTGCTAATACATCCTGATAATAGCATGCTGGTTTGCAACAACAATTTGGGTAGAGACATATGTTTAAAAAGGGACAGCCAAAGATTGCATGAAGTCTAGACATTTTAAATAAGATTTAATTAATGAATTCCAACACAGTGCCTTACTGAGCTCTCTTGGCTTATAACAGATCTGATCTGTAACGGATCGCCTGGCACCCCGACTGGGTACCTCCGTTGAAGGATGCTCCTAGCGCTTCCTGAGGACTCCAAGCACTGCAGCTGACACCACAACCACCAAACCGGAGAAGCATATGAATCCTCCCAAGCATATGAATGCTGTAGGCAGTTGAATAGGAACCATACGAATAGGTTTACTCTCCTAGCAGTCAAACTGGAACTTTTACAGCAAGATTGAACTACTTTATTTGACAAACAACACAGACTTATATACACCAAACTGCAATCAGATAACACTTGATTAAACAATAGAAAACTTAAACACATCACCAGTAAAGCAGTATCTAGCCACTTTAATCTGGAGCCAGAAGCAAGGTAGTCAGACTGGGTGGCTGACATAACTAAACAATGGAAGGCTTAAACACATTACAGACAGGGTCCATAATCTATAGGGAGGTGTTTGGCCCTCAGGCCCCTCCAAGAACCCCAGTCAGTCAGACTGTCAGAATTCACTTCGTGACAGCGGCCACCCCCGAGAACAAAGGACGGCTACTTACTGTTCAATTACCCGTTCGCAACAATGTTGCAACGGGTAATTGAGGACACACTTTAAAATACATAAAGTCACATTTTACACATAACACACAGACATTTCACATATCCCCAGATAGCTCAGGTCTGAGCGCACATTATTAAGTGAATGGCGCTCGGACCACACAAATACAGTTTAATCGCCATGGAGCCAAAGTCTTTACAGTCAGTTTCATACGAATGGGCTCCATGGGATTCCTATCTGGGGTATAACACATTCACATAAAGTCTGGTCCATAGTCCAAAGGCAAGAGGCGGGCAAGCAGCCCCCTCCAAGGACACGTGGCGAGGCCGGTTTCGCCACATGATCCATCTGACTCAAAGATACTAAACAACATGTCCGCCCCTGATAGAGCTATACAGAGCAAAGATTCTAAACAACATGTCCGCCAACTGATAGAGCTATACAGAGCAAAGATTCTAAACAACATATCTGCCCCCTGATAGAGCTATACAGAGCAAAGATTCTAAACAACATGTTCGCCTCCTGATAGAGCTATACAGAGCAAAGATTCTAAACAACATATCTGCCCCCTGATAGAGCTATACAGAGCAAAGATTCTTAACAACATGTCTGCCACCTGATAGAGCTATACAGAGCAAAGATTCTGAACAACATGTCTGCCACCTGATAGAGCTATACAGAGCAAAGATTCTAAACGACATGTCCTCCCCCTGATAAAGCTATGTAGAGCAAAGAGTCTAAACAACATGTCTGCCCCTGATAGAGCTATACAGAGCAAAGATTCTAAACAACATGTCCGCCCCCTGATATGTTTCAATGAATTAAAGATTATGATACACATTTTTCAGTCCCATTCTTAGAGACTCAGAGATCAGTCTCCCCCAAAACATGCTCGGCTGCCGTGTCTACCTGCAGGACATATCCAACATTGGTATTTGGACAGTAGACAATCATCATGCTTTTCACATTATGTGGGTTTGTTAGGGTTTGATGGATTATTCAAGGCTGAAGGTTTTTATTTTATTTTTATTTATCAAGAAGTTCGTAACTTTCGCGAGAAATGAAAAATATATTAAAATGTCAAGGTCAGAACGATGATTTCTAAAGGTGGCAAGTTTCTGAGAAGCTCCAGAGAGAGCATCTTTTCGACACAAAAGGTCATCAGAAATTACCAATAGTCATTTCTCTCACACTGAAGCAAGACTGATAAATAGATGTCATTGTCTCCTTGAGCGAATAAAGGGTTCTGAACACTCGCTTATTACATTGAGATTTCTTTCGCAAGAGTTTCAAGCAACCGTAGGTACTTTTTTTTCTTGGCCTGTGATTCAATTTGTGGATTTAAAAAACAAACAAAAAAACTAGAACATGCAGAAAACATGCCAGGTCCCAGGCTGAAAGAACACAGATGTGCAAAGTGTAATAAATACATACCATTTTATCATTATTAAACTTTCATTTGCAATAAAAAAATGGAGGTCATTATCAAGTTCTTCTGTTTAACTGAAAGATCGCTTCAAGTGTAGGCATTTGAAATAGAAATTATTTAATGAAAAAATCTGTAAATACTTTACGGAGCAAAGAGGGCTCAATAAGGTACTTTATTTTGTATTCATTCATTAAAGCATTTCTATTTAAAATGCCTGCACTTTAAGCAATCTTTCAGGTAAACAGAACTTTGCCAAAAATTGTCTGTGAACTTATCATATGATAAAAAATTGGGTTATATACAAGTTATTCAAGATAATGTTATAGGTCTCATTCACCTGGTATTGCTGGATGTCTCTATAGTTCAGCTATTGATCTTGTATAAGAAATACAAGGTTATTTACACGAAATATTTATTTATTAAATACATATTTAAATACATATGAATAATTCCCCAGCAGAAGAGAGGACGTCATTATTATAGACAGAGAGCAGCATAGAACGAGGTGATTGATTAAGCACATTTTGCATCTTGCATTGAAAGAATTGTGCTCTTAATATTCACATGGGTAGAGATGGATTATATGACAGGGAGTTACTATTTGATTAAACGTGAGCTTTATCTAACAATGAGGTTTATTCATCCCCAGGATAATGAATGAATTTACTTCACTCACAGAATGATTCTGAAAGAAACGAAATGAAATGCATCGGACAACGGATCAGCATGGAAAATACAGCTCTATTATAATGTAAATATTAATTCCCTTAATTAGCCTTTATTTGCTTTCCGGCATTGTTTCACAATATTCTTTATAGATATATATATTTATTTAGTGACAGATTATATTATTACATATGATTCCTTCTCCTGTAGCTGGATATTGGTTTATTACGGTTTAAAAAGCCAAGAATTGTTTTTTTTTAAGTGAATGCTTTAAAAGGAGAAACCTTTCTTACTTTACTGTCCCTCAAGCTTCAAAGTTTAATTTCCAACTTAAATAAGTTATATTAAAGGGACTGTATCTTCTAAACAATGTTTATACTGTAAATATAGAAATTAAATAATGATTGAAAATGATCTATACATTGCATTACTGACATCTTTATATTGTGCTGGAGCAGCCTATAATATGTGTATTGTGCAGGAACAGCCTTTAACATGTGTATTGTACAGGAGTAGCCTATAACATGTGTATTGTGCAGGAGTAGCCTATAACATGTGTATTGTGCAGGAGTAGCCTTTAACGTGTGTATTGTGCAGGAGTAGCCTTTAACATGTGTATTGTGCAGGAGCAGCCCATAACATGTGTATTGTGCAGGAGTAGCCTTTAACATGTGTATTGTGCAGGAGCAGCCTATAACATGTGTATTGTGCAGGAGTAGCCTATAACATGTGTATTGTGCAGGAGCAGCCTATAACATGTGTATTGTGCAGGAGTAGCCTATATCATGTGTATTGTACAGGAGTAGCCTATATCATGTGTATTGTACAGGAGTAGCCTATAACATGTGTATTGTGCAGGAGCAGCCTATAACATGTGTATTGTGCAGGAGTAGCCTTTAACGTGTGTATTGTGCAGGAGCAGCCTATAACATGTGTATTGTGCAGGAGTAGCCTATAACATGTGTATTGTGCAGGAGTAGCCTATAACATGTGTATTGTGCAGGAGCAGCCTTTAACATGTGTATTGTGCAGGAGTAGCCTATAACATGTGTATTGTGCAGGAGTAGCCTATAACATGTGTATTGTGCAGGAGTAGCCTATAACATGTGTATTGTGCAGGAGCAGCCTTTAACATGTGTATTGTGCAGGAGTAGCCTATAACATGTGTATTGTGCAGGAGTAGCCTATAACATGTGTATTGTACAGGAGTAGCCTATAACATGTGTATTGTGCAGGAGCAGCCTTTAACATGTGTATTGTGCAGGAGTAGCCTATAACATGTGTATTGTGCAGGAGTAGCCTATAACATGTGTATTGTGCAGGAGCAGCCTATAACATGTGTATTGTGCAGGAGCAGCCTATAACATGTGTATTGTGCAGGAGCAGCCTATAACATGTGTATTGTGCAGGAGTAGCCTATAACATGTGTATTGTGCAGGAGCAGCCTATAACATGTGTATTGTGCAGGAGCAGCCTATAACATGTGTATTGTGCAGGAGCAGCCTATAACATGTGTATTGTGCAGGAGCAGCCTATAACATGTGTATTGTGCAGGAGCAGCCTATAACATGTGTATTGTGCAGGAGTAGCCTATAACATGTGTATTGTGCAGGAGCAGCCTTTAACATGTGTATTGTGTAGGAGTAGCCTATAACATGTGTATTGTACAGGAGTAGCCTATAACATGTGTATTGTGCAGGAGTAGCCTTTAACGTGTGTATTGTGCAGGAGTAGCCTATAACATGTGTATTGTGCAGGAGTAGCCTATAACATGTGTATTGTGCAGGAGTAGCCTTTAATATGTATATTGTGCAGGAGCAGCCTATAACATGTGTATTGTGCAGGAGTAGCCTTTAACGTGTGTATTGTGCAGGAGTAGCCTATAACATGTGTATTGTGCAGGAGTAGCCTATAACATGTGTATTGTGCAGGAGCAGCCTTTAACATGTGTATTGTGCAGGAGCAGCCTATAACATGTGTATTGTGCAGGAGCAGCCTATAACATGTGTATTGTACAGGAGTAGCCTATAACATGTGTATTGTGCAGGAGTAGCCTATAACATGTGTATTGTACAGGAGTAGCCTATAACATGTGTATTGTACAGGAGTAGCCTATAACATGTGTATTGTGCAGGAGTAGCCTATAACATGTGTATTGTACAGGAGTAGCCTATAACATGTGTATTGTGCAGGAGTAGCCTTTAACATGTGTATTGTGCAGGAGCAGCCTTTAACATGTGTATTGTGCAGGAGCAGCCTATAACATGTGTATTGTGTAGGAGTAGCCTATAACATGTATTGTGCAGGAGCAGCCTTTAACATGTGTATTGTGCAGGAGCAGCCTATAACATGTGTATTGTGTAGGAGTAGCCTATAACATGTGTATTGTGTAGGAGTAGCCTATAACATGTATTGTGCAGGAGCAGCCTTTAACATGTGTATTGTGTAGGAGTAGCCTATAACATGTGTATTGTACAGGAGTAGCCTATAACATCTGTATTGTGCAGGAGTAGCCTTTAACATGTGTATTGTGCAGGAGCAGCCTATAACATGTGTATTGTGTAGGAGTAGCCTATAACATGTATTGTGCAGGAGCAGCCTTTAACATGTGTATTGTGCAGGAGCAGCCTATAACATGTGTATTGTGCAGGAGCAGCCTTTAACATGTGTATTGTGCAGGAGCAGCCTATAACATGTGTATTGTGCAGGAGCAGCCTATAACATGTGTATTGTACAGGAGTAGCCTATAACATGTGTATTGTGCAGGAGTAGCCTATAACATGTGCATTGTACAGGAGTAGCCTATAACATGTATTGTGCAGGAGCAGCCTTTAACATGTGTATTGTGCAGGAGCAGCCTATAACATGTGTATTGTGTAGGAGTAGCCTATAACATGTGTATTGTGGAGGAGCAGCCTTTAACATGTGTATTGTGCAGGAGCAGCCTATAACATGTGTATTGTGTAGGAGTAGCCTATAACATGTGTATTGTGCAGGAGTAGCCTATAACATGTGTATTGTGCAGGAGTAGCCTATAACATGTGTATTGTGCAGGAGTAGCCTATAACATGTGTATTGTGCAGGAGCAGCCTATAACATGTGGATTGTGCAGGAGCAGCCTTTAACGTGTGTATTGTGCAGGAGTAGCCTATAACATGTGTATTGTGCAGGAGTAGCCTATAACATGTGTATTGTGCAGGAGTAGCCTATGACATGTGTATTGTGCAGGAGTAGCCTATAACATGTGTATTGTGCAGGAGTAGCCTATAACATGTGTATTGTGCAGGAGTAGCCTTTAACATGTGTATTGTGCAGGAGCAGCCTATAACATGTGTATTGTGCAGGAGCAGCCTATAACATGTGTATTGTGCAGGAGCAGCCTATAACATGTGTATTGTGCAGGAGCAGCCTTTAACATGTGTATTGTGCAGGAGTAGCCTATAACATGTGTATTGAGCAGGAGTAGCCTATAACATGTGTATTGTGCAGGAGTAGCCTTTAACATGTGTATTATGCAGGAGTAGCCTTTAACATGTGTATTGTGCAGGAGTAGCCTATAACATGTGTATTGTGCAGGAGTAGCCTATAACATGTGTATTGTACAGGAGTAGCCTATAACATGTGTATTGTACAGGAGTAGCCTATAACATGTGTATTGTGCAGGAGCAGCCTATAACATGTGTATTGTGCAGGAGCAGCCTATAACATGTGTATTGTACAGGAGTAGCCTATAACATGTGTATTGTGCAGGAGTAGCCTATAACATGTGTATTGTACAGGAGTAGCCTATAACATGTTTATTGTGCAGGAGTAGCCTATAACATGTGTATTGTGCAGGAGTAGCCTATAACATGTATATTGTGCAGGAGTAGCCTTTAACATGTGTATTGTGCAGGAGTAGCCTATAACATGTGTATTGTGCAGGAGTAGCCTTTAACATGTGTATTGTGCAGGAGCAGCCTATAACATGTGTATTGTGCAGGAGCAGCCTATAACATGTGTATTGTGCAGGAGTAGCCTATAACATGTGTATTGTGCAGGAGTAGCCTTTAACATGTGTATTGTGCAGGAGCAGCCTATAACATGTGTATTGTGCAGGAGTAGCCTATAACATGTGTATTGTGCAGGAGTAGCCTTTAACATGTGTATTGTGCAGGAGTAGCCTTTAACATGTGTATTGTGCAGGAGCAGCCTTTAACATGTGTATTGTGCAGGAGCAGCCTATAACATGTGTTTTGTGCAGGAGCAGCCTTTAACATGTGTATTGAGCAGGAGTAGCCTATAACATGTGTATTGTACAGGAGCAGCCTTTAACATGTGTATTGTGCAGGAGTAGCCTTTAACATGTGTATTGAGCAGGAGTAGCCTATAACATGTGTATTGTGCAGGAGTAGCCTATAACATGTGTATTGTGCAGGAGTAGCCTATAACATGTGTATTGTGCAGGAGCAGCCTATAACATGTGTATTGTACAGGAGCAGCCTATAACATGTGTATTGTGCAGGAGTAGCCTATAACATGTGTATTGTGCAGGAGTAGCCTATAACATGTGTATTGTGCAGGAGTAGCCTTTAACATGTGTATTGTGCAGGAGCAGCCTATAACATGTGTATTGTACAGGAGTAGCCTATAACATGTGTATTGTGCAGGAGTAGCCTTTAACATGTGTATTGTGCAGGAGCAGCCTTTAACATGTGTATTGTGCAGGAGCAGCCTATAACATGTGTATTGTGCAGGAGCAGCCTATAACATGTGTATTGTACAGGAGTAGCCTATAACATGTGTAATGTGCAGGAGTAGCCTTTAACATGTGTATTGTGCAGGAGCAGCCTATAACATGTGTATTGTGCAGGAGCAGCCTATAACATGTGTATTGTACAGGAGTAGCCTATAACATGTGTAATGTGCAGGAGTAGCCTATAACATGTGTATTGTGCAGGAGTAGCCTATAACATGTGTATTGTGCAGGAGTAGCCTATATCATGTGTATTGTGCAGGAGCAGCCTTTAACATGTGTATTGTGCAGGAGCAGCCTATAACATGTGTATTGTGCAGGAGTAGCCTATAACATGTGTATTGTGCAGGAGCAGCCTATAACATGTATATTGTGCAGGAGTAGCCTATAACATGTGTATTGTGCAGGAGTAGCCTATAACATGTGTATTGTGCAGGAGCAGCCTATAACATGTGTATTGTGCAGGAGCAGCCTATAACATGTATATTGTGCAGGAGTAGCCTATAACATGTGTATTGTGCAGGAGTAGCCTTTAACATGTGTATTGTGCAGGAGCAGCCTATAACATGTGTATTGTGCAGGAGCAGCCTATAACATGTGTATTGTGCAGGAGCAGCCTATAACATGTGTATTGTGCAGGAGCAGCCTATAACATGTGTATTGTGCAGGAGCAGCCTATAACATGTATATTGTGCAGGAGTAGCCTATAACATGTGTATTGAGCAGGAGTAGCCTATAACATGTGTATTGTGCAGGAGCAGCCTATAACATGTGTATTGTGCAGGAGTAGCCTTTAACATGTGTATTGTGCAGGAGCAGCCTTTAACATGTGTATTGTGCAGGAGCAGCCTATAACATGTGTATTGTGCAGGAGTAGCCTATAACATGTGTATTGTGCAGGAGTAGCCTATAACATGTATATTGTGCAGGAGTAGCCTTTAACATGTGTATTGTGCAGGAGTAGCCTATAACATGTGTATTGTGCAGGAGTAGCCTTTAACATGTGTATTGTGCAGGAGCAGCCTATAACATGTGTATTGTGCAGGAGCAGCCTATAACATGTGTATTGTGCAGGAGTAGCCTATAACATGTGTATTGTGCAGGAGTAGCCTTTAACATGTGTATTGTGCAGGAGCAGCCTATAACATGTGTATTGTGCAGGAGTAGCCTATAACATGTGTATTGTGCAGGAGTAGCCTTTAACATGTGTATTGTGCAGGAGTAGCCTTTAACATGTGTATTGTGCAGGAGCAGCCTTTAACATGTGTATTGTGCAGGAGCAGCCTATAACATGTGTTTTGTGCAGGAGCAGCCTTTAACATGTGTATTGAGCAGGAGTAGCCTATAACATGTGTATTGTACAGGAGCAGCCTTTAACATGTGTATTGTGCAGGAGTAGCCTTTAACATGTGTATTGAGCAGGAGTAGCCTATAACATGTGTATTGTGCAGGAGTAGCCTATAACATGTGTATTGTGCAGGAGTAGCCTATAACATGTGTATTGTGCAGGAGCAGCCTATAACATGTGTATTGTACAGGAGCAGCCTATAACATGTGTATTGTGCAGGAGTAGCCTATAACATGTGTATTGTGCAGGAGTAGCCTATAACATGTGTATTGTGCAGGAGTA
Source organism: Pelodytes ibericus (assembly GCA_036172795.1). Lineage (NCBI taxonomy): Eukaryota > Metazoa > Chordata > Amphibia > Anura > Pelodytidae > Pelodytes > Pelodytes ibericus. Next base: position 4,198,957 of record CM069863.1, on the reverse strand, counting down.
GCCTTTAACATGTGTATTGTGCAGGAGCAGCCTATAACATGTGTATTGTACAGGAGTAGCCTATAACATGTGTATTGTGCAGGAGTAGCCTTTAACATGTGTATTGTGCAGGAGCAGCCTTTAACATGTGTATTGTGCAGGAGCAGCCTATAACATGTGTATTGTGCAGGAGCAGCCTATAACATGTGTATTGTACAGGAGTAGCCTATAACATGTGTAATGTGCAGGAGTAGCCTTTAACATGTGTATTGTGCAGGAGCAGCCTATAACATGTGTATTGTGCAGGAGCAGCCTATAACATGTGTATTGTACAGGAGTAGCCTATAACATGTGTAATGTGCAGGAGTAGCCTATAACATGTGTATTGTGCAGGAGTAGCCTATAACATGTGTATTGTGCAGGAGTAGCCTATATCATGTGTATTGTGCAGGAGCAGCCTTTAACATGTGTATTGTGCAGGAGCAGCCTATAACATGTGTATTGTGCAGGAGTAGCCTATAACATGTGTATTGTGCAGGAGCAGCCTATAACATGTATATTGTGCAGGAGTAGCCTATAACATGTGTATTGTGCAGGAGTAGCCTATAACATGTGTATTGTGCAGGAGCAGCCTATAACATGTGTATTGTGCAGGAGCAGCCTATAACATGTATATTGTGCAGGAGTAGCCTATAACATGTGTATTGTGCAGGAGTAGCCTTTAACATGTGTATTGTGCAGGAGCAGCCTATAACATGTGTATTGTGCAGGAGCAGCCTATAACATGTGTATTGTGCAGGAGCAGCCTATAACATGTGTATTGTGCAGGAGCAGCCTATAACATGTGTATTGTGCAGGAGCAGCCTATAACATGTATATTGTGCAGGAGTAGCCTATAACATGTGTATTGAGCAGGAGTAGCCTATAACATGTGTATTGTGCAGGAGCAGCCTATAACATGTGTATTGTGCAGGAGTAGCCTTTAACATGTGTATTGTGCAGGAGCAGCCTTTAACATGTGTATTGTGCAGGAGCAGCCTATAACATGTGTATTGTGCAGGAGCAGCCTATAACATGTGTATTGTGCAGGAGCAGCCTATAACATGTGTATTGTGCAGGAGCAGCCTTTAACACGTGGATTGTGCAGGATTTCTTACTGTTATCTATCTTCCTACTTTGAGTTCTGGAAGGACCGCCCCTGAGTATCTCTCAGAGCCAATGAGAAGGCTTGTTTAGAGATGTGTGGTGATTGATAATGCATATGTGAGCATTAATCCTCCATAGCAATCATTCTATTATTTGTAATAAGGTAAGTGGAGGGCAGGCCGATGTATAGTAGTAAACACTATCTCACATTGAGCAGCACAACACACAAAAGCACATACTATATCACACTGAGCAGCACAATCCACATAAAAAGACACAATGACGCACCCAGTCTCACATTCAGCTGAACAACAAACACTAAAAATACACAATAACAACATACAAAACACACCCTGTCTCACACTGAGCAGCACATCACACAGTAACATACTCTGATGGGTCGGAAAGTCGACCTCCTCGAGCTGAAACTCAAATTTTATTGAACAGACTCATCTGTATAACATTGAGCAGCATGATACAATTATTATGCATAGTACAATATTATTAAGCAGCACAATACACCATATAGAGACTGACTAGCCTTATACACACTGTATAACATTGAGCAGCACAATACACAATATAGAGACTGACTAGTCTAATACACACTGTATAACATTGAGCAGCACAATACACAATATAGAGACTGACTAGTCTAATACACACTGTATAACATTGAGCAGCATGATACAATTATTATGCATAGTACAATATTATTAAGCAGCACAATACACCATATAGAGACTGACTAGTCTAATACACACTGTATAACATTGAGCAGCACAATACACAATATAGAGACTGACTAGCCTAATACACACTGTATAACATTGAGCAGCACAATACACAATATAGAGACTGACTAGTCTAATACACACTGTATAATACTGAGCAGCACAATACACAATATAGAGACTGACTAGTCTAATACACACTGTATAACATTGAGCAGCATGATACAATTATTATGCATAGTACAATATTATTAAGCAGCACAATACACCATATAGAGACTGACTAGCCTTATACACACTGTATAACATTGAGCAGCACAATACACAATATAGAGACTGACTAGTCTAATACACACTGTATAATACTGAGCAGCACAATACACAATATAGAGACTGACTAGTCTAATACACACTGTATAATACTGAGCAGCACAATACACAATATAGAGACTGACTAGCCTTATACACACTGTATAACATTGAGCAGCACAATACACAATATAGAGACTGACTAGCCTAATACACACTGTATAACATTGAGCAGCACAATACACAATATAGAGACTGACTAGCCTAATACACACTGTATAACATTGAGCAGCACAATACACAATATAGAGACTGACTAGCCTAATACACACTGTATAACATTGAGCAGCACAATACACAATATAGAGACTGACTAGCCTAATACACACTGTATAACATTGAGCAGCACAATACACAATATAGGTAATTTGCATAAAAGAGGGAACTGACAAGAGAACCACAAAACTAAGGTCAAAATAGCAAAGTTGGGAGAATAGCATAATGGAAGAATTATTCCAACTCTGCTACTCTGGCCTTCATTTTGCTATTCCCTTTTCAATTCCCTCTTTCGTGGATAAATCCCTCCATGTCACAGAGGCCAGAGCTCTATTCTCAGACCAGCACAGCTGCTAACAGATCCAGTGACTGCTGCTGTATAAACTCCCACAATGCTCAGGCAGCCTGGCTGATCCCCCTGGTCAGAGCAGTTAGTGCATCCCCGGCCGCTGCTCCTGTGATTTATCCTTAGCTACTAAAGCGTTATGTATTTTCATACAGTTCGTGTGAGTGAATTAGTGGCCCAGATGAACCAAATCACTAGACTCTCATATCTTATCCCGCTAGGAGAGTCAATTAGGCTGGCATTGCAGCCAGGTAGTCTGAACTACTCACCGATACTGCATTAAAGCCAATTATTTATTTTAGTGACTTTGCAGTGTGATAAACTCCCTCTATTTTAATGATGGTTAACAGCTTAATCAATATTTTATGTGCGATCTCCTGCTGTACAGTACAGATGGCTCCTCGGTGAGGAAGATTTGCTTTAGCTCTAGTCCAAGGGTAACTGTACCAGAGTCAGATCTGAACAATGACCCCTGATTGGAGATTTCACATAGAAGTCACTGGTGTATCTTTAACTGTAATTCCTCCTATCACCACAGATGGCGCCTGTTTCCCCTGTGCTATTGGTTTGCTCCATAGTGATTGCGCTACTTTAAAGGGCCAGTTCCAGCCTTAGCGTCCCAAAAATTATTTTTTTAGATAGGAGCAGAAACATGTAAAAAATCTCCCCTATCCTATCTACCCATCTCTTATAAAATGGAATACAGTTATTGCTATAGTAACAGTTCTGTGCTATAAGTGCTGTCTGTTTCGTTATGGGGGACATGTAGACATGTAGCCCCCAATGTGCCAGTCCCCTCACCTTTTTTTGTTCAGTGCATCATCCTCAAGCCCCCCAAATTTGTTTGATAAACTGTGTGGCTCTGGACGGTTCCAAGTGTAATATGATGGTTTTAAAAAAAAAAAAATCTGACCAGCAACTAAAACAGAATAAAAGTAAAAAACAAGATAGTGAAATATCAGACAAGTGAAATACGTCTAAAAGAAACATCGTACAGCAAAAAACTAATTACAATATGTTTGTAAAATCACCCCACATATTTCTCTCTCTCACCGATACAGCAAAAGAAGAATGTTTTTATTCTCTGATGACGACCCTCTAATAATTTTTCAAGCTTTTCTCTCAACGATGTGGTTTATAAAGCAAATCATGTTTTTTATCCCTTCGGCAAAGTTGTCTGTATTGTTTCCAATTATTACCCAAATAATTTAAATATTGGCGCAGGGACAGCCAATGGGGTAATTGGGAAAAGAAGGACGTGTAATAGTTTGTCACGCAGTGGGCGGGGACTTTAAGAGGTGGGAAAAGTGGGATCTTAGAATGTCAGATAAAGACAAAAGTAAGGGAAAAATACTCTCAAAAATATATAAGTAAGCACAAGAGGGTATCTATAAAGAAGGTGATAAATAGTGGCCCAGAGTGCCCCACAGCACTTACTATAGAGAGGATGGATTATAGAAATGATGGACTGGAGAGAGTTTGGATTAAAGAGAAGATGGACTATTTTTAGAATGGACTATAGAGATGTTGGACTGCAGATAATTTGAACTTAAGAGAGGGTTCACTATTGAGAGGATGGACTATAGAGAGAATGGTTGATTGAGCAGGTGGACTATAGAGAAGATGGACTATAGAGAAGACGGACTATTTTGAGAATGGACTATAGAGTTGTTGGACTGTAGAATGTTTGGACTAAAGAGGGAATGGACTTAAGAGAGGATGGACTATATAGAGAATAGACTACAGATATGATAGACTGTAGAAAGTTTGGACCAAAGAGAGGATGGACTGTTGAGAAATTGGACTTCTGAAGGGAAGTCGTCTACCTGGGATGGACAATAGTATCATAGAGGTTGATTTCCTGGCTCCTTTAGACAGTTTTTCAGCCATGTCTGGATACTTTATAAACTCCTTCCACAAGCCTCAATTCGTCTGCCATATGGACAAACCCTTTCATAGAATCTGTCCTTCATCTTTACCTTTAAAATGCTTCAAAACCTTCGCATGATCTATAGAATTTAATGACAGGCTATAAAAATAATAAATTTAAAAAAGTGCTAGATACGTTTTTAAACAAAGCTGTATCAGTTTAAAATACTAGAGCAATCATTTTAACACCGGCCTTAATGCCAATTTTAACAAATTGTATCTGAATAAATTGTTTATACCCAACCTCTTGAGAGATGCAACTTTTTAAATATATATTTTATCCCTGTACATACTTTTCAATATATTTATATTAGAACAACAGGCATCGTGAATAGCTGTAAACAACCACCTGTATATAGTATCTCTCAATTTAAGCCCTTCTCACGTCCTGAGATACTGAGAAACAAGGATCTCCCCCCAGACACCGAGATAGAATGTTCTACGTTTTACGAGAAATACCATCATTAACATGTACAGTTAATTGAGTAATAAAACCCGTGGAATGCATTTTGGAGAAGCCTGGGTGACTGGCGTATTAATTTCAAAATTGAACTCTTGAACCCAATACTGGAAAAATGATTTAATACCCTACAGATAATTTTGTCTCTTCTAGTTATTAAGTTAAAAAAAATTATGAAAATATATATATATATATATATATATATATATGGTGCTTCCCGAGGATGGACAATGTTTTGGCTGGGAGTTGCTGTGAACTTTGACTATTATAATGCACAGCCATCTAACAGGCACTTAACAGATTACTCGCTCTTGGACAATATGTTTAAATCAGTTTATGGCAAGAGATATCTCCTCTGCTGGGACATACTGAGTCATCCATTGGAAAACCAGCAATTAAATGTATCTGCCTACTAAAAACACCATATACAGTGTAATACAGTTATTACTGTTACTATAGAAACAATAATGCCTATCTACCCAAACCCCTCCCTCTTGTGTTACAAACACACCCCTCTGCCTTCCAAGCACTTCCAATAAACAGCTGTTCATCAGAGAGAGAGGCTGATTCCACAGTTATCACTTTCTCAGATAGGATCATGAAAAATGCTGCGGAGGAAGCCCACCTCCGGGGCACTCCCTCTCACAGACGTCACTGTATTTAGAGTCCCTGGGGAATTTATCTAATATAATAATATTTGTGTGGGGCAAATTACTCAAGAAAATAAGAGAGTGTAATGTACATTTCTAAAACGCCGGTGGCACTATAATTAAGTTCCGTCACGTTAATTTATCCATACAAGTGAGAGGGTCTGAAGTAGATGTATAGAAACATATATACATATACATGTGTCTTCACTGGGTGATCCCATATACATATTAATTATTATATTTAGGGATAATTAATTTGCATGCTATCTTACGTTTTGTATTCCACAAGGGGATGTAGCCAAAAGACTACCTTAAAATTCTGTTTATGTTTATCCAGCATATGTATAATTTAATGTACATTTGTATGGCTTCTTTTGCAGATGAATAGGCTACACATGGCATAAAATAGAATATATATTTTGAACTTGTTTGTTTATTTTATAGTATTAGTAGGTAGTATAATTTGGGATTTTTTTTTTTTCCAGATCATATTGTGCCCTGAAAGGCTATTAAAAACAGGCCGGGTTCGTATCAAAACCATCAGCCACTTTAATTTCCCCTGACTGTCGAGCTTTCAAAAAAATAAATAAAAAATAATAAGAACTATTCTTTCCGAGGCTGTAAAAGGGCAGCCGGACAATTTATAACGTATCAGTCACTTTCTGAAAACTCCCCCGGGGATTTGTCTGTGTTTGGAAATTCAAATCTAGAACAATAGCAACCGGTGGTCGTTTTAAAGATACATAAACTATATATTTTTGCTCTGTCAAAAACCGAAGTATCACTCATACTGAGAATGGAGAGAATAAAAAAATGATCTATACATTGCGCTAGCAGAATTGCAATCAAATGCATGTGGTGTCCCCTGTTTATGACATCACATGTGGCTTCATATGCAAATTAACCACTAAGGGGAAATGTGCATTTTTCACATCAAGCCACAAGGTGATGTCATAAGCAGGGTACACCACAGGCACGTTTAAAACACATTTTGTCTCTTATTTTGTGCATTTGCAGTGACTCTGCCATCACAATGTATAGATAAATGTTCATTGTTTTTATTATTAATTATATTCACTGTATACATAGTAACATAGTAACATAGTAATTTAGGTTGAAAAAAGACACAAGTCCATCAAGTTCAACCCTTCTACCTATCATTTCAGCGTTTTGATCCAAAAGAAGGCAAAAAAAACCCCTAAGGAAGCTATTTCGAATGCTGCCTCCTAGGGGAAAAAAAATTCCTTCTTGACTCCAAAAGGGCAATCAGATTTCTCCTTGGATCAAAAAGCTCTATTATTAATGCTCATTCTATTATTAATAGCCCTGTATGTTCTGCTTTTCTAAAAAAACATCCAGACCATTTTTAAATGCATCTATTGTGGTTGATAGCACTACCTCTCCTGGCAGTGAGTTCCATAACTTTATTGTCCTTACCGTAAAGAATCCCTTCCTTTGCTGCCTATGAAATCTTTGCTCTTCCAGTCTCTGGGGGTGACCTCTTGTTCTTTGTACATTTCTATTAATGAACAGGTCCCTGGAGAGCTCCTTATATTGGCCCTGCACATATTTATATAATGTTATCATATCCCCTCTAAGACGGGTAAAAAATTGGCTTCAGGCCAATGTTAAGTCTATGGAGACAGTACCAAGGCCGGTATTTTTTTGAAGAAAAGGTGGCAACCCTAGTTCCATCAAGGTGAATCCCCCTGTATCTCTACTATGAAAATCTAACCATAACAGACGCGTCTGAATAGTAATAATACAAAAGAAAAACGTTATTAATGTTAATGTTTAATAAGTTGCTATTTGCCAGTGTTAGGTGTTTGTGGGCCTATGTCAGGGCTGGATAATTCCCTCTCTCAGCTGAACTAGAACACCAGGCCCTTTGGCTATTGGCAAACGTCTCTCCTTGTCCCATTGTCAGTGCAGGATAAAACCAACCCTTTAATTGTGATGAAAGTTAACTTCCAGCCGCTATGTCAGTGTTGGAAAATATAAAACTGTTATCCAACTTATCTCGGACTACAAGTCAGTGCTGAAAACCATCAGTCCGACTTCTATCCCCCTGTTCTCCACTGTCGATGGTGGATATCTATAAATATTTTTGCACAGAGTTTCCCCGACATGAATCAGGTTTTCAAAATCATTTATATATATATCTGGATTTCGCCAGTGCACAAGGTGCCAGAGAATCCCAGAAATTTGTGAACAGCATTTGTCAAGGTTTAATGGTTTATACAGTGTGGTCCAATCAGATTGACAACTTTTTCTTCCAAAAGATAAAGATTCCCTCGATAATCTTATTACAGGCCTATAGCCAATTTTTGGGTAACTGTCCAATAAAATACTGTGACATGCCAAATATTGTCAATTTTTTAGATTATCACCATGTTCTGAGATTTTTTTTAATCACTTTTATTAGTGAAAATTGTTTCATTTTGTCTGAGAACTACTGTAAATTTTGTCACACACATTGTTTTAAAAGATGAAATAAAAACCAATTGTGTTATAGGACTCTTGGACCCTACTGTACATATGTTTACATTTAACCCCCCTCGGATCTGTCGTTGGCTAGGAAGCCCTGTCCGAAATCAACACCTCTTATCGCCCCCAAGGCACCAGGAACCAAGTCGGTGTAACCAAGATACTCCAACTCGTATATATAGTCAGAACCAACGCAATAATCTCCCGAAACTTTTCTGCCATTGAAGTGCCGCAGTTTTCATTACAATTGATGTTTTGGCTGACCAAATAAAAGCACTGTCTGTTCTTACATCTCACTAATGTGTGTTGGGCTCAAAGACTTCAGTTAAGAAGATTATTCCTTGTCTTTTTTCTCTCTCTTTTCTGCTTGTGTTTGTGCCAAGTCTTTGCATTGGATTTTGGCACCTTCTAAAGAATAATTTTCTTGTGAAATATCCTCACAGTAAATACAACATACCACAGAGGAGAAAAGAAATACAAGCATTAAATTATTCTTTTTTTTTCTTTTTCTTTCCTTTTGAGTCAGAAGTTCTGAAGAGGAAAGAATTTGTTCTAAAGATGTTCCAATATTCATTGCATTGTCTAAACTAAGAACAAAGGGAGAGAGGACTATCCTTCAAAAATGATTGTCACAGAACTTACTCCATATTGACTATTTGTGTTTCTGGGGAAACTTAAGACAGATTTTATTTCATCTGTACTGCTCATCAAAGCCGATTGTTTGAGCAGGCTTCCAATCTCAGCATAATTCTTACAGATAATAACAGGTCCTTGGAACTTGGATCTCGGGACTGAAACTCTGGCGTGTGCCTGTGTTTGTGTCGCCTCCAACCAGCCGGCAGAATAATCGGTCCAAAGGTTTCCGAGTATCGGAAATTGGCAGGTGGAAAGAATTAGCAAAATGTTCGGCTGACCGTCGGAGGTACGAGCGCCAGTCCACTGTTCGAGGAAGGACATAAAGGCTAAGATACCGGTGGAAAAACTAATTTAAGGTGACCTTTAACTCACTGCTGACAAGTGCGGACAATGATGAACTTAAAGCCGCTCAGGTGGGGATTTTTGCTCACTGAATATCTGTTTTTAAAAGAGAGATATTCATAGTAGGACTTTCGGTCAAATAGAAGACCACTTCTGCTTGACTAAAATGGCTTTTGAATGATGCTCCTGAGGAGCACAGTCTAGCAGTGATTACTTCTGCTTTGGGAAATCTTTTAGGCTGCCATTTTGGCAGAGAAAGTTCTCATCACGAAACGCGTCAGGTGGTTGCATCTTGAGCCTCTGTTTAGTATGTCCTGGCTATACCATTTACCCAGTAAAGGATATATTTTTTTCAATGCCGAGCAGCGAGGCAGCTATTTTTGATTCTTCTATCTCGCAGTGTTGATTGGTGAAATGGAGGTGGATATTATTATCTCCTCCTCGGCTATTGGCCGAGTGCCACGTGACTGACACATGCCCACACCAATGAGGTCTTTTACCTCATTAAAAAAATATATATATATTTTTTAGGGCTTTTAAGGAAGCTTGAATTATACTTACCCTCACACAAATAATCTTTACCCAGCTCCACAAATCCCAAATGGACCACGCTTCTCACTGTCACCTTGTCCACGTCCACAGGCCAGAGATACACAGAAAAGTACAGAAAAACTTCCTGGAAACAGAACTGTATAATACTAAAATATTCTGCTATGTGATACGTACAGGATAAGGCACTCTGATTCCTTCCTATATATATAAATAACATGCTGTACAGGATTCTACCTGCTGCTATTTAACTCGGATCTTTGCTCTATTAATACTAAAATAACATGCAGTTTAAAAAATAAACAAAAACGAAAAAAAAATTAAAAAAAATAAACAATAGCTTCTCATAGAAATAATAGGGAAAATAATGAGAAACAAAGGGCAGAGAAAAAAATATATATAGTATATTCATTCCTTACGTTTGAGTGACTGGCAAAAACATATATTGACAGGTGTGCGTTTGGGATGGACTGACAGCTGGAACTCATTATGAGTCTTGTTTTGAGATATATTTATTGGTTACTTTTGCGGGAAGACACTGTAAATAGGTTGTTATGGGGGCAAACAGTTTTGGAGAGGGGGCTGTGCTGGGGATACACTGGAAACGTCTGACTACTGAGCAGAACATGTTATGGAGCTATATCTTCTGTCTACGGTTCCGCTCACAATATCATGTGTTATTCACTGATAATGATATAATAACCGATCTACAGAACTTACAATTATCCGTTATTTTCTGCATCGCTTTACCATGGATGAACCATGGAAGCTAGGAGTAACCTAATCCACCAAATCTACCGAACATAATATAATAACATCTTTTTTTGTAGTTCGGCTGTTTTGCCTGAATTGCCACAATTTTATGAATACAAGTTAATTCCGGAACAAACCCGTAAGCAGATAGGTTGTTTGTCACATGCGTGGCTTTTTTTCCACATTGCCTGGTCTTGTGGCTCCTACGATGATGGGCATCACGGCCCCAGACAGTTGGGGTTAGTGTACATCTTTGTAGGATGCCTGCTTCCCATCAGGTGTCAATTAGTGATGCTCTTTAACTTTATTTTGATTTAATACTGCGTCCGCTACATACCCCTGACTTGTTGCTAGGCTTATATTCCCAAATGGAATGAGATCTATTCAGGAAACCGATCATACAGCTGTATGCGTGGAATGAGAAGTAGGAGGAGTTAATGTCAGATCTATTCAGGTAGCCGATCATACAGCTGTATGCGTGGAATGAGAAGTAGGAGGAGTTAATGTCAGATCCATTCAGGTAGCTGATCATACAGCTGTATGCGTGGAATGAGAAGTAGGAGGAGTTAATGTCAGATCTATTCAGGTAGCCGATCATACAGCTGTATGCGTGGAATGAGAAGTAGGAGGAGTTAATGTCAGATCTATTCAGGTAGCCAATCATACAGTTGTATGCGTGGAATGAGAAGTAGGAGGAGTTAATGTCAGATCTATTCAGGTAGCCGATCATACAGCTGTATGCGTGGAATGAGAAGTAGGAGGAATTAATGTCAGATCTATTCAGGTAGCCGATCATACAGCTGTACGCGTGGAATGAGAAGTAGGAGGAGTTAATGTCAGATCTATTCAGGTAGCTGATCATACAGCTGTACGCGTGGAACGAGAAGTAGGAGGAGTTAATGTCAGATCTATTCAGGTAGCCGATCATACAGCTGTACGCGTGGAATGAGAAGTAGGAGGAGTTAATGTCAGATCTATTCAGGTAGCCGATCATACAGCTGTATGCGTGGAATGAGAAGTAGGAGGAATTAATGTCAGATCTATTCAGGTAGCCGATCATACAGCTGTACGCGTGGAATGAGAAGTAGGAGGAGTTAATGTCAGATCTATTCAGGTAGCTGATCATACAGCTGTACGCGTGGAACGAGAAGTAGGAGGAGTTAATGTCAGATCTATTCAGGTAGCCGATCATACAGCTGTACGCGTGGAATGAGAAGTAGGAGGAGTTAATGTCAGATCTATTCAGGTAGCTGATCATATAGCTGTATGCGTGGAATGAGAAGTAGGAGGAGTTAATGTCAGATCTTTTCAGGTAGCTGATCATACAGCTGTATGCGTGGAATGAGAAGTAGGAGGAGTTAATGTCAGATCTATTCAGGTAGCTGATCATATAGCTGTATGCGTGGAATGAGAAGTAGGAGGAGTTAATGTCAGATCTATTCAGGTAGCTGATCATACAGCTGTATGCGTGGAATGAGAAGTAGGAGGAGTTAATGTCAGATCTATTCAGGTAGCCGATCATACAGTTGTATGCGTGGAATGAGAAGTAGGAGGAGTTAATGTCAGATCTATTCAGGTAGCCGATCATACAGCTGTATGCGTGGAATGAGAAGTAGGAGGAATTAATGTCAGATCTATTCAGGTAGTCGATCATACAGCTGTATGTGTGGAATGAGAAGTAGGAGGAGTTAATGTCAGATCTATTCAGGTAGCCGATCATACAGCTGTATGCGTGGAATGAGAAGTAGGAGGAGTTAATGTCAGATCTATTCAGTTAGCCGATCATACAGCTGTATGCGTGGAATGAGAAGTAGGAGGAGTTAATGTCAGATCTATTCAGGTAGTCGATCATACAGCTGTATGCGTGGAATGAGAAGTAGGAGGAGTTAATATCAGATCTATTCAGGAAGCCGATCATACAGCTGTATGCATGGAATGAGAAGTAGGAGGAGTTAATGTCAGATCTATTCAGGTAGCCGATCATACAGCTGTATGCGTGGAATGAGAAGTAGGAGGAGTTAATGTCAGATCTATTCAGGTAGCTGATCATACAGCTGTATGCGTGGAATGAGAAGTAGGAGGAGTTAATGTCAGATCTATTCAGGTAGTCGATCATACAGCTGTATGCGTGGAATGAGAAGTAGGAGGAGTTAATATCAGATCTATTCAGGAAGCCGATCATACAGCTGTTGCACATTTTCAGTGTAAATATATGACAAAACAATTTGAGACATTCTGTTAATTCTCCAAGAACAGATTTATCTGAGACTCATTGTCACATGTAACGTGTCTTCTAGATCAGTTTATTAAAGCAATACTGGTTATAGTATTTGTTCTAAGGAATTGGATCAAACAGAACCTATTTGGATTTTTCAGTATAAAATGGAATTTCTGCTTTTTAAGAATGAGAAATTTAGACATATAAAATCCAGCGATCATTTTCAAAATTGAAATCCTGCTTTTTAGTTCTTTGTATGATTTATGTCTGTGCTTAGCTGACGTCTCTTGACTGATACAACTGAGAGCATCTCAATGGGTTTCTATTTCATAGCATTGCCTTCTGTCGTTTCTCCTCCCTATAGAGAATTCATGCATGATATTATAAGGTCTATTCACTAAACCATGGGTCGTCAACCTGGTCCCTACCGCCCACTAGTGGGCGTTTTGGGATTCCAGGTGGGCGGTAGGGACTTTGGAGGTTAAAACCTCCTTTTGAACGAGCGAGCGAGTGGGCGCGCGCGTGAGCGCACACATCAAGAAACCAACGTGCGCGAGAATGCGTGCGGTAGGATTTTCGGAAGTTAAAACCTCCTTTTGAGCGAGTGGGCGGGCGGTGCAGGCGGGCGCGAGCGCACACATCAATCAACCTCCTTTTGTGCGAGAAGGGGACGGGCGGGCGCGAGCGCACACATCAATCAACCTCCTTTTGTGCGAGAAGGGGACGGGCGGGAGCGAGCGCACGCAAACACATGGGAAGAGGAAGGGGAGGAGTGGAAACTGATAGCAGGGGCAGGCAGAAACGGAGCAGAGCAGTTGCAAAAGAAAAGTTATAGGCAGGAGAAAGAGAATTGTTGGCTAGTAATAATTAGTGGGCTAACTAGCTCAGCCTTACTTTTGTAGCTCAGGAAGGTAAAAGAAAGGAGATAAAAAGGAAAAGATAAAAAAAAATAACAAAAAAAGGAAGAAAAATAGAGAAAAGGGGATAAAATAAAGGAGGAGAGTAGTGTTTAGTCTGGCTCATAAATTAAGTTTTGTTTTCTTATAAAATAAAAGAAAAAAATATGTAAGGGAAGGAGAAAATAAAAAAATAGGAAAAAGAGATCCTTAATATAGTGATATACTATAAGGAAGGTAAAGAAGCAGGCAGGAAAAGGAATTTCTTTTGATGGGGACATTAATAAAAATTGGCACCAAATACAACATTGTTTTTGGTGTTAGTAATAAAAGGGAAAGAGGAGGGAAAAAAGCACTGTGTGGAGTGCAGATCAAAACGTAAAAAAAAAAATAAAGAAATAAAAAGATAAATGTACGTACATTTATTTTTTTTAAAACACCCTCCTTTCTAAAAAATATTCCGCGCTTGCGCGAAAACTGGTGGGCGGTAAGGAAATTTTTCCATCAAGAAAGATGCATTAGTGGGCGGTAGGTAGAAAAAGGTTGACTACCACTGCACTAAACAGTGAACTGGAGTGAACTGGCAAGTGAATAGTAAAAACTAGACATCTACTCATGATCTGTTCTTCAAGACATTTGTATTATATTATCCAAAAATATCCATGAACTCAAGCACATTCCAAGCTATGACAATTCAATGAACTAAGATGACATCGTTAAGTAGTTTCACATCACCTTCTGTGACCATGGGAAGTTATTTGCAAAGTTTCATTAAAAGGAATAGTCCACCTTTTCCCACCCTTATTTGTGCTTCTATCTAGCAGGGCCTCTGCTTTAAATGCACTGTTTTATAGTGCTGTGGTGTTATTTTATATGTAATATACAGTAACTCCAATCTGTCTAGATGGGTAACACCGCAGTTGATCTTCTCAGACAACACATTTTTGTCTTTGTTCAGTACAGTGTCCTTACAAACTGGAGGACATACTCACAACATCACCCTACATTGATTTGGATAAATTCTGTCGTACGTTGGTATTTTTCTATGGCCCATAACGCTCATTATAATCATGTAATTAATTACCGGATATACCCGAATATAAGCCGAGGCACCTAATTTTACCACAAAGAACTGGGAAAAAATATTGACTCGAGTATAAGCCTAGGGTGGGAAATGAGGCAGCTACTGGTAAATATTGCCCCGAATCTGCCATTTAATATTCCAGGATATTGCCCCCAATATGCCATTTAATATGCCAGGATATTGTCCCCAATATGCCATTTAATATGCCAGGATATTGCCCCTTAGTATGCTCGTTATGCCACCCTCCACCCCCCCTTCCCCAGACCCCAGTACTTACCTCGTTCCTGCTCCGTCTCCCGGTGCTCTGAAGGTGCGTGGCTGTGAGGGAAGCGTTGTGAGCTCCCCTCCAGCCGCGTGGAACAATAAAGTTTGTTTAAAAAAACACACTTTGTTGACCGCGCGGCTGGAGGGGAGCGCACAACGCTTCCCTCACAGCCACGCACCTTCAGAGCACCGGGGGACAGAGCAGGAACGAGGTAAGTTTTAGATTATTTTTTTTCCAGAGACACCGACTCGAGTATAAGCCGAGGGGGGCATTTTTCAGCACAAAAAATGTGCTGAAAAACTCGGCTTATACTCGAGTATATATACGGTACATACTTCAGAAAGTAACATCATGATTACCTAGGAACAATGCAGACGCAGTGGACCAGAGGTCCTTCCTTTTGTCTTCCCTTTGGGCAGGTAGAGGACACTTAAATGTAGAAGAGGGCAATGGGTGGATCCTTAAAAAAAATGGGGTTTCTTGTCCAAAAAATTTAGTGGGACCTTCTGTTTCTAGAATTGACAGGAAATTGGAGGTCACCCTCCCAGCTCCGAGGACAATGATCCAGAGACCAGCAGACAGTTGCCAAACATACAGCCTCGGAGGTCAAATGCCCAAGAATTCACATGTGTGATTTTATTGGTGTTGCCCCCGACGTCCATTTGCGAGGCTTTAGAAATAGACTGGAATCCAAACGAGAAAACATTCATAATCTTTAATTTCACACCAGTAATAAAATTGCATTACATTTTCATAAAATAAATGTTCCAGTTTATATACATAAAACAGACTGTACATTACCTTCCCGGACCCCAAACCCTCCCCGAGACCCTCGCAGACTTACAGGCAAATGCCACTGCTCAGCTAAGCGAGCACAACCATACACCTAAGATTGCAACTGCTTTATGTTGTATCGGGGAGGGGTGTACTACAATGTATACAGTCCTTTTTGCTTTTTGGGGAGGGGGGACAGGGAGACCGAGAATTAAAAAAATATTGCAGGCAAGCCGACAGACGCTCCTCACTGCTTTTGTGGCAGTACACTCATTCCAGTGCTCCTCAGCAAAGCCCCCCAAATCTTGTTTGTTATTGAACATGAGAGTCAAAACTCCCATTGAGCTGTCCCTCCTCATAGTCCATCTGGCATAAGATCATGTTGTTCTTCAAGAAAAACTTGTCCCCCACGCAGAATCTGCAAAAGACGACAAACGAGAATATCAGACTTGGGAAAGGGATCCGGATCTCAACGGACAATACGGTCCATTCCAGACCAGAAGCTTACAATACCACCCCTCCTGTACCGCATCATCATTCAGCGCTGCCGGGTCACGGAGGACAACATGGCAGCCTGGAAGTCTCAAACAGACATCAAAAAGAATTGGGATTCCATCCTGAACGTTGCTTCGATGGAAGTTAACAGGCAAAAGTAGCCTTCTACTCGATCACCCTAAGCACGACTCACACTGGGAATGTAGAGAATATAAAAGGATGAAAAATCATCTATTTGCAATTCTGCTACCGCAATATATAGATCTGTTTAATTAGCGATAAATATGTTCTAAATGAAGCTTCTGCTTCTTATGACATCATCTGGTGGCTTGACATGCAAATGAACCCATTGTTAATGGGAATTGCATCATTTGCATATCAGGCCACAGGTGATGTCATTAGCAGGAGACTCCACTGATACATTT
Organism: Pelodytes ibericus; assembly: GCA_036172795.1. Lineage (NCBI taxonomy): Eukaryota > Metazoa > Chordata > Amphibia > Anura > Pelodytidae > Pelodytes > Pelodytes ibericus. The sequence goes on along the minus strand of CM069863.1, from coordinate 4,182,204 downwards.
AGAACACATATTTCTCTCATTTTCTAGTGTTCATAATTTTTGCATTTTCTACTTTCACAGTGTAAGCAGTGTGTCGGTTACATGGTTTTGGTGATGGTATATTTGTTGGAGGCAAAGCTATCCTCATTATTGTACAATATTAAGTATTTAATTAGACATTAATCAGTGAAATTCTACATGACTCAGAGCAAAGGTATAATAGGAAATGAAGCCCACCATGGGTCTGTGACATCAGACAGACACCACTAGATGTCAGTGTAACGCAAGACTGAATTCACTTGTCAGTTTGGACAATCAAGATATATTGTAGTCATGACATTGCCCAAAGATTTCTTCTGAACGCTCTCGACGTACACAGCTTTAAAGTACTTTATCACCTAAACACTGCTCCTTCTGTGAATGTAGAGAATAAAATGTGATCTATACATTGTGTCGGCAGAATGGCACCAAATGCCAAAATTAGGAGAAAAATGTGTTTTAAATAAGTATGTGGTGTCCCCGTCTTATGACATCACCTTGTGGCCTGATATTCAAATAACACCTTTGAAAACCCACTGAAAACCAGTTCATTTGCATATCAGATCACAGGTGATGTCATAAACAGGAGGCTCCACAGGTACATTTTGCTATTAATTTAAGCATTTGCTTGCAATTCTGCTCACACAGTCGTATTCAATATTTTTTATTCTCTACATTCACAGTAAAATCAATGTTTAGGTGATACAGTCCCAGAAACTGCATATCCAAACTAACTCCATTATCAGTTAGATAGATAGTTAAAGCTGTTTAATTATAGATTGTTACTTGTGAAATGTTGTGCATTCATTTAGTGGGTTATTTTTGTAATGTCTGGGTTTTCTGTACAGTGACCAAAGCCAAAGTGTAAAATGTATACATCATTTATCCACAAAGCATATAGAAGTAAGAGACATGGCTTATACTGCAATGTACAGAATAAAAATAATGAAGAATGATCTATACATTGTGTCAGCAGAATTGCAGCAAATACATAAAGTAAGAGAAAAATGTATGTTTTAAATGTGTCTGTGGTGTCACCTGCTTATGACATCACTGGTGGCTTGATCTGCAAATGGGAAATGTGTAATTTGCATATCAGGTGATGTCTCGCCACAGATGCATTAAAAACATATATTTTTCTCTTATTTTATGTATTTTTATTCTCTAATATCACAGTATAAGCAACGTCTGGTTTGATTGGGGGCAGGGTGGGTCATTTAAAAATAAAAATAAGAATATTTCTATCATTTATTTTCTTTTGCCGTCTTTTATTATATCTTGACTGTTTCCTAACAATGCTTGGTTCAAGGTACATTTTTGTACAGGCATCAATGTTACTGCCATAGCGAGCTGTCCCACTTAGTGGACTCCAGAACTTTCTGCCCTTCCTGTAACTAAAATCTTCCATGATGGTTCTTTTCCATCTATCTTGTTATTGTCTCAGGCAGGGGATCCGTGATGTATGTCTCCATACTGTCCCACTTTCCGACAGGACACTCACAGTTTTATCAGTTCTGTCCTGTTGAGTTCAGACGCACAGAGCATATGGCGCTAACCTTTGTTAGGATTGATACATAGGTGGGCTAAGCAGCAATGCCAGTGGCGGAAGAAATCTGTTTAGGGCCTTAGTGCAGAAATAATTCCTGGCCCCCCCACTAGGCCAATATGGCTAACTATGGCAGTGATACTGGACAGAGTATCTGTCATGTACCCCAATAATATGCCACCCCCGGAACAATGCACCCGCTAGGTCCCCTATTGCAATACCCATGAGTAGCACCAGTGTGGGGTACTATTTCATTTAGGTGTCAATAAAATACGCCCATGCCACTGCACCCGTAGACTTAACATGACCTCAAGCCATTTTGGTTTTAGCTGGCCTGCTGTTGCAACCCCTGCGTGCATTTCTCCCATTGCACCCCTCGTTTCTTCGCGAGCTCGCTAGCATTATCTGGTCTTGTCCGTTTGCCGTCCTCACCTCTGGTTGCAGAGCTGGCAGGCGAAACAGTCCAAATGGTAGACATTATCTCTGGCGCGCATCACCATTTCGAAGGCAGGGATGAGTTTACTGCAGGCGGCGCAGTTCCCCGTGGTTCCGAAGAGCCTGCCAAAAAACAGGAGAGAAAGAGACAATCGTGAGGAATCGCTTTAATTAAGCAGCCAATCGACTAATTACGCACAATTAGCGAAATCAAACACTGCGCAGTCCAGGAACTGTCCATTCCACAGGCTGCTCTCTGACGAAGGGCGAGCATGCAAAACAATGGAGAATGACCGAAAATTCTCTAAAACAAGACTAACATTAACCCTTTGTGAACTGGGGACGAAGGCCAAAAACAATCTGGAAATAAAACAGTATTTTAAAGTTTGGGTTTTAAAACCTCTAATAACCTTGAATTTTGTGAGAGACCAGTGGTCTGTCTGTGCGTTTCAATAAATGAATAGTTTGAGTGTGAATGACGCTACATTATCAGATTCACTGAATATTATTATTTTTTGACCTACAGCCCTATACCCGATGCATATACCTGCCAACATCCTAGTAACTGGTCCTGGGGCGTGGCGTGGGTGGAGCTAAGGAGGGCGGAGTCACATCGATCTCCATCCTACATGATACAGGTATCTTATGGGTTCCTAGTAACTGGTCCTGGGGCGTGGCGTGGGTGGAGCTAAGGAGGGCGGAGTCACATCGATCTCCATCTTACATGATACAGGTATCTTATGGGTTCCTAGTAACTGGTCCTGGGGCGTGGCGTGGATGGAGCCAATGAGGGCGGAGTCACATCGATCTCCATCCTACATGATACAGGTATCTTATGGGTTCCTAGTAACTGGTCCTGGGGCGTGGTGTGGGTGGAGCTAAGGTGGGCGGAGTCACATCGATCTCCATCCTACATGATACAGGTATCTTATGGGTTCCTAGTAACTGGTCCTGGGGCGTGGTGTGGGTGGAGCCAAGGAGGGCGGGGTCACATTGATCTCCATCCTACTTGATACAGGTATATTATGGGTTCCTCCAGGTATACACTAACACCGCTGTCCTATGTTATCATGAAGGAGAGAGCAATCCTTCCGTGTCAAGAAGCATGTTTCTTATCTGCTGTCAGACTTTGGGTTTAATGGCCCGTCAGGTAAGATTTCATAGCTGACATGGGTGGTGCCATTACTTTTGTTTCTAGTTCTGGAAGAGAAGAATGTTATTTGTATTTTTAATTGTTTGAGAACAAAAAAAAAAAATCCTATTGGGATTCAATTTCAAATACAGTGGGTGTGCACATTTATTAATCACCAGGATCAATATGAGCCCCCCCCAAAAAAACAAAAATAAAAAAATAAATAAAAAAACAAACAAACAGAGCTTTTAAATAAAGATGTTTTAACTCATGGAAACACGTAAAAAATAATATTTTCAAACTAATCCCCAAAAAGCGAAATAAATAACAATGATATAGTTTACGCTAAGATTTTTTTCATGTCTTACAGGTAATTATAACCTCCAATCTGTTTGTTGCTTGGTGTCCTGACCTCACTGGAGCTGCAGGGTCAATAATATATATGCAAAGGGATTAGGTATTTGCAGCGTTTATTTAACTTATTCATCCCTGAGAAGACCAAGTGTCTGTTTAAACCAACGTGAAACGAGGACACAGGACGGGAGAATCCAAATGATCACTATAGAGAGCCTCCTGCACAATATTATACAATTATATTATGTTAAAGAAACACGTAAAGAATTCCTGCTACATTTCATCTGTATAGTTTGTCATCCTCTCCTGCGCATTGTCCTGGGTAATGGAATGCTCGATAAATACTATCCTTTCCAAATAGAAACCGCATTTTAATTTTAGCCGGGAAATTGTTTATTCTCAAAGCTAAAACAAATAAACCGAAGAAATCAATTATCTCTGAAATCAAACGTTGAATGCAGAAGGGCGTTTTTTTAAATAGATTCTGTCACTGTCTAATGTATTTTGTTACGAAGCAGACGACATCATACGTAGTGTATCAGGAAGGAAAAAGGGGGAGAAAAACTAATCCTATATCTTTTCAGAGCTCAGTTTCGCTACATGTGGGAGTGAAACAAATGAATTATTCATGAACGGTACAATTGTACTAAGCAGTACCTATATTACACTACATAAAAGGGGTATACGTAGCATTATTTGCATTGTAAAAGCTTTCTTAACCTTTTATAATACAGACACTGGGAGAGAAACTAAAAATGTTTGGACAGATGTTCACTTAACCATATAAACAGCAGACTTCAGGGGTCAAACCCCCCCCCCCCCCCCCCAAACAGTTTGCACCAGTGCCTAAGGTTACATGTACTTTGAAACCGACGAGTTTTCTCTTTAGACAAAAGGAAAATAAATACATGTTTTATCTTTATCCCTGAGAGCAAGGTGCTTGAAGATGCTTCTAGGATTCGATTGCTGTCTTCTTTATGGGAATTTCCTTTTTTCTCTCCCACGTCAGATATATAATGGTCTAGTTACTATAAACATGAAGCATTTCCGTTCTCAGCCAAAACTGTTTTATTTTAATTTTTTTGCACAAAATGGGCAAATCAGTCACCAACTGTTCTACGACTGGGGCTTGCAGATTAGGATGGAGCACGGCAGGTTACAATGAATTGTTAGGGACAGAACTGGATGGAAAAAAATACTAAAAATGTATTTGCCTGGCCTGCCCAAATCAGAGCGCCTGAATCAAGCCAGGTAATTAGTGGGGCTAATTATACAGGAAATACAGGTAGAGATATTTTATTTGATATGTAACACTTCTCTTCATCGTACATAAAAAGTACCTATACCTTATGATATAGCTTTTGTAGCATCACTGTAACATTAAAGTTGAGAAAAGTGTACTTCCTGTAATTATTTTTTTCCTTGGGCAAGGTGGATATACTGCATCATGAACTTGAATTCATTCTGCATGCTGGAATGCTGCCCAGTGGGGATGCTGGAGGAGTTGCGAGTTGGGGTACACAGATGTCCCCCATGCCAGAGTCTGTATTCATTTACACTAAACAAAATAAACCTGGCTCACAGACCTGAATCTAATAGTTGCCAAAATCTAGGATTTGCAAGGGCCTTTCCGTTTTTTTGTTGTCATGTCCGTCCTGGCATTACTGCTGTCATTGTACAGGCGGCATTGAGTTTACACTGTGTGTGTCTAGCAGACATATACAGCCAAAATGCAATGAAATGAGCTCCGCGGGGGGGAATCAAGGCTGCGGGGTCACACAGTGCTGCATGATGTCATGCAGCGTCACGTAACTCCGCCCCCTTCATATCCCAGGACAGAGAAACGAAAGGTCGGCATCTCCCTTTCAATATGCAGAAATTATTACACATTGTCTCATAATTTCCCAGGCGTTACAAGTAGAGTTTTATTCATACAAAAAAAGAATTGCAGGGAATTGAGAAGTGAATCTCAAACCTAAGGCCAAAGCAGCCGAGTTGGAAAAATGCTCCCATTTCGCTGAATGTTATCCTCTCTTTCATGTTTTCTCACTAAATCTCCACTTTAACCCTACTCTGGTGTTGGTACATAGAGAGTTAATAATCCATTTAAAGGACCAGTGCGGCCTAACTTATTGACTGTTTGTTGTTTAATAAGAATACCCTTATTTTTACTTTAAAGCAATTTCCAGTTCTCCTGTAATTATATATATAATAATTCCAGCGGGGCTTCTAAATTCAGCGACATTCCAATAAGGAGGAGCTTGGGGAGATGGGCGGGGCTTCTAAATTCAGTAACATTCCAATAAGGAGGGGCTTGGGGAGATGGGCGGGGCTTCTAAATTCAGCGACATTCCAATAAGGAGGAGCTTGGGGAGATGGACGGGACTGTTACTATAGCAACACCAATAGCATTCTTTTAGACTGCATTACTTTGCAAGATGCAGGACTTATCTAAAGACGTGTTCTCAGACCCTGTATGGGGAATCGGCCCCTTTTAATGACCCTGGTTTCATGTAATGAGCCCTGAGAGTAAGAAATCATTGGCTGTGTATCTGTGTAATTGCCTCCAGCTCTCGGGAAGACAATCTGCATCACCTGCACCTATTGAAAAAAGTTAATTAAACATTCGTGAATTATTCATAGAGCCGCACAAAGAATATCTCATCACTGACGTCCCGGCAGGTAGAAATTAGCTACAGACACATCCAGCCGCTGTAACACAAGAGCTTTATTCCTGACATGAGAGAATGGCAGGGCATTGACAAGGGAATGCCACACTCAAGGCCAAAGTAGCCGAGCTGGAAAAATTTGACAGTTCAACGGAATGGGAGGATTTGTTAAACCCGGTCTAATTCCACCTTAAGTTTGAAATTCCCTTGTCAATTTCCTGCAAACACGAATAAAGCCCATAATAGTAAGATTAAAAACACAGAGACTTAAAATCAAGATGTATATATATGATGATTTTGTTGTATCTTTTACATGTGTTAAATAGGTGAGACATGCACTTAGTTTTACTTTAAAATCATTTCCAGTTCTCCTGTAGTTTTACTTTGAGATTAATTCCAGCGGGGCTCCTAAATTATGTGACATTCCGGGAAGGAGGGGCTTGGGGAGATGGGCGGGACTGTTACTATAGTAATAACGCTATGTGTGGTACATAGTTTCACAGACTCTCCTCAAACGGTGATTGGGAAGTCCCTCGTGACACATGATAATACTGAGTGCTCATGGATGATGCACCATGGGGAACGCAGAGCTTCTGAGAGTTAAATAACAGGGAAGTGTCCCTTTAAGATACGCCAAGTAACTTTAATCTTAACTGTGTTGGACTAGAGCGCCCATCATCCACATGATACGACAGCGGCCAGGGCTCCATCTGTCTGTAGATTCTCTGATAGATCACAGTGTCTGACATCCTTATTTCTAATATTTATCATGTCTGTTGGGAGCCAGGGTTTTCCTGCAGCACAGTGAGAGTTTGATATAAAGCTACAAAGTTCACTGACAGTGTGCTGTCCTGGGTCCAGGCACACTGACAGGGACCACTGAGTCTATACTTGCTGCATCTTTCACATACCCACTTGCCAGGGTGGATGATAGGACGCTGATTTACATTATTATTTGTTTTACTCTTTCCCTTACTTATATACCACTCCATTATAGTGTAGCCCAGACGTCCTTTTCTCCTTCCAAATACCATTGCTTCTTCTTCACCTTATTCGCGTCTGACTTTCACCCTACATTACATTACATTTCCCCCTTTCATTCTACTATCCTCTCTCCCATTCACCTTGACTTTCTTTACCTAGTATTAGCTGACATCTTTTTATTCCCTCCTGTCTGCCCAAGGAGTTACTGGTAAGAGGGTCTTTATTGTCCATCCTTTCAATGCCAGATGTACACTATACACTATACACCCATCTGGCACTCAATGGCTGCTAATGGGGTGAGGGTTAGAGAAAGTGGTCTTTGATTAGCACTAATGTGTCCACCCCTGTCCAAGGGGGCCTGATGACACATTGGAGTGAGGACTTTGCAAACAGAAATCCCTCTTGCACATTTTGGTTTAGGGCTTTCGGAGAGGGAGTGTGAGTTCAATATAAAAAGTGGACACTTTATGGTGAGGCTGGGGGTGAGGAAGAGGGTTTGGAAGTAATTTGGTCGTTTGGTGAGATTATGGGTTCGGTGGAGCGTGGAGGGGTATGTACTTAAAAAACGCAAATATATTTTATGTGCAAAACTTTTTTTGCGCTTTGCTCCTATCGCAATGTACTAAACATTTAACACCCAAATACTACATACGGGCAAATTGCGAATAAAAACAGGCAAGTTTGCGAATATTTTTTCAACCTCTTTTGATAGCGCTCGCTATGTGTCATTTTCACACGCAAATAAGAATAATTTTTCATAAAATATTCACAAAGCTCTTTAGCGTGCGCAAATATTATCGCAATTTATTAGCGCAACCGGAAAAATGCACGCTAAATAAAAATAAACGGAAGAGGCGCCAATCAGGAAAAAAAAAAGCACAGAATGTTTCACCTACTTTTTTCCCCCACTGCACTTGTTTAGTACATGACCCCCATACACACTATGAATTAAACCATGTTAAGATGCTTGTTCTAAGTCCAATTAATGTTGAAGATGCTCACGATGTATCGATAGCAGGCAGGTGAGAATTCATAGAAATGATACAATTACTAAAAATAAATAAACTTTCAAAATGCTGCACCTTATGTACCAAACAAAATCTAAATAATAATTATTTGGCTGGATTTTAAAATATACATATATTTTTTTAACAAATACAGCATGAAATTGGGAAAACAACTTAAAAAAAAAAGCAGCGGGGTATCATCCTCAAGGCTTCTCGCCGGGGATATTAATAACATTTACGCTGCGGCAAATACACGTGACAATCAAAGAACGTTTCCCGTATTTGGAGAGATAAAAAACTTCACAGGCGTTAAATACAATCTAGCGGGCTGTTTGATCCCGGCGTTTAGCGCCCTTCAAGTTGCTCTTGTAGCTCTGCGCACACAGAAAGTGTCGCCATTTGGCTGTGAGGCCCTCGCTGTGAAGGAAAAAGGATGGAAGATCCTGGTACAGAGGGAAAATGACCAAGGAGATTTAAGCACTTGGCGCTTTCTGAAAAGTCTGTCACTTGATGTAAAAATAGAGTCGGTGCGGCTCGGACGGTTTCAAAAAGTAGGTGATGCTCTATAGATATTGAATTACACAGAGAAACTTCTATACTGACGGCAAATAATACACTGTGTCAGTCTTCTGTGAGAATGTATCCATCAGAGGGGGAGGGGGATTTGTCTCCATATAGTTAATTAAAATTGTAGAGAATTAAAAATGAACGACTTTTCAATGGGAATTCTGTAATTTGCATATCAGGCCACAAGGTGATGTCATAAGCTGGAGACGCCACAGACACTTTTATAATATCCGTTTCGTTTATTGTATGCATTTGCTGCAATTCTGCTAGTGTAAGCAATGTTTAGGTGACAGAGTCCATTTTAAAGGTACAGTCAGTGCCAATATAATTTTTGGATGGCTACAGGAATATAATATATATTTAATATTTAATCCCCCCAATTCAGCTATACATTGTGCAGGAACACACCTTGCTACTCCCCCCACTAAGTGAAATCATCAGGTTTGTTCCTGCACAATGTATAGCTGAATTGGGGGGGATTAAATATTCCTCTCACTTTAACTCACCTGCTATTCCCTTCAACTCACCTGCTATTCCCTTCAACTCACCTGCTATTCCCTTCAACTCACCTGCTATTCCCTTCAACTCACCTGTTATTCACTTTAACTCACCTGCTTTTCCCTTCAACTCACCTGCTATTCACTTTAACTCACCAGCTATTCCCTTCAACTCACCTGCTATTCCCTTCAACTCACCTGCTTTTCCCTTCAACTCACCTGCTATTCACTTTAACTCACCTGCTATTCCCTTCAACTCACCTGCTATTCCCTTCAACTCTCCTGCTATTCGCTTCAACTCACCTGCTATTCACTTTAACTCACCTGCTATTCACTTTAACTCACCTGCTATTCACTTTAACTCACCTGCTATTAATTTCTACTCACTTTTAATCGGGCAGAAGTGGCCATCGCCATGTGAAAAGACATTTTGGGTTTAATCCCTTTTTACTTGATAAATAGTGTCCGAATACAGAATGCGGATCAGGAGCGCCATTTTGAAAAATGTTTTATACAGGCAGAAGCTGGGTAAAAAGAAAATGTATTGGCTCTAAGCCCTCTATAGCACCGGCATTAGCTGTGAGGAAACCAAAGTGTACAAATAACGCAACATTTCATAATAGTATAATCCCGCGGGAGAGAACCGAGGACCGTTCTGGTCTAGGAGAGAAGAGCAGAATTGGGAAAACCATCAATCAGCACAGGAGATGAACAATAAAATTGCAGACGCCCTTGGTTTCCGCTAAGCCCCAAAGGAATGGTTCTGTTTGATCAGAGTTTCTCCCCAGTAATAAAGAGAACGGTTGCCATGTGAATAGATTGAATAGTCGTTGACCAAAGCATTTGCAGACTGTGTTTCTCCAAGTCGTTACCAGTTTAGGTCAGAGCCTATATCCAGACAGACTGTTCTGCCTGATAAATACGGTCTGTCTGATTCCCTTCCACAACTATGTTAAGTGACTCGAAGGTCGAACTGATCGGTTTTTTTTTGTGTTATTTTTTTTTTTATAACTTCTTTAACCACATAATTCAATGCCAGCCTCCTCCAAGTTACGTTTGTTTAGCACACAAGCTCCGAAGCAATATGAGTAGATTCTCCTTTCCATATCAAACATTCTGTAATTGAATTATCTTGCACAAAGAATGACTTGCTTAGCAGATTTTGAAGGCAGTATAAATGTTTAATACAGACCCTAGACAAAATTTAAGCAGTTTAGTTCTTACGCATTGTTGTTTTCCGTCTCTGATGCTCCAGTATTGAGTCTGATGTTCCTGTTAGTGTGGAGGCACTTTTTTTTAATCACGGATAGACACTTTTTGAAATTTATTATTTAATTTTTTTACTTTTTTTTTGTGGTGGCAGATAATAACAGTGGGATTTTAAGTTTTAGATGTGCAACAATTATGTTAGAGTTTTCCTCCATCCTTTTTTTTTTTTGGCATAATAAAAAATAGAAATTGTTCCATTATTTAGCTATGGGGCAGCCATATTGTTCAGAATCTTGGATCTTCTTTCATTCTACCCAAGACTCGGAAAACATGTCAGCTTGATGCAATCTTTCAATGAAAGGCTAATGAATCATGTTAGTTTTTTTTTTTTATCCCCCTACAGTTGTCCTTTAATTTGCTACATCTCAATATTTCTCTATATTGGATTTTTTAGAAGAAAAAAAAAAGGCTATTGCAATTTTTTGACATTCATCTCCCATTTCTCATTCAACACCTTCGCCTCACCATTTATACTCTGATATCTGCTTAAGGATTTCATTAACCTTAAAGAAAAGACACATCTCATCCCATCCCTTGCGATCCATCATTTCCTATTTGTATTCCACCACTGGCTTCCTGGACCATCAAATTGACTTTCCAGACTGAATCACCTAAGATTGAACACTAATTCTCCCCAGACAGCATGGAGTAAAGCACCCAATTCTGGTCGGCCTTTTGACAAGATCCAGATAGATTGTTCTGTCTCTTCTGACCTGATTCTCTCGACCGTTTATCCAATAAGACCCAAAACGCATTCGGAACGACAATGGCTAAAGAACAAAATCGTTTTTTTCGCCCCAAATACCTCGACTTGATCTAGTTTGAGTTATGATGTCCCCTCGTTTTGTGATATTGAGACGTGTCACCCAGAGATTCACTCTGTCGCCCGTCTTATGAAAAAACATTGGCTGCTATTTTTTTGTTCTTTAATCTAGACTAACATGATCAGGGGGTCCACGGTGATACTGACAAACCGGGAAGGTAAAGACGTAGCCGGATTAAGTGTCCAATTATGGAGATAAGTTTTCTTTTTGATGCGATCTCATTGAATGGAAACGGATTTTGTTTGTACAAAAATATAGACGGTAAGCCTTGTTTTTTGGATGATGTATAAACCCTGATGCTACTAAGAATGCCAGAATAGAAAGAAAATGTGCCTTCAACTTGGACTTTGGCCGATCGAGAAATTTCATCGGAGGAATTCTAAAGTTAACGACTGAACACACACACGTAACATAAATTCTCGACTTTTGTTTGGCGCTAGGATTTTACATTGGTGAACATTACAGGACATTAGCATTTATTATATGGCACCAACAATTTACATAGCGCTTGGTTCAGCGCATAGAAGGTGTATATATACTACGTTAGATGAACAGTCTGATGGCAGAGAGCCCTGCTCACAGAGCTTACAATCTAGAGACCGTGTGTGAGAGAGAGACTGAGTGTGCGAGAGAGAGAGGGATGGAGTGTGTTAAGAGAGAGAGACAGAGTGTGAGAGAGAGAGAGACGTAGTGTGTGAAGAGAGAGACAGAGTGTGAGAGAGAGTCTGAGTGTGCGAGAGAGAGAGGGATGGAGTGTGTTAAGAGAGAGAGACAGAGTGTGAGAGAGAGAGAGACGTAGTGTGTGAAGAGAGAGACAGAGTGTGAGAGAGAGTCTGAGTGTGCGAGAGAGAGAGGGATGGAGTGTGAGAGAAAGAGACGGAGTGTGTGAAGGGAGAGAGAGAGAGACGTAGTGTGTGAGAGAGAGAGGGACGGAGTGTGTTAAGAGAGAGACAGAGTGTGAGAGAGAGTCTGAGTGTGCGAGAGAGAGAGGGATGGAGTGTGAGAGAAAGAGACGGAGTGTGTGAAGGGAGAGAGAGAGAGACGTAGTGTGTGAGAGAGAGAGGGACGGAGTGTGTTAAGAGAGAGAGACAGAGTGTGAGAGAGAGAGAGACGTAGTGTGTGAAGAGAGAGACAGAGTGTGAGAGAGAGTCTGAGTGTGCGAGAGAGAGAGGGATGGAGTGTGTTAAGAGAGAGAGACAGAGTGTGAGAGAGAGAGAGACGTAGTGTGTGAAGAGAGAGACAGAGTGTGAGAGAGAGTCTGAGTGTGCGAGAGAGAGAGGGATGGAGTGTGAGAGAAAGAGACGGAGTGTGTGAAGGGAGAGAGAGAGAGACGTAGTGTGTGAGAGAGAGAGGGACGGAGTGTGTTAAGAGAGAGAGACAGAGTGTGAGAGAGAGACGTAGTGTGTGAAGAGAGAGACAGAGTGTGAGAGAGAGAGAGAGAGAGAGATGTAGTGTGTGAAGAGAGAGACAGAGTGTGAGAGAGAGACGTAGTATGTGAAGAGAGAGAGATGGAGTGTGTGAGAGAGATAGACGTAGTGTGTGAAGAGAGAGAGAGAGACGTAGTGTGTGAAGAGAGAGAGAGACGTGTGTGAAGAGAGAGAGAGAGACGTAGTGTGTGAAGAGAGAGAGAGACGTAGTGTGTGAAGAGAGAGAGATAGACGTAGTGTGTGAAGAGAGAGAGAGAGAGAGAGACGTAGTGTGTGAAGAGAGAGAGATAGACGTAGTGTGTGAAGAGAGAGAGAGAGACGTGTGTGAAGAGAGAGAGAGAGAGACGTAGTGTGTGAAGAGAGAGAGATAGACGTAGTGTGTGAAGAGAGAGAGAGAGACGTGTGTGAAGAGAGAGAGAGAGACGTAGTGTGTGAAGAGAGAGAGAGAGACGTAGTGTGTGAAGAGAGAGAGAGAGACGTAGTGTGTGGAGAGAGAGACGTAGTGTGTGAAGAGAGAGAGAGAGACGGAGTGTGTGAAGAGAGAGAGAGATAGACGTAGTGTGTGAAGAGAGAGAGAGAGAGACGTAGTGTGTGAAGAGAGAGAGAGAGAGACGTAGTGTGTGAAGAGAGAGAGAGAGACGTAGTGTGTGAAGAGAGAGAGAGAGACGTAGTGTGTGAAGAATTGCAGAAAATATGAGAAAAATATGTTCTAAATGTGTCTGTGGGAGTCTCCTGCTTATGACATCACATGTGGATTGGTATGCAAATGACCGAGTTCCCATTGAAAGGTATGTTATTTGCATATCAAGCCGCAGATGATGTCATAAACAGGGGACACCACAGACATGCTTTATGGCTTTGCTGCAATGTGGGGATCATTTGTCATCATTCTATATTGTCTACATTCGCAGTCTGCGCAGTGTGTAGGGCGATGGCGTCTCTTTCAATGCCGCAGTACAGAAAGCTTCACCCTCACGCTACTCAAATAATTGAAGCCAATTTCAGGAATGTTTTTGCTGTTATCGGAGAACCTGACACGAAATACAGATTTCACATGAGTCCGAAACATTCATGTACATCGGCGATGGTTTCATGTAACCAGGAAGATTAATCAATAATACACTGCAAACGCACAGAACAATACAGCCAAGTGCATCTCACTGTGTCTGCCGATGATTACAAGGGGCCGGCAGGGAGGTGGGGGTCTATGGAGAGTAGGTCCATCTGCTGTCAAGTGATATAGCCACTTTTGTACCTCTGGGAGGTGGCAAGGGCAAACACTTATTTTATTTTCATGAGTAGTTTATTAATTTTATGTCAAAAGGAAAAGAAAAAAATTAATAAATGAAAATAAAACCTATTTTTTTTTTTTTTTTTTTAAATCTGGCAGAATATTTTCCCCATCAGATTTTTTACATCAGGAAAAAAAAAAAAAAATATATATATTTTAAAGAACCTTTGCATGGTGCTTGATACAGCATTTCTTGGTAAGGATAGTATAACGGTCAGAGGTTAAAATTAATCATTAACTGATATCCATCTGTGTTACGCAGGTGATAAAAGCCACCACAATCTGAAAAAAAAAACCCCAAACATCTTAAATATTCTTGTTAACTTGTAAATAGTCAGTCTTGGCTGAATCTGTGTGCTATTTCATAGTTCCCAACATCGGCCATGTTTCCAGGGACACATATTTGTTCCACATGCTGCAGAAAGAGCATGCAAAGTGCAGCCCAGCAGTATGTAGGATGGATTTACACACACACACACACACACACACAAACACACACACACACCAATTAATTATTCAATCAGGGTGGAGATCTCATAGGACCTACCCTGATTGATTAACTGGATTGTGTCTGTGCGCATATGTCCCTACATACTGCTTCACTTTGCATGCTCTTTCTGCAGCATGTGGAACAAATATGTGTCCCTGGAAACATGGCCAATGTTGGCATCTATGTTAGTTTTTTGTCACTGTATGAACTCTGACACTTTGTAATTCTGTTTTTTTTTTTTTTTAATTATATTGCAGATTTACATCAACTGGTTTTTACTTGTAGTAGTAAAAAAAATACATGTAATATAATATAATTTAACAGAGGACAGGGTAAAACAAACATTCTCTTGGTGGTAAAAAATGCCTGGCTGTGCTAGAGTATAACCAGGTTACCAGGATTAACATGCAACTAGTAGACATTGGCAGATTATCTTGGCATTTTGGGGGTATGAATTGCAACACACTATGGATTTGCAGAGACTGAAAGCGTTCCTAAATCTAGGAAGGAGTGTTTTATTATCATTTCTTCAGAAAGGCTGTCGCTCTTGATAGGGTAACGTCAAAGATGGCTGGACAAAAATAGAAAACGAGAAAAAGACAGAAAAAAAAACAAGGATAGTGCAGAGCATCCAAAATCTTCAGAATTGGTACCCTCTGCAATATTAGTGATTTTTCAGTTTTTCCCCACTATTTTTGTTGAGCTATCTTAGATGTATTATTACCATCCCAGTTCTCTGTAGCTCTTTAAAAAATAAACTGACCAGGTATTTTTAGAAATATAAAAAAAAACACTTTTATTAAAAAAAAAGATATATATATATATATATTCCTTTTAAGGTCATTTGCACATTTCTGTAGACAAGTCAGTTTAATACAATATTAGTATTATTTTCATCCAATCAAGGTTAATGTAAATTTAGATGTAATGATCAAGTGGAAATAGAAGCGCCATCTTGGTATGGCACCACAGTCTGTAAACCCTCCACAGTGATTGGCTGTCAGCAGCCAGTTAGAGCCTGGGATAATTCTCTCAGCATTTCCAAAAGGCAGGAATGAGGCAATGTGCCCATTGAGCCCAGAGACAATTGACAGACTCCAGAGAATTAAAGCCACATAACCAGCATCCTCGTTATGGTGAATTAAAGCAGTGTTTTATTTTAAATTCCAGGGACATAAAATTAGCCTTGCAGAAATTGCTGCTGTAATGGGTTAAAGAGACATTAATGGATTAGTTTCAGTTCCGTATGTATTTGTACTTTGAGGATGAGAGCTGCCATTACTTTTATCCTAGCTGTCCATCTTCTGGTCAGTGACCAGGATTCCAATAGCAGCTGTGTTCTGATTGGCTTACAAAAAACGAAGTAGCCAATCAGAATGCTCCATCTGCATTAAAGGTCTATTTTGTTTTTTTGTCCGTGTGTCAGCGCCTCCCAGCTGAGTCTAACATTCACAACATTTACACACATTTTTGAAACTCTTCTCAGTGTGCTACTGTGTGTAAAAGACATTTTGTTTGTTAAAGCATTATTGATCATTTAATCTAGCACAATGAGACAAATTGCTTAACCACAGATTCTTTAATTGCATTAGTATCTGTTCTAGTTTTTGCTTTCCTCTGTTAAAATATTTATCGTTTTTAATATTATAACTAACATGTACCATTTTCCCCAAATCCCCCCCCCGCCCCCCCCCCCGACAGAGCAGTATGTGCTCCTAATAGACGTTTCAACCATAATTGTTTGCTCTTTTTCACGGTGTTTAACCTGTTTCACCTATGTAAAGTCTGTGGCCCTCGGTGGTGATTGAACAGCAGGAACTTGCATTTCCCGCATCAATCAGGAAAACAGAAACCGGGGGGCATGGGGGGCCTGGGGGGCCTGGGAATCACTTACACAGCCTCAATTACGCTATCAAGGACAGAAACGGAAAAAAATGATTGTGTTGAAATGTTGACCGTGCAAACCGTCAAATGCTGGGAGCGGTTTGGCCTGATAATATTATATCGCGAAAACAATTAAGTTGTGTTTTAGAAGATTTTCTTTTCCTTTTTCATGGAAAAGACTGAATTACTTGTGTAGTATATTTTGAACCAGGAGAATTTTTCTCACTTTTAAAATAAAGCTGTGAATACCACCCAACTTTTGACCATACACCACAACTTCTGATGCTGGTGAATCAGGACACGGGGGGGGGGGGGGGGGGGATGGCTCTTGGGAGGTCAAGGTGTCAGGGCTACCGCAAGCAGACAGCGCTACTGCGAATGCCCACAATGCTATGGAGACGAGTGGAACATATATTTAAATGAATGGCAATTCTATATCAAGAGTTCAAAAAGAGATAAAAAAAAAACATTTATCTCTGTGTTAAATAATGCAATCATGGAATAATAAGTATCAACTGATTATAATACTTTAGTATTTTTTAAGAAGTTAGGAAATGAAACCAGTTGGTGATGGTGACGTTTGGACCGTACCGCAAATATATTTAAATAAAGAAATGAAATGCTTGGAAAAAAAGTAAAGATAATCCTGTTCCCTTTGATTTTACCCACAGTGACCTCCGAAGATGCCCTTACCTGAGGTAATCTCTACGGCACAGGATGAGATTTGCTTTTGTGTACAACGTTGATCCGACCTCCCCGAGGCGGCAGTCACAGCAGGCGCATTTTAGGCAATCTTCGTGCCAGTATTTATCCAAGGCCTTCAACAGGTACCGGTCTTTAATCTTCCGATTGCAGCCAGCGCATCCTTTCTGCTTCCCTTTGGGTTGTACAGAGAGCATCGGCACGCCTGTAATGGAAAAAACAAACAAACAAAGTAACCAAAATGTTCACAGTATCGCATAACGCAAATTTACCATCACTCACAGACCCAAAGTACGTCTTTGACCAGTTGCCAGTTGGGCGAGACATTACACTCACAGAATTGCACCAAATGCATAAAATAAAAACATGTTATCCATGTGTCTGTGGCGTCTCCGGCTTATGACATCACCTTGTGGCTTGATATGCAAATTAAATAATTTTCAATGTGTCATTTGCATATGAATCCACGGGTGATGTCATAAACAGGAGACTCCACAGACTTTTTGAAAATACATTTTTCAATGTGTAGATCATTTTTCATCATTTTTTTTATTCTCTACAATTACAGCAGAAGCATAGTTAGAATCTCTTTAATGAGGTAGCTTAGATAAGTGGTAGTTAATTTTTCCGGCATCCTTTAGATGAGACAAGACGGCCTTGGCACAGGATCCCCTCAATCTAGAGATATGGCTAGCTATGGATCCTGGAATTCTTAACATAGTGCTAGCCATGGATCATTTAAAGTAACACGGTGCATTGCCCCTCTTGCACCCCTTATTCTTTCATCCCCCGGGTTGAAGCCCCAAAGAGTTCTGTTGACTAGCCAAAATATAAATTCCTGGTTCAGATGGTGGCTGAGAGTGCTTGTCAGTCTCTACCTAGTGTTAATTAGCATTTGTTTAGCACTTTGCTTTAATCCATCCTTTAGCGCTATAAATTTCGCCACGCTGGTACCCTAGGGTTGCCACCCAGCCAGCAGGCCGGTAAAAACCTGGCTTGAATCCAGAATGAAGTCTGCAGAGACCATAGCATGGGCGGAATTTGCTTGAAGAAAAGATGGCAGCTCTACTTTTCCCAAACCACTTACATGCACCCTGTCGCTCCCCCACCACCTTTTCTTTTTAAAACCCCAGTTAAAAAAAATAAAAATAAGAAGTGACACAATGAATAAATATACATTACTAAAATTTGGACAGGGGAGAGGAGATTATACCAACTGCCATGGTTGTTAAGTGCATCTTCGGCAAAAGCCTAAATGGAAAACGTTTTAAAGCATTTTAAAATTTCAAGGTCTCTATTCATTATGCCACTTCTGTTTCAAACACTTATTTGTAATTTATTACGGAGGGGAGATTTTAGAAGAGAGAATAAAGGGGGGGGGGGGGGGGGGGTATACAGTAAATTGCTTTGGTGTCACACAACTTCCTGTCTAAAGGTTCTTTTTTTCCCTCCTAAAGGACACATAAAGTCTATTTAATAAGTGCAGTAAACACTAATAGTCTATCTATACTTGACATTTTGTAGAGCACTAAAAGCAAGCCTTAGGCTGACACTAGCGTCTGCTGTGAGCGTATACACTTGGGTTTTTTTGGATTTTTTTTTTTTTTTACCGTAATAACTGACCTGGTAATGTTAAAAGCCTACGACAGCAGCACTTAAGCCAGTTTCACACAAACACTGAAGTATTGATCCTTAGGATAGCAAAGTAGCTTCTGGATGGCGGAGATAGGTCAAGACGCATTTAGACTCGGGGGTGGAGGAGGGAGGGGGGCTGTTAAGGCTTTAAAAGTTTTTATTTTTTTTCACAACCTCTTCGGTGTAAATAATGACTTAAAATACCAGTCTTTTACATAGTCTTTACATTACATTACATTACCATTTATTTATAGAGCGTCAACAATTTACGTAACGCTAGGTACAGAGCATATAGAGTATCTTTAAGCAGGATTCACCCCCTCCATCCCCTAACTGGCATATTACAGCTGCTATATTTAAATGTTAAAAGAAATATATTTGTAGCAAAATAAAAAGAGAACATAAAAAAAATACACACACGCGTATATATATATATATATTATATTTATTAACCATATTGTAGGGCTGAGAAATGATGACCCTCACCTCTGCTAACCTCCCAGAATCCTCCCCTGCAGATTAAGGAAGGTGTATTGCTTCCTTGGAAAAGATGTGGGATGATTGGGGAGGTGGGGGTATTGCATGAAAATACCACAGAAATTGGAACTGAGAGGGGCAATATTTTCCATTTGGGATGTGAAGGATCAGAAAATGTAATTGTAACGGCGGTGGTTGTGGTGTCCGGTGCGGTGCTTGTGGTCCTCGGCGCAAGCTAGGAAGCGTCCATCAATGGAACGTACTCGGTCGCAGTACGGGGAGTTCTGTTACAGTAATTAATGACACTTTTATGGGATTTAATTTATGACAGAAGTAATACTGATGGTTTTAGGTTTCAGGGGTGAGGTCTTCATAGGGTTGGCGCCCAGCTGGTATTTTACCCACAGACTGGTAAACAAAAATGTCTATGATAACTATACTTGCAATGTGTGCATATATATATTACACAGGAGTCTGTACAGAGCAGACATATAATAATACCAGGTGAATGATAAACTATACTTGCAGTGTGTGCATACATATATTACACAGGAGTCTGTACAGAGCAGACATATAATAATACCAGGTGAATGATAACTATACTTGCAGTGTGTGCATACATATATTACACAGGAGTCTGTACAGAGCAGACATATAATAATACCAGGTGAATGATAACTATACTTGTAATGTGTGCATACATATATTACACAGGAGTCTGTACAGAGCAGACATATAATAATACCAGGTGAATGATAACTATACTTGCAGTGTGTGCATACATATATTACACAGGAGTCTGTACAGAGCAGACATATAATAATACCAGGTGAATGATAACTATACTTGCAGTGTGTGCATACATATATTACACAGGAGTCTGTACAGAGCAGACATATAATAATACCAGGTGAATGATAAACTATACTTGCAGTGTGTGCATACATATATTACACAGGAGTCTGTACAGAGCAGACATATAATAATACCAGGTGAATGATAACTATACTTGCAGTGTGTGCATACATATATTACACAGGAGCCTGTACAGAGCAGACATATAATACCAGGTGAATGATAACTATACTTGCAGTGTGTGCATACATATATTACACAGGAGTCTGTACAGAGCACACATATAATAATACCAGGTGAATGATAACTATACTTGTAATGTGTGCATACATATATTATACAGGAGTATGTACAGAGCAGACATATAATAATACCAGGTGAATGATAACTATACTTGCAGTGTGTGAATACATATATTACACAGGAGTCTGTACAGAGCAAACATATAATAATACCAGGTGAATGATAACTATACTTGCAATGTGTGCATACATATATTACACAGGAGTCTGTACAGAGCAGACATATAATAATACCAGGTGAATGATAACTATACTTGCAGTGTGTGCATACATATATTACACAGGAGTCTGTACAGAGCACACATATAATAATACCAGGTGAATGATAACTATACTTGCAATGTGTGCATACATATATTACACAGGAGCCTGTACAGAGCAGACATATAATAATACCAGGTGAATGATAACTATACTTGCAGTGTGTGCATACATATATTACACAGGAGTCTGTTCAGAGCAGACATATAATAATACCAGGTGAATGATAACTATACTAGCAGTGTGTGCATACATATATTACACAGGAGTCTGTTCAGAGCAGACATATAATAATACCAGGTAAATGATAACTATACTTGCAGTGTGTGCATACATATATTACACAGGAGTCTGTACAGAGCAGACATATAATAATACCAGGTGAATGATAACTATACTTGCAGTGTGTGCATACATATATTACACAGGAGTCTGTACAGAGCAGACATATAATAATACCAGTTGAATGATAACTATACTTGCAGTGTGTGCATACATATATTACACAGGAGTCTGTACAGAGCAGACATATAATAATACCAGGTGAATGGTAACTATACTTGCAGTGTGTGCATACATATATTACACAGGAGTCTGTACAGAGCAGACATATAATAATACCAGGTGAATGATAACTATACTTGCAGTGTGTGCATACATATATCACACAGGAGTCTGTACAGAGCAGACATATAATAATACCAGGTGAATGATAACTATACTTGCAGTGTGTGCATACATATATTACACAGGAGTCTATACAGAGCAGACATATAATAATACCAGGTGAATGATAACTATACTTGCAGTGTGTGCATACATGTATTACACAGGAGTCTGTACAGAGCAGACATATAATAATACCAGGTGAATGATAACTATACTTGCAGTGTGTGCATACATATATTACACAGGAGCCTGTACAGAGCAGACATATAATAATTCCAGGTGAATGATAACTATACTTGCAATGTGTGCATACATATATTACACAGGAGTCTGTACAGAGCAGACATATAATAATACCAGGTGAATGATAACTATACTTGCAGTGTGTGCATACATATATTACACAGGGGTCTGTACAGAGCAGACATATAATAATACCAGGTAAATGATAACTATACTTGCAGTGTGTGCATACATATATTACACAGGAGTCTGTACAGAGCAGACATATAATAATACCAGGTGAATGATAACTATACTTGCAGTGTGTGCATATATATATTACACAGGAGTCTGTACAGAGCAAACATCTGTCAATCTCCCCAGGTCCTTATCTTACCGTAGGTAAGCAGCGTGTTAAAGGGGCAGTTCCCCATAATTGTTTGCTCTATATATATGTTTGTAATTACTGGGTAATGCACTGGGGCCTCTTAATTCAGAGACATCCAATAATAATCCAAATAGGCTGGACTGTTACCATAGCAACACGAGCTATCAATCTTTCTTTGCTCCCGGAGAGAAGGCCATTTCTGATTGTAATTTGTTCTCTAACAGCTAGATTGAGGTCTAATCAAATCAGATCTAATTTCACTTAAAAAAAGAAAAGGTTTTTATCTCTGAGAACTTAAAATAAATAAATCTAGTTAAATATTCAGTGTGTTGTGACAGATCTTTGTATGAATCCTAATGACATTTCTCATATACCCTCTGTACCGTGCCAAGGAATAAGGGGGGAGAGGAGCGTTCAATGTCTTATCAGCCAATCAGATCTCGATTAAATGAATCCGCAGCCTTTTCTAATTAGCAGAGCCGCGGTAGCAGAATATGTTACCAATTTAAAGATTTTTCTGTGGCATTAATCTAGACCTGTCATGACTTTGTCAATCTAAACACTGCTTATACTGTGACGGTATATACTGTGACTGTATCACCCAAACACTGCTTATACTGTGACTGTATCACCTAAACACTGCTTATACTGTGACTGTATCACCTAAACACCGCTTATACTGTGACTGTATCACCTAAACACTGCTTATACTGTGATTGTATCACCTAAACACTGCTTATACTGTGACTGTATCACCTAAACACTGCTTATACTGTGACTGTATCACCTAAACGCTGCTTATACTGTGACTGTATCACCCAAACACTGCTTATACTGTGACTGTATCACCTAAACACTGCTTATACTGTGACTGTATCACCCAAACACTGCTTATACTGTGACTGTATCACCCAAACACTGCTTATACTGTGACTGTATCACCTAAACACTGCTTATACTGTAACTGTATCACCTAAACACTGCTTATACTGTGACTGTATCACCCAAACGCTGCTTATACTGTGACTGTATCACCCAAACGTTGCTTATACTGTGACTGTATCACCTAAACGCTGCTTATACTGTTACTGTATCACCTAAACGCTGCTTATACTGTGACTGTATCACCCAAACACTGCTTATACTGTGACTGTATCACCTAAACACTGCTTATACTGTGACTGTATCACCTAAACACTGCTTATACTGTGACTGTGTCACCCAAACACTGCTTATACTGTGACTGTATCACCTAAACACTGCTTATACTGTGACTGTATCAAATAAATACTGCTTATACTGTGACTGTATCACCCAAACACTGCTTATACTGCAACTGTATCACCCAAACACTGCTTATACTGTGACTGTATCACCTAAACACTGCTTATACTGTGACTGTATCACCTAAACGCTGCTTATACTGTGACTGTATCACCTAAACGCTGCTTATACTGTGACTGTATCACCTAAACGCTGCTTATACTGTGACTGTATCACCCAAACACTGCTTATACTGTGACTGTATCACCTAAACACTGCTTATACTGTGACTGTATCACCTAAACACTGCTCATACTGTGACTGTATCACCTAAACACTGCTTATACTGTGACTGTATCACCCAAACACTGCTCATACTGTGACTGTATCACCTAAACACTCCTTATACTGTGACTGTATCACCCAAACACTGCTTGTACTGTGACTGTATCACCCAAACACTGCTTATACTGTGACTGTATCACCCAAACACTGCTTATACTGTGACTGTATCACCTAAACACTGCTTATACTGTGACTGTATCACCTAAACACTGCTTATACTGTTATACAATGATGTAAAATGATCTCTACAAATGCATAAAATAAGAGAAATATATGTGTAAATGTGTCTGTGCCTCCTGTTTTTGAGATCACCTTGTGGCTTGATATGAAAATTACACATTTGCTGTTGAAACGTAGTTTGTTTACATATCCAAGTCCAGGAGACAACAAATATGTCTCTTATTTTGTGCATTTGTATAGATCATTTTTTATTCCCTACATTCACAGGATAAGTAATGTTTCATGTGCATATCAAGCCACCGGTAGGGTGGTCACCTCGGCCATTTTTACCGGCCACATATAACTTGTTCCGGCTGCCCTTGCAGTATGTACAGATCATATGTGACCAAAAGTAAAACAATTAACTAATTAACGTCATTCTGTGGGATCCACTATTGATTAGTTAATCGATCTCCTTCTGGTCACATATACCTGGTAACAAATGGCTACCTTGGCCACCGGTGATGTCATAGACAGGGGACAACACATCCATGTTCAAAGCAAACTCTTAATGTATAGGACATTAGTTATTCTGTACACACACTAACAGCCCATTTTCCAGTGTAAATGCTTGTACACATTTTGTTTAACAAGTCACAATCTTTATTTAGGTTTTATTATTATTATTATTTATTGCAGTGAGCCACTCAGACCATTAAAAGGCCCTGGTGATAATTAACACAGGAATCTTCCATTTGGACTGCAGCGTTTGTACATATAATTCAGCTTGCTGTACACCGGGCTCCTCACCATGTACCACATCCAATCTCACTGAATTGGGGTTAATTCATGTTCTTTTACATTCACACTCTCGCTTACTGCAAGTATCAATTTAATATTCCCTGTGAAGAAGCCCTGGTGTATAATCTATGTGTTTACACAGGCCCAGTCTGTTAGTGCCTCTAATAATAAAACAAATTGAAAATAGAAAAGCTTTGCCGTAATAGTTTATTTATAATTTTCGGGGGGGGGGGGGGGGGTTGGTGTTTCAAATTCTTGCTGAAAACATTTTACCCCATTTTCTGTTTGGGAGCAAAATATTGCAAAGCAGAGATTAAATTGTCTGCTGTTTCTACCACACGATATAAAGGGTCAAATGTAGCCAGCGCCACAGAGAAATCTGTCAGAGATGCCGACAGCCCCGGATTCTCCGAATTCAGGTCTGTCTCAGCAATATCACTGTCTGTGTACAGTGCTGAGTAAGTTAACACTGTGCACAGGGAGCATTGTGTGTAAACTGTGTGAGTGTCTGACATGTTGAACTAGGAGAATTCAGCTCCAGACACCTGGTATGTGCACCGGGGAAGATGGAGTGCAACCTCCCGGGGGTCAGGGAATGTGGCGTCCAGTGAGTACCCCCAGTTACATAATACTTATAACAATGTCTGTGGATTTAATTCAGAGACATAAAATATAGTTTACACCGAACTTTCACTCTGCCTCTACGTAGGCCACCTTTCACACAGCCTCCAAGTGGGCCACCTTTCACACAGCCTCCCCGTGGGCCACCTTTCACACAGCCTCCCCGTGGGCCACCTTTCACACAGCCTCCCCGTGGGCCACCTTTCACACAGCCTCCCCGTGGGCCACCTTTCACACAGCCTCCAAGTGGGCCACCTTTCACACAGCCTCCAAGTGGGCCACCTTTCACACAGCCTCCCCGTGGGCCACCTTTCACACAGCCTCCCCGTGGGCCACCTTTCACACAGCCTCCCCGTGGGCCACCTTTCACACAGCCTCCAAGTGGGCCACCTTTCACACAGCCTCCAAGTGGGCCACCTTTCACACAGCCTCCCCGTGGGCCACCTTTCACACAGCCTCCAAGTGGGCCACCTTTCACACAGCCTCCCTGTGGGCCACTTTTCACACAGCCTCCCCGTGGGCCACCTTTCACACAGCCTCCCCGTGGGCCACCTTTCACACAGCCTCCCTGTGGGCCACTTTTCACACAGCCTCCCCGTGGGCCACATTTCACACAGCCTCCCCGTGGGCCACCTTTCACACAGCCTCCCCGTGGGCCACCTTTCACACAGCCTCCCCGTGGGCCACCTTTCACACAGCCTCCCCGTGGGCCACCTTTCACACAGCCTCCAAGTGGGCCACCTTTCACACAGCCTCCAAGTGGGCCACCTTTCACACAGCCTCCAAGTGGGCCACCTTTCACACAGCCTCCAAGTGGGCCACCTTTCACACAGCCTCCAAGTGGGCCACCTTTCACACAGCCTCCCCGTGGGCCACCTTTCACACAGCCTCCAAGTGGGCCACCTTTCACACAGCCTCCCTGTGGGCCACTTTTCACACAGCCTCCCCGTGGGCCACTTTTCACACAGCCTCCCCGTGGGCCACCTTTCACACAGCCTCCCCGTGGGCCACCTTTCACACAGCCTCCCTGTGGGCCACTTTTCACACAGCCTCCCCGTGGGCCACATTTCACACAGCCTCCCCGTGGGCCACCTTTCACACAGCCTCCCCGTGGGCCACCTTTCACACAGCCTCCCCGTGGGCCACCTTTCACACAGCCTCCCCGTGGGCCACCTTTCACACAGCCTCCCCGTGGGCCACCTTTCACACAGCCTCCCTGTGGGCCACCTTTCACACAGCCTCCCCGTGGGCCACCTTTCACACAGCCTCCCCGTGGGCCACCTTTCACACAGCCTCCCTGTGGGCCACTTTTCACACAGCCTCCCTGTGGGCCACCTTTCACACAGCCTCCCCGTGGGCCACCTTTCACACAGCCTCCAAGTGGGCCACCTTTCACACAGCCTCCCCGTGGGCCACCTTTCACACAGCCTCCAAGTGGGCCACCTTTCACACAGCCTCCCTGTGGGCCACCTTTCACACAGCCTCCCTGTGGGCCACCTTTCACATTTTACTTTTCCTAAATGTTGTTCATGTGTTTTTAATTATTTTAATCAATTTCCAGGTCTCCTGTTTGTACATTGAAAACAAATTCTCTGGGGCTTCTAAATTCAGTGACATTCAATAGGGAGGGGCCATTCAATAGGGAGGGGCCATTCAATAGGGAGGGGCCATTCAATAGGGAGGGGCCATTCAATAGGGAGGGGCTTGGAGAGAGAGGCTGGGGCCATTCAATAGGGAGGGGCCATTCAATAGACAGAGGCCATTCAATAGACAGAGGCCATTCAATAGGGAGGGGCCATTCAATAGGGAGGGGCCATTCAATAGGGAGGGGCCATTCAATAGGGAGGGGCCATTCAATAGGCAGGGGCCATTCAATAGGCAGGGGCCATTCAATAGGGAGGGGCCATTCAATAGGGAGGGGCCATTCAATAGGGAGGGGCTTGGAGAGAGAGGCTGGGCTGTTTCATTGAATCATATCCAGCTACGTGTTGATCTCACAAACAGCAGACAAAACAAACACATGTTTCTCTTAAGCTATGGATTTTCTTGCAATTCTGCTAATGCACTGTATCCCCCCCCCCCCCCCCCGCCAGCCCCCCAATAAGAATAATTCTCGAAATGCCTGGGAAAAGCCACATTTAGGTGCTAAAGTCCCTTTAACATTTCCCACCAATATAAAGTACATTCTGAAGCCCCTCCATGTCGCTGTCCCTCGGTTGCCCTTGACACACAAACCTCTGCAGGTCTGTAAGTAAAATCTAAAACAGATTCTCCAGTCCACAGAATGAGTTGAACTAATTGGTGTAGAGATGTCTTGCCAGGCTGCCCAGTAATGATCTGCACCAACCCGACATCTCTGACAAGAGAGCCACCCGGGTCTGCAAACCCTTAGACACACCACCTCTCCAATAATCCGCACAAGGCTTTCTATTATACCATCTGAAGCCGCCGTCAGTTCAATATCACCTGCATTTCATACCTTGTTAGAGAGGCTTCTCCTAATGTATATGTGTAGCTTATTACCGCGGCAAAGAACTAAAAACACGGCTTTAAAGAGGCAAAAAGGGAAAGTGGCCGCGATAGTTTCAAGTGAGGGAGAGAAAAGAGGGAACAAAAAAATCCTACTTAATCCAGTCACAGAGGGATCAGGTTAGAAATCTCCAATCTGCCAGTTATGAGAGCTAATTGGTTATTCAGCTTTAAATAAAAGGACTAATACTGCACAAAGGTCAACCCCGCCTACTGCGAGAGCTATACGATCAGCTTGTTTCTCATGTGGTGGGAAAAGCATGTTAAAGAATGTTTTCCTAGCTGTATATGGCATTAAATGGCTCACTGCTTTAATACTCAAATAAACATGGTGATTACCATATAATATCAAAAGGGCTGTGTCACCTAAACACTGCTCATAATGTGACTGTATCACCCAAACACTGCTTATACTGTGAGTGTATCACATAAACACTGCCTATACTGTGACTGTATCACCTAAACACTGCCTATACTGTGACTGTATCACCTAAACACTGCTCATTCTGTGACTGTATCACCCAAACACTGCTTATACTGTGAGTGTATCACATAAACACTGCCTATACTGTGACTGTATCACCTAAACACTGCCTATACTGTGACTGTATCACCTAAACACTGCTCATTCTGTGACTGTATCACCTAAACACTGCTCATACTGTGACTGTATCACCTAAACACTGCTTATACTGTGACTGCCACCTAAACACTGCCTATACTGTGACTGTATCACCCAAACACTGCTTATACTGTGACTGTATCACCCAAACAATGCTTACACTGTGACTGTATTACCCACACGCTGCTTATACTGTGACTGTATCACCCAAACACTGCTTATACTGTGACTGTATCACCCAAACACTGCTTATACTCTGACTGTATCACCCAAACACTGCTTATACTCTGACTGTATCACCCAAACACTGCTTATACTGTGAATGTGTCACCCAAACACTGCTTATACTGTGACTGTATCACCTAAACGCTGCTTATACTGTGACTGTCATCTAAACACTGCTTATACTGTGACTGTATCACCCAAACACTGCTTATACTGTGACTGTATCACCCAAACACTGCTTATACTGTGACTGTATCACCCAAACACTGCTTATACTGTGAATGTGTCACCTAAACACTGCTTATACTGTGACTGTATCACCTAAACACTGCTTATACTGTGACTGTATCACCCAAACACTGCTTATACTGTGACTGTGTCACCTAAACACTGCTTATACTGTGACTGTATCACCTAAACACTGCTTATACTGTGACTGTATCACCTAAACACTGCTTATACTGTGACTATCACCTAAACACTGCTTATACTGTGACTGCATCACCCAAACACTGCTTATACTGTGACTGCATCACCCAAACACTGCTTATACTGCGACTGTATCACCTAAACACTGCTTATACTGTGACTGTATCACCTAAACACTGCTTATACTGTGACTGTATCACCCAAACGCTGCTTATACTGTGACTGTATCACCTAAACATTGCTTATACTGTGACTGTATCACCCAAACACTGCTTATACTGTGACTGTATCACCTAAACACTGCTTATACTGTGACTGTATCACCCAAAACACTGCTTATACTGTGACTGTATCACCCAAACACTGCTTATACTGTGACTGTATCACCCAAACACTGCTTATACTGTGACTGTATCACCCAAACACTGCGTATACTGTGACTGTATCACCCAAACAATGCTTATACTGTGACTGTATCACCTAAACACTGCTTATACTGTGACTGTATCACCCAAACACTGCTTATACTGTGACTGTATCACCCAAACACTGCTTATACTGTAACTGTATCACCCAAACACTGCTTATACTGTGACTGTATCACCCAAACACTGCTTATACTGTGACTGTATCACCTAAACACTGCGTATACTGTGACTGTATCACCCAAACACTGCTTATACTGTGACTGTATCACCCAAACACTGCTTATACTGTGACTGTATCACCCAAACACTGCTTACACTGTAACTCTATCACCTAAACACTGCTTATATTGTGACTGTATCACCCAAACACTGCTTATACTGTAACTGTATCACCTAAACACTGCTTATACTGTGACTGTATCACCTAAACACTGCTTATACTGTGACTGTATCACCTAAACACTGCTCATACTGTGACTGTATCACCTAAACACTGCTTATACTGTGACTGTATCACCTAAACACTGCTCATACTGTGACTGTATCACCTAAACACTGCTCATACTGTGACTGTATCACCTAAACACTGCTTATACTGTGACTGTATCACCTAAACACTGCTCATACTGTGACTGTATCACCTAAACACTGCTTATACTGTGACTGTATCACCTAAACACTGCGTATACTGTGACTGTATCACCCAAACACTGCTTATACTGTGACTGTATCATCTAAACACTGCTTATACTGTGACTGTATCACCCAAACACTGCTTATACTGTGACTGTATCACCCAAACACTGCTTATACTGTGACTGTATCATCTAAACACTGCTTATACTGTGACTGTATCACCCAAACACTGCTTATACTGTGACTGTATCACCCAAACGCTGCTTATACTGTGACTGTATCACCTAAACACTGCTTATACTGTGACTGTATCACCCAAACACTGCTCATACTGTGACTGTATCACCTAAACACTGCTCATACTGTGTCACCCAAACACTTCTTATACTGTGACTGTATCACCCAAACACTGCTTATACTGTGACTGTATCACCTAAACACTGCTTATACTGTGACTGTATCACCCAAACACTGCTTATACTGTGACTGTATCACCTAAACACTGCTCATACTGTGACTGTATCGCCCAAACACTGCTTATACTGTGACTGTATCACCCAAACACTGCTTATACTGTGACTGTATCACCTAAACACTGCTTATACTGTGACTGTATCACCCAAACACTGCTTATACTGTGACTGTATCACCTAAACACTGCTCATACTGTGACTGTATCACCTAAACACTGCTTATACTGTGACTGTATCACCTAAACACTGCTTATACTGTGACTGTATCACCCAAACACTGCTTATACTGTGACTGTCACCCAAACACGGCTTATACTGTGACTGTATCACCTAAACACTGCTTATACTGTGACTGTATCACCCAAACACTGCTTATACTGTGACTGTATCACCCAAACACTGCTTATACTGTGACTGTATCACCTAAACACTGCTTATACTGTGACTGTATCACCTAAACACTGCTTATACTGTGACTGTATCACCCAAACACTGCTTATACTGTGACTGTATCACCCAAACGCTGCTTATACTGTGACTGTATCACCCAAACGCTGCTTATACTGTGACTGTATCACCTAAACACTGCTTATACTGTGACTGTATCACCTAAACACTGCTTATACTGTGACTGTATCACCGAAACACTGCTTATACTGTGACTGTATCACCCAAACACTGCTTATACTGTGACTGTGTCACCTAAACACTGCTTATACTGTGACTGTATCACCTAAACACTGCTTATACTGTGACTGTATCACCTAAACACTGCTTATACTGTGACTGTATCACCGAAACACTGCTTATACTGTGACTGTATCACCCAAACACTGCTTATACTGTGACTGTGTCACCTAAACACTGCTTATACTGTGACTGTATCACCTAAACACTGCTTATACTGTGACTGTATCACCTAAACACTGCTTATACTGTGACTATCACCTAAACACTGCTTATACTGTGACTATCACCTAAACACTGCTTTTACTGTGACTGCATCACCCAAACACTGCTTATACTGTGACTGCATCACCCAAACACTGCTTATACTGCGACTGTATCACCTAAACACTGCTTATACTGTGACTGTATCACCTAAACACTGCTTATACTGTGATTGTATCACCCAAACGCTGCTTATACTGTGACTGTATCACCTAAACATTGCTTATACTGTGACTGTATCACCCAAACACTGCTTATACTGTGACTGTATCACCTAAACACTGCTTATACTGTGACTGTATCACCCAAAACACTGCTTATACTGTGACTGTATCACCCAAACACTGCTTATACTGTGACTGTATCACCCAAACACTGCTTATACTGTGACTGTATCACCCAAACACTGCGTATACTGTGACTGTATCACCCAAACACTGCTTATACTGTGACTGTATCACCCAAACACTGCTTATACTGTGACTGTATCACCTAAACACTGCTTATACTGTGACTGTATCACCCAAACACTGCTTATACTGTGACTGTATCACCCAAACACTGCTTATACTGTAACTGTATCACCCAAACACTGCTTATACTGTGACTGTATCACCCAAACACTGCTTATACTGTGACTGTATCACCTAAACACTGCGTATACTGTGACTGTATCACCCAAACACTGCTTATACTGTGACTGTATCACCCAAACACTGCTTATACTGTGACTGTATCACCCAAACACTGCTTATACTGTGACTGTATCACCCAAACACTGCTTATACTGTAACTCTATCACCTAAACACTGCTTATATTGTGACTGTATCACCCAAACACTGCTTATACTGTAACTGTATCACCTAAACACTGCTTATACTGTGACTGTATCACCTAAACACTGCTTATACTGTGACTGTATCACCTAAACACTGCTCATACTGTGACTGTATCACCTAAACACTGCTTATACTGTGACTGTATCACCTAAACACTGCTCATACTGTGACTGTATCACCTAAACACTGCTTATACTGTGACTGTATCACCTAAACACTGCTCATACTGTGACTGTATCACCTAAACACTGCTTATACTGTGACTGTATCACCTAAACACTGCGTATACTGTGACTGTATCACCCAAACACTGCTTATACTGTGACTGTATCATCTAAACACTGCTTATACTGTGACTGTATCACCCAAACACTGCTTATACTGTGACTGTATCACCCAAACGCTGCTTATACTGTGACTGTATCACCCAAACGCTGCTTATACTGTGACTGTATCACCTAAACACTGCTTATACTGTGACTGTATCACCCAAACACTGCTCATACTGTGACTGTATCACCTAAACACTGCTCATACTGTGACTGTGTCACCCAAACACTTCTTATACTGTGACTGTATCACCCAAACACTGCTTATACTGTGACTGTATCACCTAAACACTGCTTATACTGTGA
The DNA here is from genome assembly GCA_036172795.1 of Pelodytes ibericus. Classification (NCBI taxonomy): domain Eukaryota; kingdom Metazoa; phylum Chordata; class Amphibia; order Anura; family Pelodytidae; genus Pelodytes; species Pelodytes ibericus. Next base: position 4,149,342 of record CM069863.1, on the reverse strand, counting down.
CTGTATCACCCAAACACTGCTTATACTGTGACTGTATCACCTAAACACTGCTCATACTGTGACTGTATCACCCAAACACTGCTTATACTGTGACTGTATCACCCAAACACTGCTTATACTGTGACTGTATCACCCAAACACTGCTTATACTGTGACTGTATCACCTAAACACTGCTTATACTGTGACTGTATCACCCAAACACTGCTTATACTGTGACTGTCACCCAAACACGGCTTATACTGTGACTGTATCACCTAAACACTGCTTATACTGTGACTGTATCACCCAAACACTGCTTATACTGTGACTGTATCACCCAAACACTGCTTATACTGTGACTGTATCACCTATACACTGCTTATACTGTGACTGTATCACCCAAACACTGCTTATACTGTGACTGTATCACCTAAACACTGCTTATACTGTGACTGTATCACCCAAACACTGCTTATACTGTGACTGTATCACCCAAACGCTGCTTATACTGTGACTGTATCACCCAAACGCTGCTTATACTGTGACTGTATCACCTAAACACTGCTTATACTGTGACTGTATCACCCAAACACTGCTCATACTGTGACTGTATCACCTAAACACTGCTCATACTGTGACTGTGTCACCCAAACACTTCTTATACTGTGACTGTATCACCCAAACACTGCTTATACTGTGACTGTATCACCTAAACACTGCTTATACTGTGACTGTATCACCCAAACACTGCTTATACTGTGACTGTATCACCTAAACACTGCTCATACTGTGACTGTATCACCCAAACACTGCTTATACTGTGACTGTATCACCCAAACACTGCTTATACTGTGACTGTATCACCTAAACACTGCTTATACTGTGACTGTATCACCCAAACACTGCTTATACTGTGACTGTATCACCTAAACACTGCTCATACTGTGACTGTATCACCTAAACACTGCTTATACTGTGACTGTATCACCTAAACACTGCTTATACTGTGACTGTATCACCCAAACACTGCTTATACTGTGACTGTATCACCTAAACACTGCTTATACTGTGACTGTGTCACCTAAACACTGCTCATACTGTGACTGTATCACCCAAACACCGCTTATACTGTGACTGTATCACCTAAACACTGCTCATACTGTGACTGTATCACCCAAACACCGCTTATACTGTGACTGTATCACCTAAACACTGCTTATACTGTGACTGTATCTCCTAAACACTGCTTATAATGTGACTGTATCACCCAAACACTGCTTATACTGTGACTGTATCACCCAAACACTGCTTATACTGTGACTGTATCACCTAAACACTGCTTATACTGTGACTGTATCACCTAAACACTGCTTATACTGTGACTGTATCACCTAAACACTGCTTATACTGTGACTGTATCACCCAAACACTGCTTATACTGTGACCGTATCACCTAAACACTGCTTATACTGTGACTGTATCACCTAAACACTGCTTATACTGTGACTGTATCACCTAAACACTGCTTATACTGTGACTGTATCACCTAAACACTGCTTATACTGTGACTGTATCACCTAAACACTGCTTATACTGTGACTGTATCACATAAACACTGCTTATACTGTGACTGTATCACCTAAACACTGCTTATACTGTGACTGTATCACCCAAACACTGCTTATACTGTGACTGTATCACCTAAACACTGCTTATACTGTGACTGTATCACCTAAACACTGCTTATACTGTGACTGTCTCACATAAACACTGCTTATACTGTGACTGTATCACATAAACACTGCTTATACTGTGACTGTATCACCTAAACACTGCTTATACTGTGACTGTATCACCCAAACACTGCTTATACTGTGACTGTATCACATAAACACTGCTTATACTGTGACTGTATCACCCAAACACTGCTTATACTGTGACTGTGTCACCCAAACACTGCTTATACTGTGACTGTATCACCCAAACACTGCTTATACTGTGACTGTATCACCTAAACACTGCTTATACTGTGACTGTATCACCCAAACACTGCTTATACTGTGACTATATCACCCAAACACTGCTTATACTGTGACTGTATCACCCAAACACTGCTTATACTGTGACCGTGGAGAATAAAACCTGATCTATACATCATATTAGCACAATTGAAGCAAATGCTTTAATCCTGAAAGGGGGAATTGCAGGGAATTAAGAAGGAAATTTCAAACTTTAGGCCAAAGTAGCTGAATTATAAAAACTCTCTCATTCAGCAGAATTGTAGTCGTTTTCCCCGTAATGCCTGTATTTCTGAAATTATCTTGTCAATTCCCCTCTCTCATGAGTAAAACCAAGACATGCAAGTGTTTGAAACTCTCTCTGAGGCATCTCCTGCTCATGACATCACCACGTCTCTTAATATGCTAATTAGATTCCAATGAGGACACATTTAAAACATATCTTTGTCTTGATTTATAAATTTGCTGCACACATACCAAACAGATGATTTTTCATCTTGTATTCTCTACATTCTCCCGAAAGGTGTTGGTGACACAGACAGTTTAATGCATTTTGTTTAAACCTTTTAAATGCAGGATTACAGTTTATACATCATTACTAAATGATATCCTGAAAATAAAGCCCACAACAGTTAAGCTATAAAAATGCTCCCTTTGTCTGTTCCATGGTCTCAGGGTCTGAAATCATTCAACCTTTCATTTGCAGACCAGAGCAGCTTTTTTAGATTTGGGATTTTTCAGACTCTTTTTTTTTTTTTTTTTTTACATTTTTTTCTCCCAAAAAGAAACTCCAAATTTGTCTTATTTTAACAGACTCAAAATGTCGCACATATTAACATTACTGCAGACTAAAGGTTTCATTGCCTTTCGTCTCCTGCTCTATTATAGCTCAGAACCTTAAAGAGCCATGCAGGGGATTTATAACGATAATTATCGTTAGTAACCTGATGAGGCTTATTTGGACGATTCATCATAATGTACTCTTCGATTATTTCCATGCAGGTACACAAAACATTGCAATTAAGGGCTTTATTCATGAAGGGGAGACTTGCAGGGAATTCCAAACGCAAGGCCAAAGTAGCAGAGTTGGAAAAATACTCCAGTTCAGCTGCAAGGGAGAATTTTTCCAACTTGGCCTTAATTTGACAGTTCCCTTCTCAATTTTCAGTATATCAGAATCTGTAGAGGATAAAAGAAAAAGGCTGAAATGGTTTTACCAAAACTGCATGCGATAAATATATTTACAAATGTGACAGTGGTGCTTATTGATGCCGTGTGCCCAAGACGCAGAGCAAAGAGGCTACAATAAAAAACGCCTCTTCAATACTCTAAGAAAGCGTTTGGAAAGAACTAGTTTTACAGTGACCTGTAGAAATTAGCGTCTTACGGGGTCATGTTCTAAAGCGCAGCGGGAAAATAAAGTAGGTAAAACATGAGTAAGGAGCAATTTGCGACTATTTGTAACATTCTGCGCTTGTTTTCCCTGATTTGCGCCTCTTCCGTTTATCATTATTTAGCGTGCATTTTTCCGGTTGCGCTAATAAATTGCGATTATATTTGCGCACGGTAAAGAGTTTGGTGAATATTTTGTGATAAATAATTCTTATTTGCGTGTGAAAATGACATCAGCTTTTAGCGAGCGCTATCAAAAGAGGTAGAAAAAATATTCGCAAACCTGCTCGTTTCCAATCGCAATTTGCTCGTATGTACTATTGGAGTGTTAAATGTTTTTTGCAACAGGAGCAAAACACAAAAATAGTTTTGCACATAAAATATACTTGCGTTTTTTTTGGGTTTTTAGTCTTTACATCGGAACGATAGATCATGATAATTCGATCTGCCAAAGATTCTCATGTATCTTTCTTGTGTGTTTAGTTTTTTTCCCCCAGCTCCTAAATTGCATTTAACCTTTGCAAACTCCACAGCTCGACTTGTAAGCCTTGCAAAATATCCAGTAATGAAATACTTCTATATATATATATATTTATCATAATATCACACAGCCATTTGCGGCCAGGCGTATTGTTCTGCTGACGCCATTTTTCTGTCCTCTTTTAGTCGCCAAGCGCTCAGATGCTCTGAAGAATATTTTTTTTTTGTTGCACTTTTCAATTTTCTTTCTTCAGAAGCTCTACAAACATGGAAGTCATTAACAGCTAAATGCAAACCCTACAATGTGTCCTCTATTCTCACCTATTCATCTACCTTTTCCTTTGAAATGTTGCAGATTTCTATCTTCTATTAGCCTTGAAAAAAAAAAAATACATTTTATACTCTCTCTCTCACTGCCCTCGTATAGCTAATATGTACCATAATGTGTGTGTTAGCCTCGCTCCAAATCTAAAGTACTTAAATAATGTAATAGCTTCAAAATAAGCCATGCGGACATTATGTTACAGGACACACACAAAAACGAGTAGTAATTCCGAGAGCAAGGTCCTATATTCCATCAAAAAAAAAAAAGAAATTCCTCTACCTACAAGCAAAATGATTCATTTTCACAGACCATGACCAAATACTTCTCTGTTCTTTCCCCTACTGGGTGCATTTATACAGAGTATTTAGGAAAATCATTGACTTTGTCTCTAAACATTAACACATAAATAAAAGCCTTTAATGACATTTAGAAAGAATAACAGAAATTGGGTGTATTGCCAAATAGTCTTTTAATTAAAACTCATACAAACAGGTCAGATATAAACAGTTACGACGGTTGCGGGGGCATTCCCCCACATTTACAAAATGATTTTTAAATACAGTTTTGTGAGTCCAGCGTTCGGGGGGGGAGCGATTTATTAAAATCCAAAAGCTGCAGGGTCTAAAATAACTAAATTTAGAAAGCCAGTAACAAACGTCCCATTAATGCTGAAACAGCGGTCCGGGAGTGATGTGGCTATGCACCTCTATCTCAGGCTATGTACAGTGGGCATTTGCTCCAAAGGGTCTATGCATGGCTATAGAGACACAAGGGGAGGATTGTTAACCTGATTTGCCTACCCAGAATGCCTTGCATTCCTTATCTGGTTTGAGTTTGATAATGCCCTATACCCTACCATTACCGGGGTATAAGTATTAATTAAAAAGTTTCCCCTTAATAAGTGAAACATTCCAATTTATCAGAAATAAAACAATATTGGGGAATGGGATAAAGGATGGGCACTCCAAAGATCCGCTGGGATTCCCCCCCCCCCCCCCCCCCCTCACTGTTCGGACAGGGAAGGAGCCATGTTTTGAGTGAAAATTTTCTGAAATAAAAGCATCTGTTCCCTAAACAGTTGGAAAAATCAGACCAGAAAAGCAGAATAGAAAATTCTCCAACTCCCCCCCCCCCTTCCAATCAGCACAGTCTAGTTTCCATGGTGACTGCTCCACTTTTCTAAGTTTGCACAGAAGGTCTTTACATGTGACCCTGTTTGACTGTTTTTCTATGCGTCAGTAAATGAGTTTGTCAGCGCATCCCTGAAAATTAGATGGGCAGGATCCAGACAGCGTCCAACTCCCATCACCCTCAGTTTTTTTCTCTCACCCCATTAGATTTTGAATGCAGACGCTGATGAAAAATATTATGTTTGCAAAAAAGTAGCATGCTCCTTCATTTCCACTGAAGAGCTGAATGCATGAGACATGCACAGTAACTATCTTTGGAAAAACAAACTGTGCAGCTAGTATTTACTGCCATTGTGGGAGCGTGGAATCAGCCTCTCCTGTGTGCGTACGAACAGCTGGAGACAGAGAGAGAGAGAAACTCAACATTCCCTGCTTGAACAAGTTGAGCTAATTTGGGCTATATGAGTTTCCATGTCCTGGACAGAAGCACACATGCCCAGCATTCAATTAACTGGCGTCCTGAAAAACGAGACCTGAAACCTCCTGAAAAATGCCCCCAAAATTCACCCACCCCCCGCCCCCCCCCCGCCCCTGCCCGAATTTTGTAACCTGGATCCTGGCACCTTGATGCTTCTGCATTTATCTACAGATGACATTGCCAGCATACTCCTGGGGTATACTACATGCTCCCCGTCATACCTGCCCATTGCTTGGCCACACCCTCTGCCTCACCTGTCCTGGATCTTTCTCTGAAAGTCTGTCTTTATAAACCTGCTGGAACATGACAGTTTCCCGTCTGGACTAATCCTGCATGCAGGGTGCTATTTCTTTTAGCTCGTTGCTGATACAGAGCATCTTCTAGACTGCAACTGCCTAACGCATCCTGTCCAGACTGCCAAGGCCTCTGCATGTCTCCACTCCAAGTCAGGTCGCCTTGGGGAGAGATGTTACCCTTCAACAGGGACTCCCGGCTGACACAACAGACACGTCTATTATTCTAAGAAAGAAGATGCTTTAAATAAGAAGCATCACATAGATCCCCCCCTGTTCCCTCCGCCTGGCAGAGAGGCGGCTGACCCAGGTGTGATAAAACATGTGTCTTTAATGATTCAGAAAGATGTATTTATCCTCCAAATCCTGGCAGTTTTACCTTTCGAAGCGGGAAGCAGGCACAACTCCAATGCCATTAGAGCAAAAAAACTGAAAAATGCAATTTGAAGCCCTCTATGCTAAAAGGAAAAGTTCTTAGCTGGATCCTGCCTGGTCTATTTGCATGCTGAGCTGTTGGACCCACTCTCTCCATTAAAGAGATAGCATCCCTTTTCAGAAACCCATTTGGGATGCATTTTAGAGTTATCTAAAACTCAAATCTACATGATAATCCTTTTAATGTACTCTTGACATAAAGCTGTTCTTTTTTTAAAATGTCCCTCCAGGAAACGTTTCAAGCCATTAACCAGTAATTACTATCCAAGCATGAAAACGCTAAGAGATCTTATATTATATATAATCAGCTTGCTGTCTTAAGCTTGCTGCCTAGCGAAGGAGAGGATGCACATACCCCTCAGCCATAATACGCAGCTGTTAAGCAGGGGGAAAGAAAGCAGCTCTGTCCCTGCGCCATGTGTAATGAGGTGGTACGGGCCTATAATCATACAGGCGCCAACACACCCTGCACCGTTACTTTAATAGAAAAGAGATAAGGCCAATCATTTAGTGGTGTCACTGGATCTGTGGCTCTGAGGAACTGTGGTGGGTTTGGGGTACACCACCTCTCCATAGTTATGTCCATGCCACCTCTCCATAGTTATGTCTATACCACCACCTCTCCATAGTTATGTCCATGCCACCTCTCCATAGTTATGTCCATGCCACCTCTCCATAGTTATGTCCATGCCACCTCTCCATAGTTATGTCCATGCCACCTCTCCATAGTTATGTCCATGCCACCTCTCCATAGTTATGTCTATACCACCACCTCTCCATAGTTATGTCTATACCACCACCTCTCCATAGTTATGTCTATACCACCACCTCTCCATAGTTATGTCTATACCACCACCTCTCCATAGATATGTCTATACCATCACCTCTCCATAGTTATGTCTATACCACCACCTCTCCATAGTTATGTCCATGCCACCTCTCCATAGTTATGTCTATACCACCACCTCTCCATAGTTATGTCCATGCCACCTCTCCATAGTTATGTCTATACCACCACCTCTCCATAGTTATGTCCATGCCACCTCTCCATAGTTATGTCCATGCCACCTCTCCATAGTTATGTCCATGCCACCTCTCCATAGTTATGTCTATACCACCACCTCTCCATAGTTATGTCCATGCCACCTCTCCATAGTTATGTCCATGCCACCTCTCCATAGTTATGTCCATGCCACCTCTCCATAGTTATGTCTATACCACCACCTCTCCATAGTTATGTCTATACCACCACCTCTCCATAGTTATGTCTATACCACCACCTCTCCATAGTTATGTCTATACCACCACCTCTCCATAGTTATGTCTCGACGGACTAAATGTCTGTTTCCAACCAAACTAACTATGTAGCTATATCTGTCCCCCCACCACCACCACTTCTCAGTGGCCTTGACTTTCCCATGTCTACACAAGAAGCTCCAACTGTACTTTGTGGTGTTACACTTGAAGCACCACCATCAATCACATGCCTTCCTATGTAAGCAATCCTCTAGATTAACCACCACCCTTTTGTCCTCTGTGTGTCCGACTCCACCAACTCTTCCCATCCGATATCCCTCCTCACCAGTCCTTCTCTGTTTTTTTAACATCACCACCTGTTTTTAACCCAGCAGGATCTTTTCCCCTGTTGCACCAGCAGACCACTTCTCCCTAATCTCCATGTGCAACCACATCACACCAACACTTTGCCAAGTTGCACCCCTATATGTATCTTCAAGACGGTAGTGAATAGAAATCCACAATACCTGACCAGCGAGTAGCCTGTGGCAAGTGAGAGAAGGAAATTAGCGAAGTGAAGTCATACAGCTACTTGTAGATCAACAAACTCATAAAATTGGTCTGTTTTTAAAATTCATTCTCCGCGGATAATAAAACTGCCCCCAATCAATCTATCAAGTGAGATGGTAAAAATCTTTTCAACATAACAGTGATGTTAATAACATACTTCTTGAATCATTTTAGTGAACTACAGCTCCAAACGAGTAGGCCAAACGCCAGATGGTTCATTAGCAAGTAAAGGGTTGTCCAGGCCAAGGGAGATGCTCAGTAAAGTAGTTCATGCCCACAGAGGGGATCCAGCTTTATTCAATAACTGGGTCGCATTCTGACAGAGAACCACTTCCATCTTTGTGGGTTTGTGGCTACCACTTCATTTCTGCACAGAGATTCCAAATTGACCCTCGGTGGGTTAAATTAATGCAAATGTTACACACTATTCCTTACAACCCTTTCTCCTTCCTCCACCCTGAAAACATCAGCAAAATCTGCAATTTCATTAAACCAGGTTAAACACTTAAATGGCCTGTGCTAAATTATAATAAAGGTTTTAAGTATTATTACATGTTCTTAATCTAATCTGTGCGTTTTAACAATAATCCATAGTGTGAAGAGCACTGGTTAGCTACATCCCTGCAGAAAGGCCGTAACTTGCCACACCACAGAGCCTGGTCACCAGGTTAGAGCAGATCTGGCATCCGAATTCTCATAGAAGCCTGAACCAGTTGGCAATATCCAGGATATTTCAGTCTTAACACAGATGTCAAAGTCATTAGCATGGTGGGTTCATCCTGAAACCTGCTCATATATCAGGTTTTTAGGAACATAATTGGTCATTCTGATTTTAGGAGAGAACTGTTGCATCTCACTCGGAGCGGCCTGATTGTATATTTGAACGTGAGATGTAGAAAGTAAAACTCACTCACAGAAATGTATTAACTACAAGTGAATCAGATCAGAACTGGTGTTACTATTACCCCCTGTGATAGATTCTTCTCACAAAGATCTGAGGCTACCAAGGTGTAGGAGCCTTGTTCAGAATACGGCTGGACACTGTTGGCCCACGGGCATAAAACCTTTTAGTGGCCTAGGGTGCCATTTTATCAGCCGCAAATGCACAATGCTTTACACTGGACTCAATATATTATTATTATTATTATTATTATTACTACACAGAGTATGGTTCAAATGTCAGTGTCAACCATTACCAGCTGCTTTTATGTAATCACTTACTAAAAATATTAAAGTATTGGAATCAGTTGACTCTTATTATTCCAGAATGCATTCTTCAACACAAAGGTAAATAATTTTTTCCCTTTCTTTGTATATTTTTTTTTCAAAAAGTGGAGGGCACACAGCTCACTCACACCAAGAGAACGAAAGCCAACTCAACACTGCTGTAGAAAAGTCATTTGATGTACTTTACGAGTACGAGTCAGGGCCTACACATCGATCGTGGCTGCAACTGCATTTAATAATTTAAACATGCCTTCTGATGTTAACATACAGTAATTAAACTATTCATCTTTCCGTAAATCCTTAAAAAAGGACAAGCCCTCGGAGACCGGTTTATAAGTAATTGACGTGTCAGGCTTACTAAGATCACGCAAAGCTTTTTTTACCTAACTGGTTACTCCTGTGGGTTCAACGTATTCCTGTAAGTGAGCAGAAGTATTGTGCCTTGTGTCACCTCAAAGTATATAGATTAACCTTTGCCCATCATATCAATCTTTCTGGGCTTTCGGACTGGACCGAAACAATCCGCACAATGCTTACATTTACTTATTTATTACTAATTAAACTCAGCAGAGTTCCTCATGCACCTTCTCTTTCGAATGCAATGTCCGCAAAAACATCACCTGTGACTTGATATGCAAATTAACCACTTTAAATAGAAAAGGAGTAATTTGCATATCAAGCCACCAGGTGATGTCATATACAGGAGACACCCACAGACACATTAAAAAAAACATTTTTCTTGTGTTTCTTGCATTTATCTGCTAACGCAATCTATAGATCATTTTTATACTCCAAATTCACAGTTGAAAAAAATATAATTCTATTTTTCGTTAACACTTTTTCTATGAGAATGGGCTTGTTTTGGGGTTTCAGTTTGAGTTTCCACCTTTCCTTTAGATCTTGCCTCCTTAGCCTCAAGACAATTTTTTACCGGCCGGCTGGTAAAATACCGGTTAAGTGCCAACCCTACATCCATTTTTCTCCGTTGCTGGGGCTATTCTCTGGGGCAATCACATACAGGAAGGATTAAAAAAAAGTAAAAAGCTTTGACTGCATGCCATTCTGCTAAAAAGAGGAAAGATGGGAGCTTGTGCCAAACACACATACAAAAAATAATAATAAAAAAAAAAACATTTTGCTGATAGGGATGAACATTTTGCTGCTCTGTGTGGTACAATTTACAAGAAGAAATTGGTTGCAGACCAAGCTTCAAACTGTTAATTTGTAACACTGATGCATGTTATCAGATAGAGGTTAATGTATTAAGACTCTGATGGAATACATTATGAATCCAATTACAATCTATTCCCATTATCCAATAATAAATCATAACATTAGCTATTTATACGTCTCAGTCTACAGCTTGTACCGCTATGTAAATGAGACACAGGGACTGGAATTAATCTGTCTTTGCCTCATTTAGTTAATCTAGAATAATCTGGACAAATCATCTAATTATTGGAACCATAACCTAATTTTAAATATAACACTTCAGAGTCTCGAAAGAAGACAAGGAATCTGTTTTTTTGGGGGGGATTTTTTTTTCAGACCTGGGGGGTCTAGTCATTCAAAAATGTAGAATTTAAGCTGTTGAAATTGGTGACGATTACTCAAATCTTTATTTAGTGCGACTAGACCGAGTCCTGGTCAAATTCAACAATCACAGAGCATCTCACAGGTCTCCCGAGATGATTTTATGTTGACAAGGGATTTGAGGAAGCCAATTGCTGGTGAACTGGAGATGAGTTTCTATGAAGATCGCCAGTGGGCTTTCAGTCTAAGAGATTAGGGTTCCAGGTGCCACGGGTGACCTCGTGGATTTCAGTGGACACCCAACGAGATATTATCCCATCTCAGATCTCCTTTCAGCAAATTGCTTTTTTTCCCTTCTCACCAGCCGGATTCAATATGAGATTTTCTACTTTTTCAGCACGTCAGCTTCTGCTCTCGTTGCCCGTGTATTGTCATACGAAGCCAGACCACCAGGGCCAGGAAAAAATAGAAAAGCCTATTTTGAGTGCTGGTTATTATTTGAATGCTATTTGTCTCAATATACCATAAATAGTAATCTGGGTAATTCAATCTATTAGAAATATTACATTACAATACTAACAAACCATGTTTATGCACTTAAAGTACACAGATAAAAAACATGATCTCTCTTAATGCGTCTCTTACTGGGAAAGCGGGATTAATAATGAATGCTGTATTGTATAACAATGCTCCATCACAATTCATTATCGGTGCAGAATATATTGGCCTGACACAAGAGTAGAGTAAATACACATATAACTATCTGAATTCGGATCTCGTATTACAGACCAAGTTGCGTAATCACTGTTAATTGTGAAATTCAATGTTATGAAATAACGGTACAATCTCTATAGGTAATGATCTTTATGTTGCATGTGTTCTTTATGTTGCATGTAATCTTTATGTTGCATGTGATCTTTATGTTGCATGTGATCTTTATGTTGCATGTAATCTTTATGTTGCATGTGATCTTTATGTTGCATGTAATCTTTATGTTGCATGTGATCTTTATGTTGAATGTGATCTTTATGTTGCATGTGATCTTTATGTTGCATGTAATCTTTATGTTGCATGTGATCTTTATGTTGCATGTAATCTTTATGTTGCATGTGATCTTTATGTTGCATGTAATCTTTATGTTGCATGTGATCTTTATGTTGAATGTGATCTTTATGGTGCATGTGATCTTTATGTTGCATGTGATCTTTATGTTGCATGTGATCTTTATGTTGAATGTGATCTTTATGTTGCATGTGATCTTTATGTTGCATGTGATCTTTATGTTGAATGTGATCTTTATGTTGCTTGTGATCTTTATGTTGCATGTGATCTTTATGTTGAATGTGATCTTTATGTTGCTTGTGATCTTTATGTTGCATGTGATCTTTATGTTGCATGTGATCTTTATGTTGCATGTGATCTTTATGTTGCTTGTGATCTTTATGTTGCATGGGATCTTTATGTTGCATGGGATCTTTATGTTGAATGTGATCTTTATGTTGCATGTGATCTTTATGTTGCATGTAATCTTTATGTTGCATGTGATCTTTATGTTGCATGTGATCTTTATGTTGCATGTGATCTTTATGGTGCATGTAATCTTTATGTTGCATGGGATCTTTATGTTGCATGTGATCTTTATGTTGCATGTGATCTTTATGTTGCATGGGATCTTTATGTTGCATGTGATCTTTATGTTGCATGTGATCTTTATGTTGCATGTAATCTTTATGTTGCATGGGATCTTTATGTTGCATGTGATCTTTATGTTGCATGTGATCTTTATGTTGCATGTGATCTTTATGTTGCATGTAATCTTTATGTTGCATGTGATCTTTATGTTGCATGTGATCTTTATGTTGCATGTGTCAGATATAAAAACATTATTTTGCAACAAGTGACAAAATATTTTAACTAGTGACAGAACACATGGGAAAAATGTCCTAATTCCCAGTTACCTTCCTAGATTAAATGCTTCCCATTTAAATATAATGGGGAGGGCTTCCTTTCTGTCATGATGCAGTGTTGGTACTCAACACTGACAGGCCATAATGATTGGCATATGGATTCTGTATGTGCAAATAAAGCACTCTCTTTGCTCCATATATATATATATATATATATATATATATATATATATATATATATATATATATATATCTATATATATCAGGGGGCAGACATGTTGTTTAGAATATTGGGATAGAGTGTCCGTGATCCAAACCAAAATTCCAAACAATATGACTGCCACCCAGAGGTGTCACATGTCTGGCTAAGTCTACAGTACAATGATGGGAATTATGCTGCACCACGTGTCTGTTTACAGTACAGTGATGGGAGTTTTGCTGTGCCACGTGTCTGTCTATAGTATAGTGATGGGAGTTTTTCTATGCCACGTGTCTGTGTCTGTCTACAGTACAGTGATGGGAGTTATTCTATGCCATGTGTCTGTGTCTGTCTACAGTACAGTGATGGGAGTTATGCTGTGCAACGTGTCTGTGTCTGTCTACAGTACAGTGATGGGAGTTATGCTGTGCCACGTGTCTGTGTCTGTCTACAGCACAGTGATGGGAGTTTTGCTGTGCCACGTGTCTGTCTACAGTACAGTAATGGGAGTTATGCTGTGCCATGTGTCTGTCTACAGTACAGTAATGGGAGTTATGATGTGCCATGTGTCTGTGTCTGTCTACAGTACAGTAATGGGAGTTATGCTGTGCCACGTGTCTGTGTCTGTCTACAGTACAGTAATGGGAGTTATGCTGTGCCACGTGTCTGTCTACAGTACAGTAATGGGAGTTATGCTGTGCCATGTGTCTGTCTACAGTACAGTGATGGGAGTTATTCTATGCCATGTGTCTGTGTCTGTCTACAGTACAGTGATGGGAGATAGGCTGTGCAACGTGTCTGTCTACAGTACAGTGATGGGAGTTATGCTGTGCCACGTGTCAGGCTCGGTCTACAGTACAGTGATGGGAGTTAGACTATAACTGTGAGAATTATCTAAAATCTGGGATACATTTATATTGCTTTGGATGTCTATACATGTTACCTGTATTTCTTAATATAATATAATCTGAATTTGATAATATAATATAATCTGCATTTGATAATATAATATGTATTTGATAATATAATATAATATGTATTTGATAATATAATATGCATTTGATAATATAATCTGTATTTGATAATATAATCTGTATTTGATAATATAATATGAATTTAATAATATAATATAATATGTATTTGATAATATAATCTGTATTTGATAATATAATATAATCTGTATTTGATAAAATAATTTGTATTTGATAATATAATCTGTATTTGATAAAATAATATAATCTGCATTTGATAATCTAATCTGTATTTGATAATATAAACTAATCTGTATTTGATAATATAATTTAACCCCTTAGTGACATGACTTTTTTGGCTTGTCCGACGCTTGGTGACATGGGCTGTTTTAACATTTCTGAGCAGTTTGTGTTTTGCTGTAATTTATTTCTGTCTCATTTAGTGTACCTGCACAAACTATATATCGTTTTTATCGTCATAAGAAGGGCTTTCTTTTGATACCATTATTTTGATAATAGCATATAATTTGATGTAAAAAAAATAATAAAATATGGCAAAAAAATTGAAAAAATTATTTTTTTATGACTTTTATTTGAAAAATCGTATACTCATGTACAAGAGACAACAAAAAAACACTGCTAAAAAGTTTCTAATATATGTCCTGAGTTCAGAAATAGCCCATGTTTTTATGTTTTTGTGCTTTTTTATTCATGTTACAGGGCCAGAACTATAAGTGGTGCAAAGCTATTTTAAAATACCTTCTTTCAAAATTAGCGATAGTGACATTGTAACACTGATTTCTGTACTAAATCCATGAATGACCCCCAACATGTACATATTTTTGAAAACTAGACAACTCAGGGCATTTAACTTGGGGTATTTTGACACATTTCATGTAGCCATTTTACCACCAATCTATGCCAAAGTTTGCAGCAAAAAATCTTTTTTTTTAATTTTTCACATATATTGCAATTTAGGTAAACATTACCTTAAAATGTGAAGGAGTATTTTCCAAATAACACCTCAATATGTGTTCAGCAACATCTCCTGAGTACAGGGATACCACCCATGCATAGGTTTGTTGGTTTGTTTTGGGGCTAAAAGGCCACATTTAGGGGGTGCGCATTTTGGTTTTCCAACTTGGAATTCTGACATGCAGAAAACTTGTGCCCATGTCCCATTTGAGACATTTTTGAAGCCAGAAAGTGTATTCTACCCCACAAAACCATATTTTTTTTAAACTAGACACCCTAGGGTATTTCAAATGGTAGTATTTTAACACTTTCCATGCACTAATTATACTACCAGCCTATGTCAATGTTTTGGGTAGTCATTTTTTTTCACATACATTGTACTTTGGGCATGAATTCACAGATCCTGTTATATGTCAGTGCCAAACAACACCTCAATATGTGTTCAGCAACATCTCCTGAGTACAGGGATACCACCCATGTATAGGTTGGTTAGGTTATTTGGGGGTTAAAAGGCCACATTTGAGAGGTGCGCTTTTTGGTTTTCCAACTTGGAATTCTGACGTGCAGAAAACCTGCGCCCATGTCCCATTTGGGACATTTTTGAAGCCAAAAAGTGTATTCTATCCCACAAAACCATATATTTTTGAAAACTAGACACCCTAGGGTATTTCAAATGGTAGTATTTTAACACTTTCCATGCACTAATTATACTACCAGCCTATGTCAATGTTATGGATAGTAATTTTTTTTCACATACATAGTACTTTGGGCATGAATTCACAGATCCTGTTATATGTCAGTGCCAAACAACACCTCAATATGTGTTCAGCAACATCTCCTGAGTACAGGGATACCACCCATGTATAGGTTGGTTAGGTTATTTGGGGGTTAAAAGGCCACATTTGAGAGGTGCGCTTTTTGGTTTTCCAACTTGGAATTCTGACGTGCAGAAAACCTGCGCCCATGTCCCATTTGGGACATTTTTGAAGCCAAAAAGTGTATTCTACCCCACAAAACCATATATTTTTGAAAACTAGACACCCTAGGGTATTTCAAATGGTAGTATTTTAACACTTTTCATGCACTAATTCTACCACCAGCCTATGTCAATGTTATGGATAGTAATTTGTTTTTCACATTCATTGTACATCGGGCATGAATTCACAGATCCTATTATGTGTCAGTGCCAAACAACACCTTAATATGTGTTCAGCAACATCTCCTGAGTACAGGGATACCACCCATGTGTAGGTTAGTTAGATTATTTGGGGGCTAAAAGGCCATGTTTAGGGGGGGGGGTGCATTTCCAACTTGGAATTTTGACATGTAGTCAGCCTGCGCCCATGTTCCATTTGGGACACTTTTGAAGCCTGTCAAAGTATTTTACCCCATAAAACCATATATTTTGGAAAACTAGACATCCTAGGGTATTTAAAATTGTGGTATTTTAACACTTTCCAAGTGCTAATTCTACCACCAACCTATGTCAAAGGGATGGGATGTCATTTTTTCCCCACACACATTGTAGTTCAGGCAGGAATTTTCAGATTCTGGTATTTGCCACTGCCAACCAACACCTCAATATGTGTTCAGCAACATCTCCTGAGTACAGGGATACCCCCCATGCATAGGTTTGTTGGTTTGTATTGGGTCTAAAATTCCACATTTAGGGGGTGCGCAATTCCAACCTGGAATTTTGACATGTAGTCAGCCTGCGCCCATGTTTTTTTCAACATTTTTGAAGCCGTCCAATGAATTTTACCCCATCAAACCATATATTTTTGGAAAATAGACATCCTAAGGTATTTCAAATGGTGGTATTTTAATACTGTATAGGTACTAATTCTACCACCAGCCTTTGTAAAAGTTTGTGGTAGTACTTTTTTGGGAGGTTTTTTTCCACATGCATTGTACTTCAGGCATGAATTCACAGATTCTGGTATATGTCACTGCCAAACAACAACCCAATATGTGTTCAGCAACATCTCCCGAGTACAGGGATAGCACCCATGCATAGGTTTGTTGGTTTGTTTTTGGCTAGAAGGCAACATTTGTGAGATGCGCATCTCAAAATTCCAACTTGGAATTTTGACATGTAGTCAACCTGCGTACGTGTCCTTTATGGGATATATCTTTGAAGCCAGCCAATGTAATTTACCCCCACCAAACCATATATTTTTTTATCGGTAGACCCCCATCACTACTTGTGGCAAGGGCTCAGCAGCCACCGATACATCGCTAGATGATGTATCAGAAAGCTGAATAGGGTCAAAATCGAACCCTGAGTCCGCGGCCTCAGAATCAGTGCGTAAGCAGTGATCTCGAGCAAAGAAGGGGTTAATAGCTCTTAGAAGAGCCTATCTAGTACTGTAATACATTAAAGAAATTAATCCATAAAACAGTGCAGACAGCAAAACATACTGTTGCTGTGCAGGATTACTGCTTACACAGTGATGAATGGCAGGGAAGGGGTTAATACACAGTGAAAGACTTTCATAAAACCTGCCAATTTTATAAAATGTTATTTTATATCACTAATACTGATCTGTCTCTTTCCGTCACAAAAATGTAAGTGAGGAGAGGGAGGCAGATCAATATTTGTGAATATTGATCCGATTAATTTTGATCTGACCAGGGCGAATGGTGAGCTTAATTGAGAAATCACCAAACCGCCTTTGCCACTAATTCACTGTTACTGATCGCTATGCGCTCAGGCAGCTTAAAAAAAAAAATCTCAAATATTTTTACTTTACATGTAATCCCCTAGCGGGTATGTGTAAAAAAAAATAAAATATGCAGACAGATAAAAATTGCTTTGGCGTCAATATCATTGCGTAAGCAGTGATCGATGGCAAATAAGGGGTTAATAACTCTTAGAAGAGCCTTTTTAGTACTGTAATAAATTACAGTACAAAAAAAATTAACGCCTAAAAAATGCACAAACAGCAAAAATAAATGCGCTGATGTGCACGATCACTGCTTATGCAAGATCAGTGGCAGGGAAGGGGTTAAACGCAGGGAATTGCTTTAATAAATTTTTTTTTATTGTTTTATTATTTGTGTGTTGTGTATTTATTGTTTTTTTTAACTTTTACTTACTTTTAGAACTTTGATCTGTCTCTCTCCCTCACTAAAAAAAATGTGAGGAGAGGGAGGCAGATCATAACTGGTCAGATCAATATAGAGTTAATATTGATCTGACCAGTCAGTGGGGATGTTCAGGAGAGCATCCCCACTGCCTGTCAGTGTGCCTGGCAGTCACTGATTGCCTCTGTGAAGAGGCAATCGTGTGACAGCCAGAGAGCACAGGAAGCAGGTACTTCCTGCCTCCTGTGCTCTTGCCCTTAGAAGGGCAGCGCCATCTTGGTCACTCAGTGACCAAGATCGTGCATTTTTTTTTTGTGTTTCTGATTGCCTCGACTTGCGAGGCAATCAGGAACACTTTCTGAGCATAGGAAGCGAAAAATTCGCTTCCTATGCTCATTTTTTAAATGCCCGCGTTTTAAAGGCACTGTGCCTTTAAAACCGGCATTTCGATCGCTCTCCGGAGCGATCGAAATGCCGACGGGCATTTTTTTTAGCATTGTACGATGCTTCCACACGGAAGCATCGTTACAATGCCCTTAGAGCACTGAAAGCGGAAAAACTCCGCTTTCAGTGCTCGTTTTGACACAGGACGGACTAGGTCCTCCTGTGTCACTAACGCCTCGGCACACAGGACGGACCTAGTCCGTCCTGTGTCACCAAGGGGATAATCTGTATTTGATAATAAAATATATATTTGATAATATAATATAATATGTATTTGATAATTTAATATAATCTGTATTTGATAATATAATCTGCATTTGATAATATAATATAATATGTATTTGATAATATAATCTGCATTTTATAATATAATATAATATGTATTTGATAATATAATCTGCATTTGATAATATAATATAATATGTATTTGGAAATACAATATAATCTGTATTTGATATTATAACCTGTATTTGATAATATAATCTGTATTTGATGAAACCTTTCATTAAACTTCTCTATCGCAATGTTCTAGAAGATACGTAACAGACTGTCTCATATAAACCACACACAAACAACACAACATACATGAAAAGACACCTAGGATGTGCGTGTAGTTGTCATGCTCCAGTATGTACCAATATGTCTCTTATTTGTTTACATGTATAGTGTTTGCGCATATTATAAATGACCCCCAGGATATACTTGAAAACAAAAGAAATCTCAATGTATTCTTCCTGGCCGAACAAATATATAAACAAACATACATAAATAATAAGATACATACTAAGATACATCTCATTATAATAAGAGCAGTGATCTATCTCACCAGCTGTGCATAATCTACACCGGAGCAGTACTGCAAAATATATAGTATATTCATAACCGTCAAATTATACCCTTATCCTAATCTCTCCAAAAATATATTTAATGAGATTTTAACAGTTGCTATAGCAATAAACTTTTCCATTTAAATTGAAAAATCTGCGCACATGCTCTACAGCCTAAATCCGTTGGGACAAGCAGGAAGGACTTATTATAAGGTTAATTTGTTTGAAGCAGGAATTAATCAATCTTAATATTCTTTGATTTCAAAGAGAATAAAGTAAATAGATTTTATACTCGGCAAGAAGAGGAATCGAGGGGGAGAGGAGAAGTATTCAAATCTGGAAATCAAATATTAACATTTCAAATACACGCTAAAAAATGTAATATATGTGTAATTTAACATAACGTTTTTACTTACTAAACAAGTCTCCAGCTTTTAAAAAAAAATAAAAATAATTTAGGTAAAACATGAAGCATTTATATCTAGTTTCTTGAGTATAAAGAAATTACAGAGTTTTTGGGGACTTTAAAAATTCACATTAACGGGGTCTTCTAACCAATACATTAAAGGCTATTTCATGTTAGATTAATGGCCAGTCAGCAGTACATAACAGACTTAAGAATTATGTTTCTGAATAATTTAATTTCCGGACGAAGTTCTGTTATTTTTCGCAAGAGCCGAAGCCCTTCCCATTCACTTCTAAGGAAGGACTTTGGCCCTTTCCGTAATAGCCAAGATCCTGCTGAAATGGTCCCAAAATAAGGCAAACTCCTCCCCATAGATGTATTTTGGTGGTGCCCATATCTGTTACATATGTGTCACCTATGCAAAGTCTGGCAATTAGCACATTAACATGAGTTTTACAAGCAACATGAGGCAACCAACAGAACTCCAAAGAGTCCGAAACCAAAAATGTTAAATGCGTCAGAGAGATCAGACTCTAAAATCCAAGATAATGTACCAAGAAAGTGCATAGACTGCTTTGCCAAAAAGAGACAATGGTTTCAAAACGAGGCTAACAGACTGGGATAGACAGCAATTTAACAGGATTGCTGCTGAATGTACAATCTAAAAGCTGAACACGTGATTGAATCCGTACCGTTGTTATGCAGTCACAACAAAGGACTGTGGGGGTCATGTATAAACATGGCGCACACCTATACTGCACCAAATACTGGCACAATTGGCGGGTACCCAATGAATTAAGCAGACTCCCTACAAATTTCGCGAGCCTGCGTTATCTACTCCAAATGTGTAGATTTAGGTTCTGTTGACGCTCGTAGCCTATGTATAAAAAATGGCTACACTGTTTGGCACAGGTCCCGTGGCCGCAGTCGCCATTATACATTACAAACGGCAATTTGGGCCTTTTTATAAAACTCACAAAACTTTGCAATTCTGGAGTTTTTAAACATAAACCCAAAAATGTCACCCTATCTCCTACAAGGTCTACGTTTGGAGAGAGCCCGGCACTTCTCTCAATTTTCCATCTCTGTGTCTTGTGGCATTAAAAAAAAAAGAACGAAATAAAAGATTTTCAGCCAGGGTAATAAATTACTAAGCAGTAAGGTTCAATGGACCAGTAGTGGGTCTGGTCTTATCTCGTTTGCCCTGGTTAAGTGGGAAATAAATGGATTTGACAGCGGTGAACTGAAAGCCCCTCCACGAGGAGGACCATGGTTATATATTGAAGTTTAATATAAGCAATACATTTTTAATCAGAGCTTCATGGGAAAAAATACAAAAATCTCAAACGACAGGTTAGTTGGCGGCGTGCGATATTATTTACCAGACCAGCGGACGCTTGAACATTCGAACTGATGCTTCGCTAATGTTTTGTAGCTAAGTTGCAACATGCACAGATATTAATATGTGTGACTACGTCAGGCCAAAGTAGCGAAGTTGGAAACATTGTCACATTCAACTGATAGAGAAAACTAAAATAAGAAAAAGACGGAATCGCTGTTTCTGAAATATAACGGTGACACCAGTGTTGGAATTCTGCCTGGGCCAACTAGGCCTAGCACGGCAGAATGGAGGTGGGGGCAACAGACTGAGGAGGGGGGAAACAGCAGAGCCAGACAAAAGCCCTCTGGCTTAAGGGAGGGCAGGGTCATTCGGCCAGCCCCTGGACCCATAGATTTATTGTTTTTCTAGTAGGGCACTTGGGCAGCCCCTGAAAACATGGATTTTTTCAGGGGGATGAGGGGCATTTGGGCATGCCCATGAATGTTTATTAATACGAGGGGTCAGCACTATTTTGGCCAGCCCATGGCCCCATTTGAGCAGCCCCTGGCCGTAATATTATATTGGGGGTGGTGGGGGCTTTGGGGCATGTCAGCAGCTGAAATTTCTACCGAGGGGTTGCTGGGGTGCTTTGGCAACTCCAACGACTGCTTTTAGGGGGGGAGAGGACACATTATATTAATGACTTTGCTTGCGCGATACAGATGTCACTGTAGAGAGAGACAAAGACAGAGAAAGAGAGAGACAAAGAGACAGACAGAAAGAGAGAGACAAAGAGACAGACAGAGAGAGACAAAGAGACGACAGAAAGAGAGAGACAAAGAGACAGACAGAGAGAGACAAAGAGACGACAGAAAGAGAGAGACAAAGAGACAGACAGAGAGAGACAAAGAGACAGACAGAAAGAGAGAGACAAAGAGACAGACAGAGAGAAAGTGTGAGAGAGAGAGAGTCAGAGAGAGACAGAGAGAGAGAGAGAGAGAGAGAGAGAGAGACAGAGAGAGACAGAGAGAGAAAGACAGACAGAGAGAGAGAGAGAATTTCTAGTGCAGACATTTCTCTTAACAGGCAAGGTGAGTCAAAGTCTTTAATAATTACAGTCAGTAAACCAGTAAACCATCATAATAAAGATGCTGGAAGAATATTTACAGAAAGCGCTAATGATTTCTTCCATACTGGTTAATAAATTTACTTCCAGATCAATTTGTTCTTGATAGAAAAGTATAGAGAGAAACAGCTCCCCTGCCTGCAGTAATGGAGTCTGTCGCTTTCACTATCAATGATTTATTGCAATGATTAGCAGCTCATAAACAATTTAAAATACAAGTCTAATTAGTTTTTTGGAAGAAAAGGGGAAACGTTTTCACATTATGTTTTACTTTTCTAACTGTGCACTTTTTAATTAAATCTGAATGTCACAATAAATTTTAAGTGTTTTATTACATCTCTGGCTGGCTAAGCAACTTCCAGCAAAAAACCCACATGCTTTGGATGAGCAGATGCAGGGCCCTGTGTGCTGCATTACAAACGATGCAGAGGAGTGGGTACCACTGACCTGTCAGTTCTCAGGTTCTACCCAGGAGTCACTGCTCCACCTGTGGGCATGCCACATGTACGATTAAAGGACAACTTCACTTTACATTGACCCTTGCTTCCACGGAGGTAGCAAGGGTTAAAAACATGTCCTCCTTCTCCCAATTAAACCCATGAATCTTTACAGATGGGGAGAAGGCAGCCCGAGTAGATCGACAATTAGTGACATAATTAATTAGATCCCCTCTATTGATCCCATGTACAATGGCACTAGGCAGAAACAACTTGGTGTGCTGACACAGTCAGTGTGCTGACACAGTCAGAGTGCACACAGTCAGAGTGTGCTAACTCAGTCAGAGTGTGCTGACACAGTCAGAGTGCACACAGTCAGAGTGCACACAGTCAGTGTGCTGACACAGAGTGTGCTGACACAGTCAGAGTGTGCTGACTCAGAGTGCACACAGTCAGAGTGTGCTGACACAGTCAGAGTGCACACAGTCAGAGTGTGCTGACACATCAGAGTGCACACAGTCAGAATGTGCTGACACAGTCAGAGTGTGCTGACACAGTCAGAGTGTGCTGACTCAGTCAGAGTGCACACAGTCATTCAGAGCAGGAACTCGCCCCGCTCATCTCATTGGGGTCTGGTTTTGGTGGTGCTAGTGCAGATAGAGACCCTCGTTTGTACATGGGATCAGAAGACGAGACCTAATTAATTGTGTCATGACGGCTGTGTACGATGAAAGGTTTATCCTCATACAAAGGACAATGATTTGAGGCTGTGTATGTCTTCAGACTTTATTCATGAAAGAGGGAATTGCAGAGAATTGACAATGTAATTTCAAACGTAAAGCCAAAGTAGCCAAGTTGGAAAAGGTATCCAACTCTGCTACTTAATTTATCACCTTAAAAAAAACTACCTTTTTCTTTTATGCACATTAGAGTAAAATAATTATTTAAAAGAGGTATGTGAATATCTGGATTCTAAACATGTTTGCTTTTCCCATAAATATCAGGTTTGCCCTGTTTACTGACCTCCCCACGCTGCTCTCAGCAGTTGGCTGAAGTCTGGGAGGGAAAAAAAGCAACATTTTAAAGTGTTTCAAACTTGCAAAAAGCAAAGACTCCCAAATAATAACTATACTTGCAAAGTGTTCATAAATAGATTGTGCAGGATCCTTACAAAACATGCACCTACACATAGTTTTTTGTACAGCTCGGATTGCCAGGTCATCCAGTGTTTTGCTGGACAAATAAAACTGTTACCTGCTCCCCTGCAGAATGTACAATGCAGTGTGTCCGGGAACCAGCTAATTAATCAAGGAGGGGATCACAAAGGGACAACCTTGATTAATTAACTGATTTCCCCCTGAACAGATATCAACTATACATTCTGCAGGGCAGCATGCAAAACTTACATATGTCTCTCAATGAAATGGCCGATCATACAGCTGTATGCCTGGAATGAGAAGTAGGAGGAGTTAATGTCAGGTCTATTCAGGAACTGATCATACAGCTGTATGCGTGGAATGAGAAGTAGGAGGAGTTAATGTCAGGTCTATTCAGGAACTGATCATACAGCTGTATGCGTGGAATGAGAAGTAGGAGGAGTTAAGGTCAGATCTATTCAGGTAGCCGATCATACAGCTGTATGCGTGGAATGAGAAGTAGGAGGAGTTAATGTCAGATCTATTCAGGTAGCCGATCATACAGCTGTATGCGTGGAATGAGAAGTAGGAGGAATTAATGTCAGATCTATTCAGGTAGCCGATCATACAGCTGTATGCGTGGAATGAGAAGTAGGAGGAGTTAATGTCAGATCTATTCAGGTAGCCGATCATACAGCTGTATGCGTGGAATGAGAAGTAGGAGGAGTTAATGTCAGATCTATTCAGGTAGCTGATCATACAGCTGTATGCGTGGAATGAGAAGTAGGAGGAATTAATGTCAGATCTATTCAGGTAGCTGATCATACAGCTGTATGCGTGGAATGAGAAGTAGGAGGAGTTAATGTCAGATCTATTCAGGTAGCTGATCATACAGCTGTATGTGTGGAATGAGAAGGAGGCGGAGTTACTGTCAGATCTATTCAGGTAGCTGATCATACAGCTGTATGCGTGGAATGAGAAGTAGGAGGAGTTACTGTCAGATCTATTCAGGTAGCCGATCATACAGCTGTATGCGTGGAATGAGAAGTAGGAGGAGTTAATGTCAGATCTATTCAGGTAGCTGATCATACAGCTGTATGCATGGAATGAGAAGTAGGAGGAGTTAATGTCAGATCTATTCAGGTAGCCGATCATACAGCTGTATGCGTGGAATGAGAAGTAGGAGGAGTTAATGTCAGATCTATTCAGGTAGCCGATCATACAGCTGTACGCGTGGAATGAGAAGTAGGAGGAGTTATTGTCAGATCTATTCAGGTAGCCGATCATACAGCTGTATGCGTGGAATGAGAAGTAGGAGGAGTTAATGTCAGATCTATTCAGGTAGCTGATCATACAGCTGTATGCGTGGAATGAGAAGTAGGAGGAGTTAATGTCAGATCTATTCATGTAGCTGATCATACAGCTGTATGCGTGGAATGAGAAGTAGGAGGAGTTAATGTCAGATCTATTCAGGTATCTGATCATACAGCTGTATGCATGGAATGAGAAGTAGGAGGAGTTAATGTCAGATCTATTCAGGTAGCCGATCATACATTTGTATGCGTGGAATGAGAAGTAGGAGGAGTTAATGTCAGATCTGTTCAGGTAGCTGTGACACCGATCTACAGGCTGGGCAGCAGGACTGTCCTGGCAAATCCAGGAACATTGGCAACTATGCCTATTGTAATGTGCAAACAAATCCCCCGCTCGCTATCTGCGGACTCCCCAAGGGTTAATGGCCGCGCTGTTGGGAGATGGGAATAACAATACGGCTAATGTTATCAGCCCAGGAATGTCAGCTTCATGTGTAAAAGGAGCTATTTAATGAGTAATCTCTATTGACTGGATTAATTAGCATCTTTACTTTGATGACAGACGGTGAAAATATTCTATTAGCAACGAACAGTGACTTTACATCAGCCGCGTGCGATTCAGGTTATTACAGTATTAAAACAAGACTCTTGATCATGGAAAACACAACAGGGAAACAGAGCGTTGCAGGGAATTGACAAGGGAATTTCAAACCTAAGGCATAGTCACCAACATTCCCAAGATTTGTGGACGGTCCTGTTGGGTTACTGCCCTGGCAATACTGCAGCCAATGCACGGTGCTGAGCACAGGCAACGTTGCATTCAAACTCTAAAGGAGCTACACAATAAAGAGTATTGCAGGGAATTGACAAATGAATTCCAAACTTAAGGCCAAAGTAGGACTACGTTGGCCTAAAGTTTAAAAAAATTCCCATTTGCTGCAATTCTACTGAAACAAGGTATAGATCATTTCCCATCATTTGTTTATCCTCTACGTTCACAGCAGAATGACAGTAAATTAAATACAAAATACAAAGGAATCATATACAAGTAATGTTTGCAGATTTGCTTCCTGGCAGGGATAACTCATCCTTTCATTCTTCTGGGGACCACAGCATGTTGGTCGATAAGATCCCCCTGAGTGAATACCTCTTGGTATTTAGTCTTTGGAGGCCCTACACCGGCCAGTGATTTTTGGGAGGTGGTAGTCCTTACCCTCACTCGTAAGATACTGTGTTATTAATGGATTTTAATTTGTTTTTTTTTTTGTTTTTGAAGCTGGTCTTTTAATACGACTTGATAAAATAAAAATCCTCCTCACAAATGATTAATCTCACCTCGTTACAAGCACGGACAGGAGACTGCTTGAAATTATTAATCTCTCTCACACACATAACCCCCCCAAAAAGAGAACTACTAAGATTTGCTTCTGCTAAAAGGACAGACAAAGATGTCATTTCAATATGTGAAACTGGCGAGTTTTAATTTAAAATAAGAGCCGGCGTCTTTAGGAAAATTACCCAGCCAGAGAGGAGGGGGGGGGGGGAAAGTGACTTAAAGAAATTTATAAAAAGTAATCTGAAAGTGGAAATTAGAAATCAAACCCCCAGAAACAGCATAACACAAAAGAAATATTACTGTCCTCCTTCTAAATCAATATAGAGTGCTACGCGAAGGAATTACCATGGTAACTGAAGTAAAAAAGAATAAAGCAATTCTTATTATTTGAAAATAAAATCACAACCCGAAGGCTCAGGTTTTATTAGAACTGTTGATAGATTGCTGACTCGTATTTATATGAAATATTTCTTTTAAATCACTCATTTTAGGATTGTACAAATTTCACCCAGTAGCTTACATCAGGAATAGAAATAAATAGCACGGGGGGGGAGGTAGAGGATGTTAAATGATTGAAAATGATTGAAAATGATCTAATAATTGTATTAGCAAAACTGCAAACAAAGGCCTAAATTAGGAGAGAAATGTGTTTTAAGTGTGTCCGTGGCAGTCTCCCGCTTATGACATCACCTGTGCCACGGTATGCAAATGATACACTTCCCACTGCAAAGCAGTTCATTTGCATACCGTGCCACAGATGATGTCATAAGCAGGAGACTCCACAGGAACATTTAAAACACGTCCCCCCCCCCAAAAAAAATGTTCAGGCATTTGTTTGCAGTTTTGCGAAAACAATGTATAGATCATTTTCAGTCATTTGTTATGCTCTACATTTACAGTAAAAAACAATATTCAGGTGATACCGTCCCTTTAAGTCCAAAGTTGGCGACTTTGGCTGTAAATTTGCGATTTCCTTCTCAATTCCCTCTTTCATGAATGAAGCCCTAAGGGTTTTTTTTTAATGAGATTCTCCAACAGACCGGTAAGCACATTTGGGGTGACGCGGATTAGTTCATTTGAATGGTCACTGGTATGATGGGCTTAATAGAATCTTTTCTATTAGAAGAAAAAACCCAGTCAGCTTTCTGGAATTAGCACATCAAAGTACACACAACACAATTCGCTTCTCCGGTGTTTATACGACACCTTATCTTGACCTGATTCCGTGATGCACGATCTTCGCTTGCAGGCTTATATATTTATTATTATTATTATTATTTATTCCCAATCATCTGGAGTCTGGGAATGTGTTTGTTCTGTTGCTGGAAAATATAATACATAATGTATTTATTTTTTACAAATCTTGAAGTCGGAAACAATTATAATCTGGCCGACCAATCTGGGTGGCGCGTGAGGATCTGGGCTTTCCAAGGAAGATAAGTATTAGGTGAGGTTATTGCTTAGCTTTTTTTGAAGCCAAAGAGAAATAGCTAAAGATAGCCTCTTGCAGAGAGCCTGATTTGCTTCCTTTTATTCTCTTTGAAGTAGCACATTTGAAAAATTGTTAGTGGTGATTGACTAATCACTGTAGGATTTTTTTGGGGGGGGGGGGGGGGGTAGAAAATCTGCAAGGCCTGTGTAGGCTTACAGACTCTCCAGGATATCTGCACCTCTAATGGTCTGTAGGAAGTGAGATCTCTTTATTTCAGTTGATTGTAATGGGGGTCTCCAAAAATAACGCATTGATGTTACATTTGATTAGTTATTGGCGACATTATTTCACCTTTACAGACCCGATTCAGGATCCGCGCTTTGTGAAATCCGTAATGCTATTAAGGCATTTTGTGGTGTTGAATAGAAAGCACCCAACGGATCTCTGAATATAGAATAGATCGCGAATATATTGTCAAACTCTGCGTGGTTTAAAGGACAACTGCGGAAAAACAATGACACCGTGTGTAATGAAAGATTGCATCAAGTGTAGACGTTTTAAATAGAAATACTTCAGGAAAGGATTCAAATTAAGCACCTTATTGAGCCCGTTTTGCTTCGAAAAGCTTTATCAGAGGGCAGACATATTGTTCGGAATCTTGGCTCTGATGGACTGCTTCCATCCAATCAGCTGCAGCTGTCAATGAGAAGGGTCCAGTGAGGGAGCCTTGTTTTAGAGGAAATTGCTCGCTTTATACCACCACTTTATTGAGTGAATCTGACATTTTTCTGACATCTGGATCGGTCTGTAGACTTCCGAGTAGAGGTAGACTCATAGCATGCTACAATAACAGGAGGAAATTCTATTTTTATAGCATGTTTCTTTTTTTTAAATAAAACTGGTTTACACAGCCATAAAACTGCTAATCTGTTAAAAAAAATATATATATTTCAGCAGGAATTTCTTAACAATGTAATGGCTGTTTTCTAAATGTATTATTATTTCTAATGGATGTAGTTGCTATTGATTGCAATAATAATTAAAATATAAATATATATGTTGATATGGGGGCTCACTGAAGAAAAACACATTTTATATGCCGGGTGTGTCTTTGTTTAATGGCAGACTTAGCCATGATATTCTCTCTCCTTCTCTGCACCCAGCATATGAAGGGTGAAGCTTTTAGGAAAGGAATGGCAGGTGATCAGAGCTCTTCTGCAAAACCCTAATGTTTCTAAAAGCCTCTATTCCAGTTTCAGTAATTGGACATCAGTAGTTAATGTAGTATTGACTGCATTACATGGTCCTGTGCGCCTATTACCAATTGCATCACCTTCTACATTTACCATATTGCTTAGCCAATATCTGTTAAAAGCAATCCAAATCATGAATCATATAGGGAAACTTTTAGCAAGACATGGCATCCAGAGAAGACAATTTCCAGTTGAGTTAATCTGGGTACATTAGTGAGACATGGATTCAGGAAGACAGACCAATTTATGTTAGTTTAATTTGACTCTTTATTGCTTTGTATAGACAATGAATAGAGGCGCGTGGGGTTATAATACACAGAGCTCCACTCCGAGCCAAGAATCCATTCTATGCAAATGGGTCACGATGGATGCCGCCAACTAATGCCATGAATATTATGCACACAAGACCCTCGACGGACCCCGGGGGAGTCCAACGTAAATGGGGACATGGATTAAAGCTTTATTATTTCATCCTCAGTGTGTGCATGGGCCAGTTAGCCCAGTGGATGCATTAGCTACACCTGTCGGGATTTATTCATGAAAGTGGGAATCACAGGCTATTGACAAGGGAATTTCAGACTTAAGGCCAAATTAGCTGAGTTGGAAAATAAATCTCCAATCCAGTTGCATTGCATATTTTTTTCCAACTTGGCTACTTTGGCCTTACGTTTGAAGTTTCCTTGTCAATGTCCCATTAGAAATGTTATGATGCAAGAGGGATGTTTTGGGGGATACGCAGGTAGGAATTAGCTTTAACATTTATTTACTTAGTAGCTTGGCATGAAATGTAAACATGTTCTATAGTTCTAGAGATGCTGTGAGAGTGGCAGTTCTGGAGAGTCTGTGAGAGTGGCAGTTCTGGAGATGCTGTGTCTGTGGCTGTGAGGGTGGCAGTTCTAGAGATGCTGTGAGAGTGGCAGTTCTGGAGATGCTGTGAGGGTGGCAGTTCTGGAGATGCTGGGAGGGTGGCAGTTCTGGAGATGCTGTGAGAGTGGCAGTTCTGGAGATGCTGTGAGAGTGGCAGTTCTGGAGATGCTGTGAGAGTGGCAGTTCTGGAGATGCTGTGAGGGTGGCAGTTCTGCAGATGCTGTGAGAGTGGCAGTTCTGGAGATGCTGTGAGAGTGGCAGTTCTAGAGATGCTGTGAGAGTGGCAGTTCTGGAGATGCTGTGAGGGTGGCAGTAATGGAGATGCTGTGAGAGTGGCAGTTATCGAGATGTTGTGTTAGTGGCAGTTCTGGAGATGCTGTGAGAGTGGCAGTTCTGGAGATACTGTGAGAGTGGCAGTTCTGGAGATGCTGTGAGAGTGGCAGTTCTAGAGATGCTGTGAGGGTGGCAGTTCTGGAGATGCTGTGAGGGTGGCAGTTCTGGAGATACTGTGAGAGTGGCAGTTCTGGAGATGCTGTGAGGGTGGCAGTTCTGGAGATGCTGTGAGAGTGGCAGTTCTGGAGATGCTGTGAGGGTGGCAGTTCTGGAGATGCTGTGAGAGTGGCAGTTCTAGAGATGCTGTGAGAGTGGCAGTTCTGGAGATGCTGTGAGGGTGGCAGTTCTGGAGATGCTGTGAGAGTGGCAGTTCTGGAGATGCTGTGAGAGTGGAAGTTCTGGAGATGCTGTGAGGGTGGCAGTTCTAGAGATGCTGTGAGAGTGGCAGTTCTGGAGATGCTGTGAGAGTGGCAGTTCTGGAGATGCTGTGAGAGTGGCAGTTCTGGAGATGCTGTGAGAGTGGCAGTTCTAGAGATGCTGTGAGGGTGGCAGTTCTGGAGATGCTGTGAGGGTGGCAGTTCTGGAGATGCTGTGAGGGTGGCAGTTCTGGAGATGCTGTGAGAGTGGCAGTTCTGGAGATGCTGTGAGAGTGGCAGTTCTGGAGATGCTGTGAGAGTGGCAGTTCTGCAGATGCTGTGAGAGTGGCAGTTCTGGAGATGCTGTGAGAGTGGCAGTTCTGGAGATGCTGTGAGAGTGGCAGTTCTGGAGATGCTGTGAGGGTGGCAGTTCTAGAGATGCTGTGAGAGTGGCAGTTCTGGAGATGCTGTGAGGGTGGCAGTTCTAGAGATGCTGTGAGAGTGGCAGTAATGGAGATGCTGTGAGGGTGGCAGTTCTAGAGATGCTGTGAGGGTGGCAGTTCTGGAGATACTGTGAGAGTGGCAGTTCTGGAGATGCTGTGAGGGTGGCAGTTCTAGAGATGCTGTGAGAGTGGCAGTTCTGGAGATGCTGTGAGGGTGGCAGTTCTAGAGATGCTGTGAGGGTGGCAGTTCTGGAGATGCTGTGAGGGTGGCAGTTCTGGAGATGCTGTGAGGGTGGCAGTTCTGGAGATGCTGTGAGAGTGGCAGTTCTGGAGATGCTGTGAGGGTGGCAGTTCTGGAGATGCTGTGAGAGTGGCAGTTCTGGAGATACTGTGAGAGTGGCAGTTCTGGAGATGCTGTGAGAGTGGCAGTTCTGGAGATGCTGTGAGAGTGGCAGTTCTAGAGATGCTGTGAGAGTGGCAGTTCTGGAGATGCTGTGAGGGTGGCAGTTCTGGAGATGCTGTGAGAGTGGCAGTTCTGGAGATGCTGTGAGAGTGGCAGTTCTGGAGATGCTGGGAGGGTGGCAGTTCTAGAGATGCTGTGAGAGTGGCAGTTCTGGAGATGCTGTGAGGGTGGCAGTTCTGGAGATGCTGTGAGAGTGGCAGTTCTGGAGATGCTGTGAGAGTGGCAGTTCTGGAGATGCTGTGAGGGTGGCAGTAATGGAGATGCCGTGAGAGTGGCAGTTATCGAGATGTTGTGTTAGTGGCAGTTCTGGAAAGTCTATGTCTGTGAGGGTGGCAGTTCTGGAGAGTCTGTCGCTGTGAGGGTGGCAGTTCTGGAGATGCTGTGAGAGTGGCAGTTCTGGAGATACTGTGAGAGTGGCAGTTCTGGAGATGCTGTGAGAGTGGCAGTTCTGGAGATGCTGTGAGAGTGGCAGTTCTGGAGATGCTGTGAGAGTGGCAGTTCTGGAGATGCTGTGAGAGTGGCAGTTCTGGAGATGCTGTGAGGGTGGCAGTTCTAGAGATGCTGTGAGGGTGGCAGTTCTAGAGATGCTGTGAGGGTGGCAGTAATGGAGATGCTGTGAGAGTGGCAGTTATCGAGATGTTGTGTTAGTGGCAGTTCTGGAGATGCTGTGAGAGTGGCAGTTCTAGAGATTCTGTGAGGGTGGCAGTTCTAGAGATGCTGTGAGAGTGGCAGTTCTGGAGATGCTGTGAGAGTGGCAGTTCTAGAGATGCTGTGAGGGTGGCAGTTCTAGAGATGCTGTGAGGGTGGCAGTTCTAGAGATGCTGTGAGAGTGGCAGTAATGGAGATGCTGTGAGAGTGGCAGTTCTGGAGATGCTGTGAGGGTGGCAGTTCTAGAGATGCTGTGAGGGTGGCAGTTCTGGAGATGCTGTGAGAGTGGCAGTAATGGAGATGCTGTGAGAGTGGCAGTTCTGGAGATGCTGTGAGGGTGGCAGTTCTAGAGATGCTGTGAGAGTGGCAGTAATGGAGATGCTGTGAGAGTGGCAGTTATCGAGATGTTGTGTTAGTGGCAGTTCTGGAAAGTCTAAGTCTGTGAGCGTGGCAGTTCTGGAGAGTCTGTGGCTGTGAGGGTGGCAGTTCTGGAGAGTCCGTGGCTGTGAGGGTGGCAGTTCTGGAGAGTCCGTGGCTGTGAGCGTGGCAGTTCTGGAGAGTCCGTGGCTGTGAGGGTGGCAGTTCTGGAGAGTCCGTGGCTGTGAGGGTGGCAGTTCTGGAGAGTCCGTGGCTGTGGCTGTGAGGGTGGCAGTTCTGGAGAGTCCGTGGCATGGCAAATTGTAGATTCCAAAATTCTGACACAATAAAATGCTTATTTTCTGATGAAATGTGGGTTTCTTTTGGCTAATTAGAAATGATGGTTATATTTACTACATTAAGTCTGTTCCCCCGGATTTGTATAATTGAATAATATGAGCTTATAAAGACTTGTAATTCTCCATTTTCATTGCAGTAGCAGCAACTGGGTTGAATAATAAAATCCATTGTAGGAAATTCCATAGAACGGGAATGTTACCATTTAAGGTGTGAATTGAGTTCCACAGACGTAATCCAGCATTTAAAAGGTTAAAGCTTTTTATGAAAAAGGACCACAGCGGTTTGATCAATATATTGATATCCTAAGGACTGAGTAACTACATTACTATCTCTGACTTGAGTGCATTTTATTTGATGGTAACAGAGACTAGAGAAATATAAATCCTGTGTTTCTATATTATTATTAATTCATATTTTTGTTTAATTTAAATGTTTCTTTAACGTTGTGACATTTCCAAACTGCTCAAGCCAAATACGCCCGTTAGTTACAATGAGACCATTAGACTTAAACATTCACTTTCCAACTAATTTGTTTCTGGACGAAAATTGTCTCTTTCATCTATTAATCTAATTCCGAATGCGAAGCTTAATGAGAGACACACTCACTAATACACACTCACTAATGCACACTCACTCACTAATACACACTCACTAATACACACTCACTAATCACACACTCACTAATACACACCCTCACTAATACACACTCACTCACTAATCACACACTCACTAATACACACTCACACACTTACACACTCACTCACTAATACACACTCACACACTGAATAATACACACTTACACACTCACTCACTAATACACACACTCACTTATACACACTCACTAATACACACTCACTCACGAATCACACACTCACTAATACACACTCACTAATACACACTCACTAATACACACTCACACACTTACACACTCACTCACTAATACACACTCACACACTGACTAATACACACTTACACACTCACTCACTTATACACACTCACATAATACACACTCACACACTGACTAATACACACTTACACACTCACTCACTTATACACACTCACATAATACACACTCACACATACTCACTAATACACACTCACACACTCACTAATACACACTTACACACTCACTCACTAATACACACTCACATAATACACACTCACACACTCACTCACTAATACACACTCACATAATACACACTCACACATACTCACTAATACACACTCACACACTCACTAATACACAATCACTAATACACACTTACACACTCACATAATACACACTCACACATACTCACTAATACACACTCACACACTCACTAATACACACTTACACACTCACTCACTAATACACGCTCACACACTCACTAATACACGCTCACACACTCACTAATACACACTTACACACTCACTCACTAATACACTCTCACATAATACACACTCACATACTAACTAATACACACTCACTAATACACACTCACAAACTCACTAATACACACTCACATTATACACTAATACTCATCTGACAAAAGATCTAAACAACATGTCCGCCCCCTGATAGAGCTATACAGAGCAAAGATTCTAAGCAACATGTCTGCCCATGATAGAGCTATACAGAGCAAAGATTCTAAACAACATGTCCGCCCCGATAGAGCTATACAGAACAAAGATTCTAAGCAACATGTCTGCCCCCTGATAGAGCTATACAGAGCAAATATTCTAAGCAACATGTCTGCCCATGATAGAGCTATACAGAGCAGGAAGTATTTAATTTAATTCCTTTCATGAACATTTTTGTGACAGTTCTCACTTTTTAGAGGTCACCCCCTGAGACTGGAAAAGCAAAGATTTCATAGACAGCAAAGGAAGGGTTTATTTACAGTAAGGTCAATAAGGTTATGGAACTCACTGCCAAGAGAGGTGGTGCTATGAAATACAACAAATGCCTTTTTTTTTTTTTTTTTTTTAGAAAAGCAGGACATACAGGGCTCTAAATGATGGAATCAACATTACGATTTTGACCTTGATGATCTAAGGAGAAATCTGATTGGCTTTTTGGGGTCAAGGAGGTACACTTGAAATCACTTATTTTGGGATTTTTGCCATTTTGTTGGCTTCTCTTTGCTGGTTGCAGCTTGCTGATCAGATGGTAATTCCTAGGATGGTTAATTGTACCAACACATTACAAGGTTTTCGGAGCAGTATAGCTGTGTCCTGTAGGCAGTAGGTGAGGTTTAGGTCTCACCCTACTGAAAATGTGCATTAATGTGGATGGAGAGCTAAATTATGGTTTTGCCAAATTTTACAGTTAATTTTTTTCTTGTGTTGTAGTCTGGTATTAAGCAATATGAATGTCATATTCTGCTTCCAGTTCATGCATTATGAAGAATCGCAGTTGGAAATAGTTCAGATTTAAAAACAGTAACATATGTTGGCAGAATATCCTTAATAAAAAAAAAAAAATCCGACTTAAAGTGTGTAAACCACTCAGAGTTTGAGATGTTTGGTTACTCTGTCTGCTAAAAGATCACCCAACAAAAGTAGAAAAAGTGACATATGCTAACGATTTATAAAAAGGATTTAAATTTAACTCGGACTTATGAAATAAACTTCACTGGAGATTTGAGCCCGGATGCTCACAGATTCTTGACCCATGGCTCCAAATACATTTTTAAGGTGTTCATAAAAATATCACACATTGGCTAAACGGGAATTTTGGGGACAAGTCTCGCCAACCTTCAAGCGCCATAGTATAACGCTAACGCCTGCCAACAGATGTCGCGATAGTGCCGCACTTCCAGGCAGGTAGACCATCTCCAAATGTGTCAAGGCAATAAATTGCCAGTTTTTAATGCTTTAATGATTGATTTAAATTGTATTATTTTTCACATAATAGAGGTGCGTTAACGAATCCTCAGAAGGTCGCGTCGAAAAAAAAAAAAAAGACCATTTCTAGGCCAACATTCTAAAAGTGGTCGCCATGGTAACCTCCGGAATGTCCCTACTGATAGTTCCACTTTTAGAACCTTGTCCCAGACTTGATCTTCAAACATAACCTCTTTCGATGGACAACAGGTCACAACACAGATCTCTCACAAAAATAGAAGTTTAGCTTTACCGTCTGCAAAAGTAAAATATCCGTCTGACTCAGCACACGCGTGTTATCTAGCAGGAGCGTGTTATCTAGCAGGAGCAGGTTGTTGTAAACGCATACTCCGGGGCTGCAGTCTGTACTTCCACCTATTCCCCACGGGGTTTGTCTTTTTCATCTGCATCAATTGGGGATACAATAGACTGTAAGCTCTTGTGCAAAAGTCCCATAACTTTGTTTTACGCCGACATTGCAGTGCATTGCTCTGCAGAATATTTTTGTGTAATTAAAGAAGCTTCCCAATTTACGAACTCATTGGTGTAAAAACTGGGGGAATAAAATCCATAGTATTGTTTGTTTAAAAGCAGCTCTTAAACCACTTTGCCTCAGATAGGGTGATCCGTCATACCATTAATGGCACCAACTGATTGAATTGACAAGGCTATTGATCCAGAGCAAGGAGTATAGAAAATGCCTGGTATTTCCAATCACTTTGTTTGTGATCTATATTTCAGCCAGTGCTGGCTTTGATAGGCTTCCTTCCTAAGTGTCGTAGTTACATCATGATGTCATATTTACCGCAACTGCGATCTTTACATCAAACTGCTCTATCCGACGGTGATTAATCTTGTATTACTCTCTCTACTGAAGTTTGAAATTCCCCGCAGTTCCCCTCATTATTTCTGTGGTGACATCACTTGGTTGTGGCACTTTGGGACATTGTTTTTTTTTTCTGACATCATCACAGAATCACTTCTGGAACAAGATGGCACTTTCAAACCTGACAGGATGCCATGTGCCTGGCCCTGTACTCCTGCTAGACAGACCCTCATTGCCTTCCACTCCTTGTTTTGAAATAGAGAGTGCTGAAAGTAGGGAACGCTGCATCCTTGTACACTCTCATGTTACTCCTGGCTACTTCTGGAGAGGGTGCAATGGAGAATTCCCGAGGAGGTGTGGATCATTAGGGCTTGAAAAATATTTCTAGACTTTGGGAGCCAAACTGACCAAATCAGGAGGATGTCGTGTTAATTTTAGGAGTTGGAGAAGTAGTCTGTTGTGTTGTAGGTAAATTCCAAAAAAGTCAGGAGCCATGACACCAGCTCCTGGAATTTGGCCATATTCAAGCTGTATATTAGTCTGCTTCAGAAATTGGGATTATCCTAACATTTTACAAACTGCAAGAATCTCCATTCTGGAGAAGAAGAGGCCAAGGAAATGGATGGTGCTCTAGAACGATAGAATTATGATGCTCTAGAACAAATAGGAGATGATAAACTATTGTAGAAGCCACACTAATTAAGTGTCATAAGACTTACTAAAACATATTTTGAGGATAAGCCTCTTATTATTATTATTATTATTATTATTAAGAGTTATCGCTAAGTAGATATCACTGTCATTTCCAGAAATCTGATAGCGTCCCATCACCAAGTCAGTATTCGGTTTAGATTCACAATGTCACTAGCAAAGCTTGGCATATCTTAGATGTGCCCCACAGGGTGTAAAACCAGTTGGTAGGCTTGTTAAATTTGACCATTTCTTAAAAAAATAATAAAAATTAGTATTAAAATTTAGAAGATTAAGGAGCTGACTTGTGACATCATTCAACCTGCAGAATTCCGATAACAATCGGAAAAGGGTATAACAATGGCCAAAGCAGGCGTTTATCCCTAATTTGGAATATATTTGCCACGTGATTGGAAGTTACCTAAACTTCTAGATTGACAATCGATTATTCATCGCGGTGACATGAGCTCCTGGCAGATATTGGTTTAGGATTTCTTATTCCAGGGGAAATGATTGGAAACCCCCCAAAACACTAGCTATTAATAATAATAATAATAAATAATTAGGCCCAGAGTGTAATTACAGGGGAGGACAGAATTACCAATTTGGAACTTAGCAGTGGTGGGCATCACCTGACGTGAGAGGGGCCTGTGCTGTGTTTTTTGGCCAAAAGTTAAAGACTGGTGAGTAGAGCGGTATTTCTTGTGGTAAACATACGGAGGACATGGTAACAGGCTTTACCCCTTGCTGGGCAGAAATAAACCCTCTGTTGTTTGACTTTTAGGATTGGAGAACCTAGAGGTGCACGGAAAAAGGGAACTTTCAGAGTGGTCTGTCCGCGTAGGTGATTATATTACTTAGCAGAATGGCTGGTTAGAATCCCATTAAGGTTAATGCACTCGTCTCTGCTTTCTCCTTTTTAATTTTAGTGAAACCAGCAATCTCGTCGATTAACTTACACCCTATCAATTACACCCGCCCCCTCTCACCACAGAGAGGCTTTTAGCTGTTCCAGCCAATGAACCAAAAGCACCACTAGAAAACCTGTCCTGCTTCATCCCTTCCTCCAGGACTGGCGGAACCACATTAATACATGTCCCCCCCCCCCCCCCCCCTTCTGTTCACCTGGCGGACACAGTGGGCTCAATACAGAACTTAAGGGGGGCTCTGGGGAGGCAGAAAAAGACTGACTCGCAAGTCAACGGAAGGCTTACAGCACAGACGGACTGGATTTTCTTCAATATCTTTAAACAGTTACTGGGAGCAGCAGAGTTGGATCTGTTAGCAAATTGCACCAATTTGTTTTCTTCATTTTTTTCAAAAACAGTTATTTTTACGATCCCCCCCCCCCCCCCCCACCCTAAAATGTATTGGGGGTTGTTTACCAAGGTAAATTCCGGGGGAAACATTCTAAAAGTGGTCCAGTCCCCATGGTAACAGAATGTACATCACACATCACAACCCCGTACAAGTTTACCAGAACACGATTTGTGATATTCTGTATAACTCCCATCACTCCCAGACTTCCGCACACTGCTCGTTAAAGGGTCTACGAAATAAAGAAGAGAACTGCAGGGAACTGAGATGGAAATTTCCAACTTTAGGCCAATGTAGCCGAGCTGGATAATGTCCCCCTTTCAGCCGCGTTGGAGAATTTTTCCAACTCCGCTACTTTGGCCTTCAGTTTGAAATTCTCTTCTCAATTCCCTGCAAATCTCTCTTTATTGAGTAGATCCTCATACTGTTGTATCAGCTTGCTTTACAATTGAAATAATCATTGAGAGTGACAGTACTTACGAAACAGACACATGCACAATGTAATCTCTCCCCTCCCCGCTACTAATTCCTTCCTCTCCCATCTCAATCACTCGACAATTTAGTAAATTTACCAGCTGTATAATGTAGTCCATTAACTGTCACAAAATGTTCTATAAGGCACTTTAGCAGCATTCCTTCTAACAACGAACATAAAGCCACTTAAAGGCGAGAAAGACAAGGCTCCGAATCCCTTGTATATAGAGTAGGAAGCGCTGTACAAAATAGTATCATGACAACACTGAACAGTCAAACATATGGCAGATGTACCGAGGGGGGAGGGGCTGGTGCACATAAACCCACTCCATTTAAAAGGATATCCCCCTGCAATAAGCCATTGATCCCCTTCAAAAAGCTGTTTAGCCCATGGCTTTTAGAGGCTATCATCAGCTTTGCAGTAATAAAGAAAATATCAAGATTATCAATGAAAGCGGATAATACTAAACAATTTAGCTTTTTTTGTTGTTTTTCCCCCATTTAAAAAAAAAAAAAGAAGCTTTAATAAAGAAACAAGGAGGGAAAAGCCAGAGATGCAAATCATCTGTAACTCCAGCCGAGGAGCCGGGTAGGAAGCACATTGGGCCATATCTGGGAAGCTAAGTGATATACTCTGTGTTTATCAAAAGGTTCTGCAGAAACCCAGAGCAAACTGCTCCGCACTTAGCACTTTGGGAAAAGTTAAACATCATAACATGAGAAGGAGTATAAGCTGCATGGGATAGGTATAAGGCTATCCTAGATATAAGATAAGGCCGGGGACTAATGAAAGTATTACATTACTGAGAGGGTAGTGGATGTATGGAATAGTCTTCCAGTAGAAGTGGTAGAGGTTAATACAGTGAAGGAGTTTAAGCATGCATGGGATAGGTATAAGGCTATCCTAGATATAAGATAAGGCCAGGGACTAATGAAAGTATTACATTACTGAGAGGGTAGTGGATGCATGGAATAGTCTTCCAGTAGAAGTGGTAGAGGTTAATACAGTGAAGGAGTTTAAGCATGCATGGGATAGGTATAAGGCTATCCTAGATATAAGATAAGGCCTGGGACTAATGAAAGTATTACATTACAGAGAGGGTAGTGGATGTATGGAATAGTCTTCCAGTAGAAGTGGTAGAGGTTAATACAGTGAAGGAGTTTAAGCATGCGTGGGATAGGTATAAGGCTATCCTAGATATAAGATAAGGCCAGGGACTAATGAAAGTATTACATTACTGAGAGGGTAGTGGATGCATGGAATAGTCTTCCAGTAGAAGTGGTAGAGGTTAATACAGTGAGGAGTTTAAGCATGCGTGGGATAGGTATAAGGCTATCCTAGATATAAGATAAGGTCAGAGACTAATGAAAGTATTACATTACTGAGAGGGTAGTGGATGCATGGAATAGTCTTCCAGTAGAAGTGGTAGAGGTTAATACAGTGAAGGAGTTTAAGCATGCATGGGATAGGTATAAGGCTATCCTAGATATAAGATAAGGCCAGGGACTAATGAAAGTATTACTTTACTGAGAGGGTAGTGGATGCATGGAATAGTCTTCCAGTATAAGTGGTAGAGGTTAATACAGTGAAGGAGTTTAAGCATGCGTGGGATAGGTATAAGGCTAACCTAGATATAAGATAAGGTCAGGGACTAATGACAGTATTACATTACTGAGAGGGTAGTGGATGTATGGAATAGTCTTCCAGTAGAAGTGGTAGAGGTTAATACAGTGAAGGAGTTTAAGCATGCGTGGGATAGGTATAAGGCTATCCTAGATATAAGATAAGGCCAGGGACTAATGAAAGTATTACATTACTGAGAGGGTAGTGGATGCATGGAATAGTCTTCCAGTAGAAGTGGTAGAGGTTAATACAGTGAAGGAGTTTAAGCATGCGTGGGATAGGTATAAGGCTATCCTAGATATAAGACAAGGCCAGGGACTAATGAAAGTATTACATTACTGAGAGGGTAGTGGATGTATGGAATAGTCTTCCAGTAGAAGTGGTAGAGGTTAATACAGTGAAGGAGTTTATGCATGCATGGGATAGGTATAAGGCTATCCTAGATATAAGATAAGGCCAGGGACTAATGACAGTATTACATTACTGAGAGGGTAGTGGATGTATGGAATAGTCTTCCAGTAGAAGTGGTAGAGGTTAATACAGTGAAGGAGTTTAAGCATGCATGGGATAGGTATAAGGCTATCCTAGAAATAAGATAAGGCCAGGGACTAATGAAAGTATTACATTACTGAGAGGGTAGTGGATGCATGGAATAGTCTTCCAGTAGAAGTGGTAGAGGTTAATACAGTGAAGGAGTTTAAGCATGCATGGGATAGGAATAAGGCTATCCTAGATATAAGATAAGGTCAGGGTCTAATGAAAGTATTACATTACTGAGAGGGTAATGGATGCATGGAATAGTCTTCCAGCAGAAGTGGTAGAGCTTAATACAGTGAAGGAGTTTAAGCATGCATGGGATAGGTATAAGGCTATATTAGATATAAGGTAAGGCCAGGGACTAATGAAAGTATTACATTACTGAGAGGGTAGTGGATGCATGGAATAGTCTTCCAGTAGAAGTGGTAGAGGTTAATACAGTGAAGGAGTTTAAGCATGCATGGGATAGGTATAAGGCTATCCTAGATATAAGATAAGGTCAGGGACTAATGAAAGTATTACATTACTGAGAGGGTTAGTGGATGTATGGAATAGTCTTCCAGTAGAAGTGGTAGAGGTTAATACAGTGAAGGAGTTTAAGCATGCATGGGATAGGTATAAGGCTATCCTAGATATAAGATAAGGTCAGGGTCTAATGAAAGTATTACATTACTGAGAGGGTAGTGGATACATGGAATAGTCTTCCAGTAGAAGTGGTAGAGGTTAATACAGTGAAGGAGTTTAAGCATGCGTGGGATAGGTATAAGGCTATCCTAGATATAAGATAAGGCCAGGGACTAATGAAAGTATTACATTACTGAGAGGGTAATGGATGCATGGAATAGTCTTCCAGTAGAAGTGGTAGAGGTTAATACAGTGAAGGAGTTTAAGCCTGCGTGGGATAGGTATAAGGCTATCCTAGATATAAGATAGGGAACTGGTGACTTATAAAAGTATTAGAAAATGGGACAGACTAGATGGACCGAATGGTTCTTTCTACCGACACATTCTATGTTTCTATGTTTCTAAATCATCCTCTTTGCTCTTTACACCGGGGAAAAGGATCCCTTAACAACACCATAAAAGCATGTCCGTATAGATCGCTATCGGAGAAAGGCGATGCGCACACTCATCTTCCAGACATTTACATATATATTGAACAGCATCTATGGTTCTATGATGCATAATACGATGCATAACTACGGCTCCTGGTCCTACGTACCCTCCTCCTTGTCTAGTACCATCATTTCAGGGACCGAGGCTGGGGAAAGAAGTCCGACTGTTGATGCCCGGTCTTGTGCAGCCTTGACTCGGTGGGAGAAGTAATTAAGTCCTTGGGAAGCGGGAGAGCGAGAGACAGAATACAGTCCGGCAGTCCTGCACCGACTGTGCCGCTAATTACTCCCTTGTCCAGTTTCTAGACGAGTCAACTCACAGCTAGAATTACATTCCGGAGAGAAGCACTTCTGACAAAAGCTCCGGCAGACACTTTAATGGCAGGGGAATTGCAAACCACTCCAAAGAAATGCAATTCAAAGCAACACACAAAATGTTCAAAAGAAACGTAATTTTAAAATAGAGACCATGGCTTGATCCATGGCTTGTTCCGTTTCTCTCCCAGACTCCCAGAAAAAAAAAAAAAAAAACTGTTCAGTTTGCAGAGCAATTTGTCTTAATGTAATTGCATGTGATGGCTGGTAATCTCGCTGCTTCTCCCGGAGATCGATAAGCGTTTCTGATTTACAAACGCACAGTGTAAATATTCACCACCAGAGAAGGCGTCAGAGACAGAATGAACTAAAAAAAAAAAAATGAAAAACAATATTTAAAAAAAGGGGGAAATGTCTGAGAGAGACTGGAGCGTTCCCGATACGTGAGCTTTGTTATACTCACGCTACTGAATAAAAGCCACATACTTATCCAGGGAGCTTTTCTCTTCCCTGTCACGGTATAATGGTGAGAAATCGTCACGCCAGCTCGCTAGCACCATCTGCAGGCCGCTGGCCGCCATTCCTCCGATATTGTTCAGTTTGTGTGCATTAAATGGATCCACTATAGATAATAAATTGTTACTAATTAAGGACCTTTTATGGCACAGGCTCATTATATTCTCCATCACTCCACTCAGTATGGCTATGATCATTATTTATGTATGTGGCACCGACAGATTCTGCGGCGCTGTACAATGCCGAAAACAACGATAAACGGCTTTATTAATAAATTAAGTTTCTTAAAGTTATGTGTCTGTCAGTGTAAAATAGACATTTAACGTGTTACAAATGCTTGTGAACTGTATATTTATCTTCAGAACCTCTGCTGGAAGGTTATTCCAAGTATCTACTACTCTTTACAGTGTCAGCCTTTACTGCTTCCACTGGAACTTTATTCCAGGTATCTACTACTCCTTACAGTGTCAGCCTTTACTGCTGCCGCTGGAAGGTTATTCCAGGTATCTACTACTCTTTACAGTGCCAGCCTTTACTGCTTCCACTGGAAGGTTATTCCAGGTATCTACTACTCTTTACAGTGTCAGCTTTTACTGCTTCCACTGGAAGGTTATTCCAGGTATCTACTACTCTTTACACTGTCAGTCTTTACTGCTTCCACTGGAAGGTTATTCCAGGTATCTACTACTCTTTACAGTGTCAGCCTTTACTGCTTCCGCTGGAAGGTTATTCCAGGTATCTACTACTCCTTACAGTGTCAGCTTTTACTGCTTTCACTGGGAGGTTATTCCGGGTATCTACTACTCTTTACAGTGTCAGCCCTTACTGCTTCCTGCTGGAAGGTTATTCCAGGTATCTACTACTCTTTACAGTATCAGCCTTTACTGCTGCCGCTGGAAGGTTATTCCGGGTATCTACTACTCTTTACAGTGTCAGCCTTTACTGCTCCTGCTGGAAGGTTATTCCAGGTATCTACTACTCTTTACAGTGTCAGCCTTTACTGCTTCCACTTTGTATGTCTGACAGAGACCAATACTCTGTCACACCTTGTGAACACAACACAAACTCTATATAAATGACGTGGCCCAGTGACGTGGCCCAGTGACGTGGCCCAGTGATACAGTGCATGAGTTAGAATTTCCAGCTCTGCTCAAACAGTCACCATACTGTTCGCCTCATATGTGTGGTCGGACGGTAGATCCAGAATCACTAGGCACATCCTAATGAGGGAGGTGGAGAGAGGAGGTCTGGGTTATTCGGATCCCTTTCAGATACATGATATTGCGCAACTAGCCCATATAATAGCCTGGAACATCAATAGGCCAAGACACCACCATGGCTAAACATCGAAATATATAAAGCCCATTGTTTGGACCCCTTTCTACTCCTTCGGGTGACTCCTAAACAATTCCGTAAAATGGATCCTTTGGGACAGATAATCAGTAACCTTGCTGCGTCTTTGTATGGGATGAGAAGAAGGTTCCAACTTCGGACATCTCTATCTATGGCCTCCCGAATTGGAGTGATTTCATGGTATTTAACGAATATAGACCTAAATATGTGGATTAACAAAGGGATCAACACAATTGGTGACTTATTTCTGTGACATA
Organism: Pelodytes ibericus; assembly: GCA_036172795.1. Lineage (NCBI taxonomy): Eukaryota > Metazoa > Chordata > Amphibia > Anura > Pelodytidae > Pelodytes > Pelodytes ibericus. The sequence goes on along the minus strand of CM069863.1, from coordinate 4,104,359 downwards.
AACTCTTTCTCCAACTTACAGAGAATGTACAATCTGGGGGATGCGGAATTATTCACCTACATTAGAGTAAGATATTTGCTACGCTCAAATCCCCCGGCAGACTCTGACCGCTGGGATGATTTCTTTAACACTGTAACTTCCAAGAGCGTATTTTCTAAAATAAAAAAATTACTAGTATATCACTCGAATTATGATCAAGCAAACCCAATAAAGTTGTGGGAAAGGGATCTAGAAATAACATACCCTAATCAAATTTGCTTTTCAGCATGCCAAATGACTAGGAAGGCAGTTCACTGTATCAAACTGCAAGAACAGTATTGCAAACTACTGTATCGGTGGTATATTGTCCATACTCGATTGGCAAAATACAACACAAATGTCAATAACATATGCTGGCGGTGGCACTCAGAAATGGGATCACAAGGCCATGTCTGGTGGCAATGTCCACTCCTATCCCCTATTAAAACCCGAATGGTAGATATATTATGCGACTGATAGCAGGTAGAGACGTACTCCTGACAGCCCAATCCTTTTTGTTCCATGTCGATTTCCCTGATTTAAAAAAAACATCAAAAATACCTATTGATAAATGTCTTTTTAGCAACTAAATTTTGCATTGCGCGGTCATGGAAAAAAAACCCGACTGTACCGCACTGGGGAGAAATAGCTGTGCAGATAGAATTTCAGGTGGGAGCAGATAGCACCTTATACGAGCTGGTTTGGTCTCCCTGGGAATTGAGTATTAAAAATGGGGTGGCATAATCCCTGCGCGGTGAGGGTGAGACGGTATCCTCCTTCTGAGCCTCCCTGAAAATATGGGTGCCTGCCCTTCCGTGTATACTGGAAACCAGTGGTGATCGTTTTGGGGAAGGAGGGACGGTTAATTTAGAATATATAAGATCTCTTGAATTGTACATGTTGAGATGTTTGTATGTTTTTTTTTTCTTTTTCTCCTTCTTTGTGTTGTGTTGTAAGTCTTTTTGATATATCTAATAAAGAATTATAAATGAAAAAAAAAAAAAAAAGAAATATTGCCTGTGATACACATCTTTGGTTTTTCAGCCCCTGACACCCACAGGCATTAATACTGGTTCTGCCATCATGTACAAGGAAACTTCCAATATGAATATCTTCTATATGGAGGCCTCCATATCTGAATGTCAGCATTCTAAATTAGAACCCGCTGCAGCCAATGGGAAATAAGCAGAGATAGGGTTTCACTTCTCATTGGCTGTATATAGTTTGCCAGTCTAAAGCTTGTGTAACCCTCATTCAGAGTTGTGACATCATGTCTAAGATGGGTTGTCTTTCCCCATATTATATGTATAATCTATAATCTATTTCCTTTACCCAGATGATATCCATTTATAAGTATTCTCCATGAATACCTGTGATACACATTATATATTTACATATTTGGAATTTTCAAACATATATCATCGGTAATAAAGCCGGGGTTTCTCAGTGAGTAAGCATTGTATCACGACAAATATAACCTCTCTTAACCTCACGCCATCAGAATAATCACTCAGAAAGTCCAGTGAAGGAGCGCCCGGGGGGGATATACACAGCGGAGCGCCCCAAAATGCTATAACTACCTCTAAAAAAGATCTGGGAAACACTGAATGAATTGATGTAATGAATCTAGGGAGAGAATAGCAGGGAATTGACAAGGGAATTTCAGATGTAAGGCAAAATGGGAGAATTTTTCCAACTCTGTTGCTTTGGCCTTAACTTTGTTAATTCCCTTGTCAATTTCCTCCAATGCTCTCTCTTTCACGAATAAATCCCATAATAATTTACAAGGTGTCCAGTTCATTTTATTTATTTGATTTATCTTTAAGCCTTGTCCTTAATGACTCTTGGGCCCTGTCCTTTCAGCTGGGGGGTCTTGCTGCTCAGTTTTTTAGATTTAAGTTGAGCGCAGGTTTTTCCCCCTCTGTAAATGTAGCTAATCGTTTACAGCTCCTGTACATCACATAGAGCCAGACTGACAGCTTTACCATGTATCGTATTAAGTCAAATATTTTCACATACAGATTATTCTACCCCCAAATTCTGCCAAAATTGATGAAGATACAGAGTAAACATCACATTTCCTCTTCTACTGACTTTATTATCATCGCTTTTAGTAATATCCATCCCACCCGGTGTTAAAACCACAACTAAACCGACCTAAATTGTGTCTCAAGCCCCATCAAGAAGGGGCCCAATATATCTGTATTGATGTAAATAAACCTAATTTAGACATAAGAATCATTTGACCTATTTATTTTATCAATAAAAAAATAAAATCAGAATATTTGCATTAGTCCCTGGCCTTATCTTATAACTAAGCATGCTTAAACCCCTTCACTGTATTAACCTCTACCACTTCTACTGGAAGACTATTCCATGCATCCACTACCCTCTGAGTAATGTAATACTCTCATTAGTCCCTGGCCTTATCTTATATCTAGGATAGCCTTATACCTATCCCATGCATGCTTAAACTCCTTCACTGTATTAACCTCTACCACTTCTACTGGAAGACTATTCCATACATCCACTACCCTCTCAGTAAAGTAATACTTTCATTAAACCATGGTCTTATCTTATATCTAGGATAGCCTTATACCTATCCCATGCATGCTTAAACTCCTTCACTGTATTAACCTCTACCACTTCTACTGGAAGACTATTCCATACATCCACTACCCTCTCAGTAAAGTAATACTTTCATTAAACCATGGTCTTATCTTATATCTAGGATAGCCTTATACCTATCCCATGCATGCTTAAACTCCTTCACTGTATTAACCTCTACCACTTCTACTGGAAGACTATTCCATACATCCACTACCCTCTCAGTAAGGTAATACTGTCATTAGTCCCTGACCTTATCTTATATCTAGGATAGCCTTATACCTATCCCATGCATGCTTAAACTCCTTCACTGTATTAACCTCTACCACTTCTACTGGAAGACTATTCCATGCATCCACTACCCTCTGAGTAATGTAATACTCTCATTAGTCCCTGGCCTTATCTTATATCTAGGATAGCCTTATACCTATCCCATGCATGCTTAAACTCCTTCACTGTATTAACCTCTTCCACTTCTACTGGAAGACTATTCCATACATCCACTACCCTCTCAGTAATGTAATACTTTCATTAGTCCCTGGCCTTAGCTTATATCTAGGATAGCCTTATACCTATCCCATGCATGCTTAAACTCCTTCACTGTATTAACCTCTAGCACTTCTACTGGAAGACTATTCCATACATCCACTACCCTCTCAGTAATGTAATACTTTCATTAGTCCCTGTCCTTATCTTATATCTAGGATAGCCTCATACCTATCCCATGCATGCTTAAACTCCTTCACTGTATTAACCTCTACCACTTCTACTGGAAGACTATTCCATGCATCCACTACCCTCTCAGTAATGTAATACTTTCATTAGTCCCTGGCCTTACCTTATATCTAATATAGCCTTATACCTATCCCATGCATGCTTAAACTCCTTCACTGTATTAACCTCTACCACTTCTACTGGAAGACTATTCCATACATCCCCTACCCTCTCAGTAATGTAATACTTTCATTAGTCCCTGGCCTTATCTTATATCTAGGATAGCCTTATACCTATCCCACGCAAGCTTAAACTCCTTCACTGTATTAACCTCTACCACTTCTACTGGAAGACTATTCCATACATCCCCTACCCTCTCAGTAATGTAATACTTTCATTAGTCCCTGGCCTTATCTTATATCTAGGATAGCCTTATACCTATCCCACGCAAGCTTAAACTGCTTCACTGTATTAACCTCTACCACTTCTACTGGAAGACTATTCCATGTATCCACTACCCTCTCATTAAAGTAATACTTCCTGATATTACATTTGCCTCTCTAATTTCAGACTATGTCCTCTAGTTGTGGTAGTTTTTCTTCCTTTAAATATACTCTCCTCCGTTACTGTGTTGATTCCCTTTATGTATATAAATGTTTCTATCATATCCCCCCTGTTATGTGTTTTCTTTCAAGCTCTCATCTTTGGCTATTTCTTATATGATATAATCACATACTATTAAACTTAACTATTTAGCTGCTGATTTGCAACATTCTAACAGGCTCCTCCAGCCCCCCAAAAATCTGAAATTCAGCAAGAATTGTCTGTCCACTTCTAATACAGCTGCAGCAGATACCCCCGAGTGGAATTATATTTGGGGGAGAGAGCTCCACTCTTGGACACCTCAAAAAATGGCCTACGGGGACATCAGCGAAATGCGTTTACAGTCACAGCAAGGTGATTATGTGCTGAAAGTGTGAAACGCATATTTTTTTACTTGCACCACGTTCAATCTTTGCAGCTTTTGTCTTAAGGGCCGTATTTAAAGTGTCTTCCTTTATCATGCCCGCTATGCCATCTTTCTGAGGATTAGCCGATTATACCAAGAATTTATAAGATATTTTAGAACTATGTCTCACAAAATTCCCCATATGTGGGGAACTGACTTCACTTGTCATGGTGCTGCAGGTGCTGGCTGGCTGAGAGCAATGGGATCTCTACTCCCATGTACAGCTGTGTCTTACACAAAAAGGATTTAGACTCAAGCCCTTTTGCACCCTACGTGTTTGAGGGTGTACTAACCGCTCCAAACATTACCCACAGGCCTCCTCTCTGAGTGAGAAGATTAAAGTACTTTTATTATTATTTTTTTTTTAAATCCTCTAATTTGCCCCTGAACCAATATTTAACGTTTGTATAAGGTCTGAAAGGATGTTTTAAATTACACTTAAAATCACACGCGACAATCTAGATTTTGAAAGAGTAAGACAGCCTTAAACTACACGGCAGCTGACTGGGGGCCTAATTAAATAAAGACCATTTTATCCTATGTTTTATTACTTAAACACAAAGGGCCAGTAAAATGTGCTCACACACAACTCCTGGCTACTGTCTGAAAACTTTATTAGCTTTGGGCCCCTCAATCCTTGTTTCTGTCCTTTTGTCTTGCAAGACATAAGAAACAAATGAACCTAAAAATATTCCTTTTCCCCCTTCTATATATTCAGGGTATAGACAGGTGGCAAAGGTCAGAGCATTTGACCTTTTGTATTACAGTATACACAATCAATACACATTTCGTCTCACACACTTTACTAGCCGTGTAACTTGAGGCAACAGATGCCCTGCTTTCTAGTTTTGTTCTAGTTTATTTATTTACATTTTTATTTATTTCTTTTTTATTTTTTCCTTTAGCTTTGAGATCCCTAAGTTTGCTAAGACCATAGGAAAAATTAAATTAAAGAGTGACCTATCAGATGTCAGTCTGGCTCCGCGCCTCCCTTCTTGCTCGCTAGACCCCCTGCTGCTTCACCCTGACAATTACTGGAGTTTCTAACTAATACACAGCCCTCGGCGAAAGATGCAGCAAATGGCACTAACTCTCTCATGATCACAGGGGCCTGCAATCTTTTTGTAAAATCATTTTTAAAAATGAAAAATTTTGTACTTAAAACAGAATCTCCAAATACAATATAACGAGGATGAAGGTTTTTGCCTTCTGTTATCAGGGTGCACAAATTGGCACAAAAACTAGAGGTTATAAAAGATTGACTGACTTTTATCCCTATTTATATATAGATATTCCCTAATAATTGACCAGTTAAGTAAAGACTTATTGACCTCTGGTACGTTACACCAATAAGGATCTCCATATAAGCGCTTGTTACACATGATTATATTGTTGTAGGACAATATGTTTACAAATGTGACCACTGACCTGGTATTGGACTACAACTCCCAGATTCTGCAGCCGAGAGGTTAGTGGGAGTTTAGGTTTACAACAGGTGTCCATCAAACACTAGTCGTAGTCAAGATGTTTTCAAGAAAACCAAACTGGAAACAGGTCAGGTGGGTCGCAGATTTACAAAGGAGCAAATATCCCGTTGTAACAAAACATTATTATAGCATTATGAACCACTGCATGCATTGAACTGTACAACACATACACACACAAATATTTAAAGACATGTTTTAACACAAAGTGGTCCATACTGCCATCACTGTCCTGGATGTGTAGACATTTGAAATGGGTCAGCTTCTAACCGGAGATAGGCAAAGTGTCTGTGAAGGTCCATAGAACCTCATCAAACTGTGCACCACTGCTTCTATTCATGGAGGACCAACCTCAGACATCACGCAAACCACTGCCAATATTATTTTACCAGCATTTATCTGCTCTAATTTAAACTTCATGGTAATAATGTCCGAGCTCATTATAAATAGTGTTATTTTTTTTAATACACTCATAGTCGTAATTGGGAAGTTTAAAAAAAAAAAAAATCTTTTTGTTGAGTTATGTTTTTCAGTTATCATTATCACCACCTTTGGCTTTTGGGCTCTACTTTTAAGAATGATCCCTTACGACTGTAGATGTCTTGAATAACCCTATTCTGTCAATATCCAACGTGTTAATGTAATTATTTTGGTTTACAGAGCTGGTGCTAATTCAGCTAGAGTTGGAGGACAGAGTGTGTCCATCGTTACTTCCGAGATTACATCACTTGCTAATATCATCGTCACATGTCAAGCCCGTGTCACATGTTAAAATAAATTGACACAGAATCCCGCTTGGGAAACTTTTTTTTTTCTAGTGATCTGTACGGTATCTTGAAGGACTTGGTTAAGTTGAATATTTGAGATTCAATAAAAAGAAGCCGTCTCTATCTAGAGATTTGATAGAGCACTTGTAGCCCAAATCTCCCATCTTGTTGTACTGGTAAAGGTTCGTCTCTGTGGCCGTTTCGTGTCTTCGTGTCGTAAAACAAGTCTCACGTAATACCACGTATAATAACTCAGGCAGCGGTTAGCTTTATTGTAATGCCTCGGGGGACGAGACTAGAAGTGGGCTCTATCAGTGATAATTGCCTCAATTTTAATGTAGATCGATGTCAGACATCTACCCCGGTCATTAAGAGAAATTACTAGCCACAAAGCCAGCTTTTTGGAGACGGGTTGGAGAGAATTTAAGTAAAGTGCTCTCTCTGATATTTCTGATCCTACACTGCTATTGTTTGTTATTTTTTTTTTTTTTCAAATGGACTGTCCTAAAAAAAAAGAGAGAGGATTCGTCTCACCAGCTGGTCTCAATGTAACAGACACTTTCATCACATCATTAACGCTTCTTGATTCGGGAGTCACGTCATTAGGCTAGGAGGAAGTTTTCAAGCTCCTATCAGGCTTTGGTAACCCCCTAAATTACCTTTTCCAATCCATTCGAAAAAGGAATGTGCTTTATTAACAGACGTACAAAGTTCGTAGACGACACAAAAGCAGAATTAAAACAATTCATTATATCGGCTTTGATTTTTCACTGGCAGTTTATGCAATATGCCTTCTGCAATCTCTGTGACAAAAAAAAACAGAATTCTCTAACCTACAGTAATAAAATAGTTATTATTTTTTTTTTTTTAGCTCTTTTCAGGAGTATTCTCAAGATGTGTCTAGCATCAGTAAAAAGATGTCCTGGACACTCAAACGTATCCCTTGCCTCTTCTGTGCTTCAGACATCTTGTTTGAAAAGTAAATTTTTTTTTTATTAAGAGCCCAAAGGGTTATTTTTTTTTTTTTAAATTCAAAAAATATTATAAAATATATTGTTATTGTTTTTTTTTTTTTTTTTAAATAAAATCCAGGTTTGATAAGTGCCCGTTATGGGGTCTAGCAGGTGCAGGTTTCACAGCTGTCAAGCCTGAAGAGGGAGGTAAAACAATGAAAAACCTAGGATCTATGCTGAGAGCATGCAAACATCAAGGAAGGCAGTGTGTTCCAATGAAGAGCGGTTTGCAATCAAAGCAACGGCTGCCATGGCAGGAGACTGAGACAGAGCGAGAGAGAGAGAGAAAGGCTGGGCTGCTGCAGTGACGGGAACAAGCCGAAACAGTGTTTACTTTCCCAGAAATAACAAGTGCACCAACAAGCGTGGTTTTTAGGAGAGACGGAGCAGGTGCTCTGACGGTGGCTGGAGGTGACTTGCATGCCCACATACATACAAAGCGTCTGCACGGGTAATGCAGATACACCAGCTCAATAAACATTAAAACACTCACCTTCCTCCTTGTCTAGAACCATCGTCCCAGAGGCAGAAGGGATTTGGAGTGCAGATGCTCTGTCTCCAGAAGGCTCCACTCGGATCGACGAAGGTCAGCTCTCCGTGAACACAAGACCACCAAAAAAAAAAAAAAAGGCAAACGTCCTCCTTTGGCCAGCCGGCCAGCTAGGATTACACAATTGGGTTTGCTTTTTAACCTAAATCGCACCCTGCCCGGATTACGTTCTGGACCACACTGTGCTGCTGACAGAAAAGCAGTTTGACCCCTTTTTCTCTCCTGCATAAAACTAAGCCTGCCGTTTGGAAGCGAGGGGGGGGGGATTTGAAGGCTGCTGGTGGTCTCTCACTCTCTTCCTCTGTTGGATGCTTCAGTTTGCCGAGGATAAGCCAAAAGGGAATTGTCTTAGGGTAATTGCAGGCGCTGGTTCGTAACCTTGACTATTACATGGGCTGAAATACTAGGGTTCTCCCCTCTAAACTCACCCTAAATCTATCATTATTTGTCTAAAAAAAAAAAGAGAGAGATTAAAGCGAGAATCTACAGCAGGAGCTGAATCTGTCTGTCTCCTTTCTCTGTATTTATGGGCTCTGCAGCCTCAACACATGCACACACACTTCCCAGGGACTCAAAAGATCCCCTTGTTAATTAAATCAATTCATTATGCTCAGATCTGATTAGCAGCCCTTCCCCCCTCCTTTGAATCAATTATTCAATACACAAACATAATTGGCTGTGCCAGAGGTGCCTAAGTATTAGCTTATTTAACTCCAAGGACACTAATTACCCCTAGGGCAAGGGAACTTTTTCTCATTAATTCTGACAAAACACAAAAGCACAGCCAGTCTGCGTGTATCTCTACGTGTGCGTATGTGCAAGGAAAGAAAGGGAGGATAGAGGGGGCAGCATCAGTAAAACCCACCTATATAAGTGAAAGCGAAAAAAAAAAAATACTCCTGCCTAGTGGAATTCTTCTCTGGCCGTAGAACTCAGTGTATCGAGTGGGGAAAAAACAGTACATATGGGTAACGCACACATATATATATATATATATATATATATATATATATGTAATAAGAAGCAAACAAACATTGCATTGTTAATTAATAACAATTAAAATTAAGCAGAACATTGTAATTTTTTTTATTTTTCATTTAAATTAAACGTTAAAGGATATATTTGTGATAGGGTTGAATGAATAAAGTTGAGGTTTAGCTGTGATTCGGGCGAGTGCATCAACTAACTATCTCTCTGTTGATCTACAGAGCATTCACGCACCCTATCCCATGGGTTTCCCCTCACTCACATGTTGTATTAAACTCTCTTGTGTCAGTTATAGAAAGGTTGTGAATAATTGCCCCGGCCACCTGCTGCCCTGGGCAGAGAGCTAGTTCCGCCCTATGCTATTAACAGCCAGCCATTCTGCATGCAGAGGCTTAATGAGCGTTAACTTAGTCTAGCCTTACATGTGATGCTGCCACCATGAGAAATGACTCCTACTTTACCAGTCCTAACGGTAATATGTCCTTCTCCATCAGTCCTACATACGCAACTCTCCTAACACCTTCGATCTTAAACCAATGTTCCTTCATTGAGCCTGACTCCACTGATACCCTCTCCAATGCCCCGCAACACAATGTCCAATTCCACATAGGAAAGAGAGGTAATGGGAAAAGTAGAAAAGGTAGGGAAACAATGATGGAGGAGGTGGGCTATACCTTCTCTGTCATTCTCCATCATCCTCTAATCAATGTCCACCTTCTTCACCAATGTGCATTATCCCCCACTCAATGCCCACCTGTGCCATCATACTCTATCCCCCCCCAATGCCCACCAGCACCATCATACTCTATCCTCCCCTTCTCAATGCCTACCTGTGCCATCATACTCTATCCTCCACCTCTCAATGCCTACCTGTGCCATCATACTCTATCCTCCCCCTCTCAATGCCCACCTGCGCCATCATACTCTATCCTCCCCCTCTCAATGCCCACCTGCGCCATCATACTCTATCCTCCCCCTCTCAATGCCCACCTGCGCCATCATACTCTATCCTCCCCCTCTCAATGCCCACCTGTGCCATCATACTCTATCCTCCACCTCTCAATGCCTACCTGTGCCATCATACTCTATCCTCCCCCTCTCAATGCCCACCTGCGCCATCATACTCTATCCTCCACCTCTCAATGCCCACCTGCGCCATCATACTTTATCCTCCCCCTCTCAATGCCCACCTGCGCCATCATACTCTATCCTCCACCTCTCAATGCCCACCTGCGCCATCATACTCTATCCTCCCCCTCTCAATGCCCACCTGCTCCATCACACTCTATCCTCCCCCTCTCAATGCCCACCTGCTCCATCATACTCTATCCTCCCCCTCTCAATGCCCACCTGTGCCATCATACTCTATCCCCCCCCTCTCAATGCACACCTGCTCCATCATACTCTATCCTCCCCCTCTCAATGCCCACCTGCTCCATCATACTCTATCCTCCCCCTCTCAATGCCCACCTGCTCCATCATACTCTATCATACTCCACTCAATGCCCACCTGCTCCATCATACTCTATCCTCCCCCTCTCAATGCTCACCTGCTCCATCATACTCTATTCTCCCCCTCTCAATGCCCACCTGCTCCATCATACTCTATCCTCCCCCTCTCAATGCCCAAACTGCGCCATCATACTCTATCCTCCCCTTCTCAATGCCCACCTGCTCCATCATACTCTATCCTCCCCCTCTCAATGCACACCTGCTCCATCATACTTTATCCTCCCCCTCTCAATGCCTACCTGTGCCATCATACTCTATCCTCCACCTCTCAATGCCTACCTGTGCCATCATACTCTATCCTCCACCTCTCAATGCCTACCTGTGCCATCATACTCTATCCTCCACCTCTCAATGCCTACCTGTGCCATCATACTTTATCCTCCCCCTCTCAATGCCTACCTGTGCCATCATACTCTATCCTCCCCCTCTCAATGCCCACCTGTGCCATCATACTCTATCCTCCACCTCTCAATGCCCACCTGCTCCATCATACTCTATCCTCCCCCTCTCAATGCCCACCTGCTCCATCATACTCTATCCTTACTGTTCCAATTTGGGATGGTGCTTTTGTGAAGACTCCCGGGTTTAATGTGCAGAGTTACTGCTGATAGTGTTTTGTTTCCTCCAGGCTGTAAGATTGATCCACTAATCCACCTAGCTTTACCAATCACGAGCCCAATATTAGCGTTGCTCCTTTAGTATTTCATATTTAGTATTTTTGTTTTATGCGCCTGTGTTGTGTGTTCTATATATTTCTTGATTTCCTTATTTTTTTTTTTACCCTTTTTTTGGCGAAAGGATCTGAGGTTTCTTTACAGGGAAATTGTTTTATTATTTTTCTTTTGTCTCATGTCCGCACGGAGGATTGTTTTTGTTTTTGGATCCCCCTAGTAATTTTTCTTAATCCAAGAGGCTTTCGGATTCGCGGCACAGCGCCTGACATTAGAAAGCGCGTGTTTTTGGCAATGCTGTGAATTATCTGCAAGGCACACCTTGCACGTAATACAAATGAAGGAAACAGCTGGTCAGTTGGTTGCCAAGCGAGCTAAAGAGTTATACACTTTTTTTCTCGTTTGGCTTTCATTACTAAGCCCCCCAGTTTTCTCCCCGCCACCGGCATTCCCACTTTCATCAGCAAATACAGATTCAAAAGAGCAAAGCTGTCTGCCGCTAAGAATTCCTTCTAAATTAATGTTCACGCCATGGATTCTAGACGTGGCCGCCGCTGACATTTTCAGTTGAGGTTCATTTTAGTATTCATTTTAGGAAAAAATTCGGACATTATTTTGGTTTCAGGAATTCCCTTCAGACGGATGGAATTGAGGCCAAGTTAATTTCATAAACAGAGTCAAACAAGGTTAGGGTTAGGGAGATCAGAATTCAGACGATACAGACAAATTAAAATAAATTAGTCAGAAAAGAAGTGGCCAAGTCTAGTTAGGGGTTAGGTGTATTTGTTAGTGTGTTTGTGTGAGAGTGTGTATTAGTGTGAGCATATATTAGTGAGTGTGTTTGTGTGTAGTAGTGAGTGTGTTTGTGTGTATTAGTGAGTGTGTTTGTGTGAGAGTGTGTTTGTGTGTGTTAGCGTATGTGTTTGTGTGTGTTATGTATGTGAGTGTGTTTGTGCGATAGTGTGTTTGTGCGTGTTAGTGTATGTGTTTGTTAGCGTATGTGTTTGTGTGTGTTAGGGTGTGTTATGTATGTGATTGTGTTTGTGCATGTTAGTGTATGTGTTTGTTTGTGTCAGTGTATGTGTTTGTGTGAATATGTGTTTTTACTAATGAGTGTGTTTGTGTGAGAGTGTGTCTGTGATTACTAGTGAGTGTTATGTATGTGAGTGTGTTGGTGTGCATTAGTGAGTGTGTTTGTGTGTATTAGTGACTGTGTTTGTGTGTATAAGTGCGTGTGCTTGTGTGTATTGGTGGTGTGTTTGTGTGAGAGTGTGATTGTGTGTATTAGTGAGTGTTATGTATGTGAGTATGTTTGTGTGTATTAGTGAGTGTTATGTATGTGTGTGTTTGTGTGTATTAGTGAGTGTTATGTATGTGAGTATGTTTGTGTGTATTAATGAGTGTTATGTATGTGAGTATGTGTGTATTAATGAGTGTTATGTATGTGAGTATGTTTGTGTGTATTAGTGAGTGTTATGTATGTGTGTGTGTTTGTTTGTATTAGTGAGTGTTATGTATGTGTGTGTGTTTGTGTGTATTAATGAGTGTTATGTATGTGTATGTGTTTGTGTGTATTAGTGAGTGTTATGTTTGTGTGTATTAATGAGTGTTAGTATGTGTGTGTGTTTGTGTGTATTAGTATTAGCATTATGTAAAGTAAAGAAAGTGTAACTGAACTGACTGATGTTTTTTCTTTTCAATATATTGTATTTCCTGACCATTGCAAATAAAGGGAATAACGGGATTGTCCTGTCTGTCTCCGTAAGCCCTCCTTCTTGGGTTACAAGATAAGCCCGTCTGTATTCCAAGACCTTGGAAAAGATGAGCCCAACAAAGAGAGGCTGATTCCACTGTAATGGCTAAATACAGTACTTTCTTAGAGGATGCCAGCCTCCCTTCTCACTATGCCTTCTCACTGATGGCAGGGATTTGAGAAGCCCCGGTGAAATTTTTTTCCATATAGAGCAACAGGACAACCGTAATTTGACCTAAAGTAAAAAGTATTGTAATATATACAGAAAATAATCCAGGTGGAACTGCTCCTCTGAAGAAACCTAATTTCACCGAATGCACTCATGATTTGTACTGTACATGCGGTTGTCTTCAACTTACCACAAGGGCAATGTAAAAAATTTGGAGAATGTTTTCCTGGTCCTATGTAGTATTTGCTATCGTTAAACCTGTCTCTGCTTTGTCATTAGTTTTATATATAATACTAATCACCCTTGAAAACCCCTAGGTCTGTTGCTGCACGACTCCCAAGTTGTCCAAAAATCACGAATTTTCAGTTCCGTCTTCTTGTTGTCTTATTTATAGGCCTTATATGTCTGTTTCTCTCATCGTCAGCAGCTGCTATTTACTTAATACTAATTATCGCCAGTCTTATTCTTTTTGCAAAGTCGGCTTAGTGAAATGATCCATGGCCTGCATTATAAAACTACTAATCAGTGTGTCAAAGCAATCCACAGCTTACGACCCAATCCTTACAATAACCTGTGAGTCCAAATGAAAAGTGGTGCATCCTGTAGCTTTCTTAGAATTCAAGTCTCCAAGTTGCAGCTACACCAGCCTCTCCTCCCTGTGTTCCTAAAAATGTAATAATACCAGAATTATAGATGTATTGATATATATTGCCCCTGTTTTGCTGAATAACCCACTTTTTAAATTATGTTTCTATCATGTATCGTTTATAAGATATCACTGATATAGTGAAACCAAGAATTAGGAACATCACTTTCTCCGTTGTTTGTTTGTGGGAGTGGTCTGTACAGCTTAATTGGTCTGTTGGATTGACAGTTTGTTAGACCAATGGGGCATTAGCAAAGGCTTATATGTCTGTCCATCAGCAAGAAGCCATGCCCCCTTGGAATATTCCATAAAACAATTCTCTCCCCTATATAACTGTAGGGTTTGCTAAAAATTTGTCCAAATCAGCGTCTTTATTTAAAACTTGTCCTGGAATCGGTTAATTGCGATTTCGGGCCCAAACCGGCCATATCAAGTAGCCAAATTGCAGATTTCTCAGCAATTCCACTACAGGCCCCAATATGACCCCATTTCAGACCAGGTTGGGGCTTATTGAGTAGATACTTCTTTTGAAATGAAGTCTAAGAGGGAGATAATTAAAAAAAAAACCAACTATCTCAATTTGTATTTTGTTTTCATTTTATTTTTCGCTTTATTTACACCTATTTATATTTATTTCTTGTTCAGTGAGTATAGAATGAGTTAGATATGTATTAAAACAAAATAAAAGATTGAACACTAGATATTTTATTACTTACAACTGCCACATATTGCATTACATTTAATAATATGTAACAATGTTTTGTAAAATCATGGGATATTCAAGAAAGAAAAATATCTCAAAAAAACCTTTGCTGTCAAAATGAATTCATTGTGCAACTGGGAAAGTGTCATAGCATTGCTTTAAAGTCTTTGTACATTTAACGTATACCTTGTACCTGGCTGATTTCTTGTGCGAGTATAGGTACAGTCTTGTTTTACATTGACTCCTATGTGCCCATCGGTAGCATCCAACTAGAGACTCTCCACCCTGAACACACACTTACACAATGCTACATGTGCAATCCCACGATACACAGGACCCCATGCTGGGATTCCAACAGAGAAAAATCAAATAATAATTAAAAATGAGAAAAATGTGTTAATCTATTTCAGATGCAAAATAATGGAAAACAAAATCAAACCCTTTGTAATAAATAATAAATGAATTAAGAATGATTGAAAAAATAATAACAATATCCGCAATCCCCTGCCCCAAAAAAGCAAGACTAGAAATCAGACTGAAACAATATTTTTATTAAGATGAAAAATTGCATATAGTTTAGCCCCCAAAATAATACTAAATGGGACAATAAGAGATTCCTTGTTATGCCCCAATCACCCATTTTGCAGACTCTAATGCACCTTCCTAAAGCTGTCTAAAATATTTTGGGGAAAAATCTTAGCTAATGATACACTGCCAACAAAACAAAAACAAACTTATGCTAGTGCACATCTCTTGGCCATAAAGAGCAGTGAAACCATCCAATTGGGAGACAGGTATCCCGCTGAGAAACTAGCTGTCCTGGGAAATCCCTTGTTTTTAGTTAGAAAATCATACACGCATCATGTTATCATATTGAAAAAGGCATATTCCACTGCAAAAAAATATGGACAGTTTTTTAAAATAAAGATGCAAGGTTATTATGTTTTTTTTTTTTTCCATTCGAAGGCTGTAATTTGTCAATTTGATAGGTCCTTTGTACATTTTTCAAATAAATTAAATTCAATAAAAAAATTATTAAAAGATATTGCTAGACTGTCTCAAACTCTTGAAGCTGAAAACCCCTTTATTGGAATTGAGGACGTGTTTGGATCTTGAATTCTATTAATTATAAATAACCACCCGCTACCATTAATAATGAAAAAGACAATAAAAAAAAGGATAGAATGCATCTGTAATATTCCACAGGTTCTTTTGACAAACGAGCCATTTCAGCACTGAAGACCATAGTGAATGGTAGACACAATCTAGAACTTTTTCTTTATTTTCTTCTTTTATTTGCAAATTTTATAATTTGATGTCCAAATAAAATAGAATTTTTACTTGTTGAAATGTTTTTTAGGAATTATTCCTTATATCATGGATATGATTGAACAATAGATCCAGCAGGGTCATTAGGATCAGATCTTGCCAGATTTATGTCTTCCATTGGTTTATTTTTGGATTATTTAACCTGTGTATCACGTTTATCACTTTGAAACGTCTTGCCTGGAACCCAGCGCTGGGGATGTTCCTGTGATGTACATTATTTTATGTGTCCTGCCTTTATAATTTCTCATTTTACTGAGCTATTTTTACAATGTAGGACTTTGGTCCCAACACAATCTCTTGGTTCCAGCCTTGTCATTAATGTCATTGTGATTAAAAACCTTCACATCTATATTGTGGGTCCATTTATGACCTGCAAATAGCCGGCATTGCTCTACCATAACATGACAGCACCCTATGTCCTTGCTGATTAATTGCTTATTTGTATTCGAACAATTGGTTCTATTCAATGATCCAAATGTCCCACATTCATTGTTGTGGATTCGCAGAAAGTAGATCACAACAGAAAAATAATTGAAATGAAATACATTCTTTGCAACCAACACAAATCTGACGGTTATTTATTTTATTCAAGAAGTCTCCCTTTAACACATTGGGGTGGTAACTTTCTTAATTCACCAAAGAGAGAATTAGCAGGGGGATTTTTTTTTAAACTTTTTTTCAAAGTAAATAGGATAAGCAGAATTTGTTTTCTATGCTCCTTTCAGGGTTATCCCCTGTTGGTTACCCCTTTATTTTGGATATAGGTGAAGCTCACTATTCCTATTGTTAAGATGGAAGTTGGAACAATCAACCCATTCGGTGGATTTGAAGAAATTTTCCAACTCTGCTATTTTTGGACGTAGCTGTGAAATTTCTTTGCCAATCCCCCACAGTTCCCTCATGAATAAAACCCTACCTGGGATTATTATAAACGCTTCACTTGTAATCAATAGGAAAATCAATACCCTGGGTCTTAACCCTTTGAGACACATTGAGGGTTAAGCATGAGATGGAGAAAGATGGAAATAGTGGCCACAGTAGTGCTCTTTCTGCCTGTGTCACCGAATGAACGTGATGTGCACCAGTCCTGTACCGTTGACCTGTCCTGATTAAACCATGCAAGTTTAAGTTGAATCCTTAAGCAGGGCAGGGCTGGAAAGGAGGTCAGATGGGTAGTTGTGCAGCCTTGCTGCCTTATAATGTGGTTCAAGGACTGGGGCTGCACCACATTTCTCTACTGAATGCCCCAGTGCATTTCACAGAAGATATTTCCTTACAGTTGTCCTTTCTGTCTGTCTCAGTGTCTTGTCTATCAATCTCTGTGCCTTATCGACACGTCTGTCTTACCTGCCTATGGGTGTCTCTGATGGGTGATAATGGGTGGGGCTGATGAAGTTGCTCCATGGACCACTAAATTGTGATTGTCCACCCGCGCCCAACGTTTGCAGACAATCAGAATAGGCTTCCGGATAATGAAATGGTAAATATCGTCCGTGGGGAAAGAGAGATTTGCAGAAAATGTGAGCATTTAATTTATAAATCCCTTCGTGACAATGGACGTATCAAGTTCCTCATGGGAAACATGTCGCTTAGTGACATGGACTTACTTGGTACATCTGGCGGTGAATCCCACATAGGCAATGATCAGTGGTCACTGCCCATGCTTAGCCAGTACTGCTATGATGCTTCAACATCAAGGCATCATTCAACCCCACTGCGATCACTTAACCCCTTAACGACAGATGACGTGCCAGGCACGTCACGGCAAATCGAGGACTTGCCGACAGGTGACGTGCCTGGCACGTCATGCACTAAACTGAGTAAAGAAAGCGACCAGCGGTCGCTTTCTTTACTCTAACGGTGTTGCTACAATGCCTCTAGGTAGAGGCATTGTGCAACACCCCCCAAATGTGCAGGGGCGCGCTACGATCACTCCACGGAGTGATCGTAGCAGCCATTTAAAAATGGCTGCGCCCGCTGCACACATGTGCTTAGAAAGCGAACGATCGTTCGCTTTCTAAGCATCTCCGGTGTTGTTAAAGTGCCTCGCCAGCGAGGCACTTAACAACACCTTGATGCTCCCCAGAACCGATGGTGGTCGCTCTCCTGAGCGACCCCATCGGTTCAGTAGAAGGGAACGCTGCCTATACAGGCAGCGCTTCCCTTCTAATGGCAAGAGCATCGGAAGTGAAAGTATTTCACTTCCGATGCTCTAGGGGGAGCCAATCGATGCCGGCACAACAGATCTATGTGATCTGTGTGCAGGCATGTATGGTAAGTGCTCTGATGAGCACTTATCATACTGTCAAAGGCAATATTAGCAAATATTGCCTTTGACAAGTATTGATCTGCCTCCCTCACCTTACTAGTTTTAGTAAGGGAGAGAGACAGATCAGATAAAGTAAAAAATAAAAATAAAATAATAAAACAAATATTTAATAAAATTTTAAACACCAAGGGCTTTTATAAAAGCCATTTAACCCCTTCCCTGCCATTGATCGCTGTGTACGCAGTGATCATACACAGCAGCACATTTTTTGCTGTCTGTGCATTTTTTAGGGGTTAATTTTTTTTTACTGTAATTCATTACAGTATAAAAAAAAGCTCTTTTAAGAGAGATTAACCCCTTTCTTGCTGTAGATCACTGCCTAAGCAGAGATCTGACGCAAATGCAGCAATCTTGCTGCAGAAGCATTTTTAATTTTTTAAAAACTTTTTTATTACACCCGTCACGTGTTAATTATACCCGCTAGGGGACTACGTTTAACGTAAAAAATTTTAAAATAAGAGCTATTAACCTCTTCCTTGCCGTATATCACTTCCTAAGCAGCACATATGGTCACTGCCTAAGCAGTGCATATGGTCACTGCCTAAGCAGCGCATATGGAGCAATCTAGTCGCAGAAGGATTTTTTTTTTGCTATCAGCATTTTTTTTGTCAGACTCGCTAGGGGTTAATTATACCCACTAGGGGATTACGTGTATTCCTTTTGAAGCTGTCTGAACACGTGTATAGCGATCAGTAACAGCCGATCAGTGGCAAAGGTGGTTTGGTGATTTCTCAGATGAGCATCACCATTCGTCTGGTTCGATCAATATTGGTAAATATTGTTCTGACCCATATGGATCTGCCTCCCTCTCCTCACTTGAGTTTTAGTGAGGGAAAGAGACAGATCTGTATAACATAATTTTTTAATTGTAATAAATTAAATTAAATGTTAAAAAATTGTGAGTCCCAAGGGCTTTTATAAAAGCCATACCCTTTGTATAGTGTAGTGTATTAACCCCTTCCCTGCCACTGATCACTGCACAGCAGAACATTTTTTCTTGTCTGTGCATTTTTAGGGGTTAATTTTTTTGTACAGTACTACAAAGGCTCTTATAAGAGCTATTAACCCCTTCCTTGCTCTACATGTTCAAATTGCAAGTTTGAAAATCAAAAAGCGCACCTCTCAAATGTAGCCTTTCAACACCCAACAAAGCTGGCAAAGCTATGCATGGGTGGTATCCCTGTGCTCGGGAGATGTTGCTGAACATATATTGTGGTATTGTTTGTCAGTGACACATACCGAAATATGTGAATTTGTGTCTAAAGTACAATGTATGTGGGGAAAAAATACACAATAAAATGACTACCACAAACTTTGACAAAGGCTGGTGGTAGAATTGGTGCATGGAAAGTGTTAAAATAACACCATTTAAAATAGCCTAGGGTGTCTACTTTTACAAAATATATACTTTTTGGGGTAAAATACACTGTCCTACTTTAAAAAAAAGTCCCAAATGAAAGATGGGCTCAGGCTGGCTACACGTCAATATTCCAAGTTGAAAATGCGCACCTTCACAATGTGGCACTTTTAGCCCCCAAACAACCCAACAAACCTATGCATGGGTGGTATCCCTGTACTCAGGAGATGTTGTTGAACACATATTGGGTTATTGTTTGGCAGTGACACATACCAAAATCTGTGAATTTATGTCTAAAATACAATATTTGTGAAAAAAAAACACACAAAAATTACTACCACAAACTTTGACAAAGGCTGGTGGTAGAATTAGTGCATGGAAAGTGTTAAAATACCACCATTTGAAATAGCGTAGGGTGTCTACTTTTAAAAAATATATGGGTTGATGGGGTAAAATACACTGGCTGGTTTCAAATATGTCCGAAATGGGACATGGGTGCAGGCGGTCTGCATGTCAAAATTTCAATTTGGAAAACCAAAAACTGCACCTACCAAATTTGGCCTTTTACCCCCCAAACAACCCAACAAACCTATGCATGGGTGGTATCCCTGTACTCAAGAGATGTTGCTGAACACTTATTGGGGTGTTATTTGGCAGTGACACATACCAAAATCTGTAAATTCATGTCTGAAGTACAAGGTTTGTGAAAAAAAAACACAAAAAAATTACTACCACAAACTTTGACAAAGGCTGGTGGTAGAATTAGTGCATGGAAAGTGTAAAAATACCACCATTTGAGATAGCCTAGGGTGTCTACTTTTAAAAAATATATGGGTTGATGGGGTAAAATACACTGTCTGGTTTCAAATATGTCCCAAATGGGACATGGGTGCAGGCTGTCTGCATGTAAAAATTTCAAGTTGGAAAACAAAAAACTGCACCTCACAAATTTGGCATTTTAGCCCCCAAACAACCCAACAAACCTATGCATGGGTGGTATCCCTGTACTCAGGAGAAATAGTAGAATCTATTTAGCATGTTTTTTCGTTCGCTATTGTCGATGAGGAGAAGTTGTTTCAAATAAAAACAAAGAAATTTGTGTGTTTTTTTTTTTTTTACCATATTTTATTTTTTTTTTTTAATAATATGATAAGATATGATCAAAAATATGGCATCCATAGAAAGCCCTTTTTGTCCCGATAAAAACAATATATAATATGTGTGGGTACAGCAAATGACGAAGAAGAAAATTACTGCTAAACACAAACAGCACAGAAATGTTAAAATAGCCATTGTCCAGAAAGGACAAAAATGTTTCAAAGGCTCTGTCCTTAAGGGGTTAATGGAGTGAATGTGGCAGCCATTTTTGATGGCAGAATGCCCCTTCAATATGGCACTGCCCTGTATCAGATCAGAGATCAACTCTTTGCCTCTAGCGACAGTCAGCAACATTACACTGAAAAAAAGGCTAAGATCTAATTGCTCCCAAATGGTGGTAAATACGGTTAACGGTCAGTTCAATACCTTGCAATTTGGTGCAATTCTCTGGTACAAATGAATTTCGGTGCTACATACATAAAGTATATCTAAAGGTATAGGCAGGTTTGATTCATCAAATTGGGGAATAATAACATGTTGTGTAGAAAGCCTAATGGTGAACTGTATCTGGTTATACTATATAACAATATACTATATAATTATATACCATGTAATTATATCCTATAGAACTATACAATATGTAACTATATCCTATAGAACTATACACCATGTAACTATATACAATATAACTATATCCTATAGAACTATATACTATGTAACTTTATACTATATAACTATATACAATATAACTATATACAATATAACAATATACTATATAATTATATACCATGTAACTATATCCTATAGAACTATACAATATGTAACTATATCCTATAGAACTATATACTATGTAACTTTATACAATATAACAATATACTATATAATTATATACCATGTAACTATATCCTATAGAACTATAAAATATGTAACTATATCCTATAGAACTATATACTATGTAACTTTATACTATATAACTATATACAATATAACTACCTATATACAATATAACCATATACTATATAATTATATACCATGTAACTATATCCTATAGAACTATACAAAATGTAACTATATCCTATAGAACTATATACTATATAACTATATCCTATATAACTATATAACTATACACCATGTAACTATATACAATATAACAATATACTATATAATTATATACCATGTAACTATATCCTATAGAACTATACAATATGTAACTATATCCTATAGAACTATATACTATGTAACTATATCCTATATAACTATATACTATATAACTATACACCATGAAACTATATGCAATATAACTATATACTATATAACTATACACCAGGAAACTATATACAATATAACTATATACTATATAACTATACACCATGAAACTATATACAATATAACTAGATACTATATAACTATACACCATGAAACTATATGCAATATAACTATATACTATATAACTATACACCATGAAACTATATGCAATATAACTATATACTATATAACTATACACCATGAAACTATATACAATATAACGATATACTATGTAACTATATCCTATTTAACTATACACCATGAAACTATATACAATATAACTATATACTATATAACTATACACCATGAAACCATATTCAGTATAACTATATACTATGTAACTATATCCTATAGAACTATACAATATGTAACTATATCCTATAGAACTATATACTATATAACTATACACCATGAAACTATATACAATATAACTATATACTATGTAACTATATACTATAGAACTAAACAATATGTAACTATATACTATGTAACTATATACTATAGAACTATACAATATGTAACTATATCCTATAGAACTATATACTATATAACTATACACCATGAAACTATATACAATATAACTATATACTATGTAACTATATACTATAGAACTAAACAATATGTAACTATATACTATATAACTTTATACTATATAACTATATACCATGAAACTATATACTATGTAACTATATACTCTATAACTATATACTATGTAACTATATACTATGTAACTATATTCTATATAACTATATACTATGTAACTATATACTATATAACTATATACTATGTATCTATATACTATGAAACTATATACTATGTAACTATATACTATATCACTTTATTCTATGTAACTATATACTATGTATCTATATACTATATAACTATATACTATTTATCTATATACTATATAACTATATACTATGTAACTATATTCTATATAACTATATACTATATCACTTTATACTATGTAACTATATACTATGTATCTATATACTATGTAACTATATACTATGTAACTATATACTATGTATCTATATACTATATAACTATATACTATGTAACTATATTCTATATAACTATATACTATATCACTTTATACTATGTAACTATATACTATGTAACTATATACTATGTATCTATATACTATATAACTATATACTATATAACTATATACTATGTAACTATATACTATGTATCTATATACTATATAACTATATACTATATAACTATATACTATGTATCTATATACTATATAACTATATACTATGTAACTATATTCTATATAACTATATACTATATCACTTTATACTATGTAACTATATACTATGTAACTATATACTATGTATCTATATACTATATCACTTTATACTATGTAACTATATACTATGTAACTATATACTATGTAACTATATTCTATATAACTATATACTATATCACTTTATACTATGTAACTATATACTATGTAACTATATACTATGTATCTATATACTATATCACTTTATACTATGTAACTATATACTATGTAACTATATACTATGTATCTATATACTATATAACTATATACTATATAACTATATACTATGTATCTATATACTATATAACTATATACTATGTAACTATATACTATGTATCTATATACTATATCACTTTATACTATGTAACTATATACTATGTAACTATATACTTTATAACTGCATTTGGTTCCGTCTATATTCTGATTGGCTGAACCCAGGCGGAGTTCTCCTTGTCGTGAGCTGGACGCCACTGAATGTACGGTAACAGAAAAAGCATTTATTGCAAACAGAATAACTGCACCCAAACAGTGTGTGAAAGCAAACAGCAGTTTGTTAAAAGAGCCTGGCAAGGGGTATTGTATGTGGTCTTAATTAAAGCAAATCATCAAATATTCATTGGCCCGACGATTTACACAAAAAGGGCAGAAAATGCTGATTTTCGAAATTCATCGCGGGCTCCATCTTACAGTTGCCAAGAGGCAGATGTCCCAGAGGGATTTTCCCACCGATGAAGGACCTTATCTACACATGATTTTGTCTTGTTTGCTAAATCGCTATAGAAAGCACAAGGGAATTTTTAAAGGAAGGAACAAAACATCAAATCTGATAATATTTCCAATATTACCATTTATTTATTGCATACATGAGGTCCAAAGTGACATAAAGCCCCATTATCACTTAATTTCATTTTAATTTTTAATCTTCAAATTAATATCCATCTCAGTATCCCTCGTAACCTGCAACTCAAACTCCTACTGAATCATATAAAGCCAATCAACAGAATTCTGAACAACGACTCCTAATGGCTTTCTGATAATTGCTGCTAATTAATAGATTTTTTTTACTTAATAGGCTTACATCCCTCTTTTCCATGATTCAGCCTGTGTGCAACCATTTTTAATATCACTTTAGTTTTGTAAAAAGGTTTTGAGACATACTGGGCTCTAATTAATGTCATGTGTCATTTAACCTGATTAGGTTCCCCCCTCCCCCAAGCTACTAAATAGAAATGATTAAATGAAGAATACAAATAAACATGGCCACTTTAAAGCCCTAGAGGGGACGGGGTAAAGTCTTTAGCAGTGGGCCCCCTCCAATACCAAGTTTTTCTAATATGTTTTCCGACAAACAGCTTGTCAGTGCCATCTTTGTCCCCATACAGCCTGTCAGTGCTATCTATGCCCCCATACAGTTCGTCACTGACACATCTGCCTTCACAGCTTGTCACTGACATATCTGCCTTCACAGCTTGTCAGTGCCATCTTTGTCCACATACAGCTTGTCAGTGACATACCTGCCTTCACAGCTTGTCAGTGCCATCTTTGTCCCCATACAGCTTGTCAGTGACATACCTGCCTCTAAAGCTTGTCAGTGCCATCTTTGTCGCCATACAGCTTGTCAGGGCTATCTATGTCCCCATACAGTTTGTCACTGACAATATCTGCCTCCACATCTTGTCAGTGCCATCTTTGTACCAGATATCACCTGACACCCAGCACGCCAATTTTGAAGAAGGCGCCGAGCGTGAGGGGGTGGGGCATGTAGTCCATGCTGATTCAGTGGGAACAAACTTCACCCCCCACACTGCACTCCCCCACTCTGTGCACCCCAAACACACATCTTTATCTGAGTGCCGGGATGTCATCTGAGAGGGGGCAGAGCATTCACCTCTTGCACTGTGCTCACCAGTAAGGTGCTGTCAGGCTTAATCACCTGTTCATGCTAACTCCGGCCTTTGCTTTACATCTTTCTCTTAAAATTTACTGATGCTCGTTGCTGCCTTTGTATTCCATCCTTTTACCTTGATCCTTCCTTGCATGGTCACAGTGTGGTGTCCTACCCTTCCCTTGCCCAGCCACAGAGTGGTGCCCTTTCCTTGCTTGGCCACAGTGTGGTGCCCTACTTTTCCCTTGCTCAGCCCCATAGTGGTACTCCAACAGAGTGGCGCCCTTCCCTTGCTTGGACCCAGAGCAGCACTTGCCAAGTTTGGTCCTAGTATGACACCTGCCAAATAAACACTGTGGCCTTCAAACTCCAATATCTGTGTTGAGTATTTTCTATGGGGGGTAAGTTACCGATGGGTTTCCCAAAGTCATGTTATGGCCCTTTATGAGTGGTGAATAATTCTCCCAGTTTACAATTCAGAGAAATAAAAATAATATTTAAAAACGGTTATTCATCTAGGCGCAGAGCCGGAGTCTGCGCTGTACATTCTACGGCAAGACACTCAATGCAATTTTACAACATACAAATACATGTTAATATGAATTGTTTGTTGCCACGGTAATAACATTCCCAAACTTGGATTTTTTTTTTTTAATTATAAGTTTATGAGAGTGCGTAATATGCCATTTTTCCCCACATTCTTGCCAAGGATAATATGACATGGATGACAAACGTCAATAGTTTTATTACTAAAAGTGAATTTAAAGCAATAACTAAAAAAAAAATAAACTGACTAATACCGCGTTTGGTTTTTAAGAGAATTCACCAAATTTTCCACATCTTCAAGGAATAATTTATTTGACGTGCGCTTAAGAGAGAGGTATATCTTTGTTTCTCTTTCTAAGAGCA